>JALJCO010012359.1:0-266847 GCA_023101725.1 Atherinomorus stipes
TGACTCCAAATGTCCCACATTTGCATGAGCTCATGCATTTTCAAGCGAGACAGAGAAAGTCTGAGAACTCTGAGTGCTCGTCCGGGATTTGAAGCCGGGACCTCTCGCACCCAAAGCGAGAATCATGCCCCTAGACCAACGAGCCAGCTGTTTTGACTTCCTCCCACCGTCTAAAGACATGCTTGTTAGGTTAATTGAACACTCCTAGGAATTTCCCCTAGGAATGAATGTGAGTGTGAATGGTTGTCGGTCTCTCTGTGTTGGCCCTGCGACAGACTGGCTACCTGTCCTGGGTGTACCCCGCCTCTCGCCTGATAATAGCTGGGAGAGGCTCCAGCAACCCCTGTGACCCTGAACTGGATAAGCGGTATAAAAAATGACTGACTATATATACACTGTATATATGAAAATAAAATATACAGTATATGTGTGTATATTATATATATATATATATATATATATATATATATATATATATATATATGTGTGTGTGTGTGTGTGTGTGTGTATATAATACACATACATACACACACATATATATAAGACCAGAAAATATTGCTAGACTTTTGCTAGTTGCTTTATTAAAAAAAAATTGGATCATAGGGGCCGGAAAACTTGCTAAATATAGCAACAAAGTTTTGCCGTGTCCGTCAGCGCAATTGGGTGTACCAGAAAATCGACCCAGACAAACATTCTGCTTTACTTCTAATGCAATGGAAGCTACTCAGAATTTATTTTGATATAAACAAAAGCTGTCATTGTCATATTCATGATGTTATCAGACCTACGCTGGGTGGCAAAGTTAGGGGGAAAAATCAAACACTTTTGGATTAACTATGACTAGAGGCATGCAGTGCACATCTCTGGGGTGATATCTTGCTGTGATAACTTTAAAATCAAACACCCTGGGAATGAAAATGGGTTGCATGCACAGCACTGATCTGGTCCATTATGATGTATGTGTGGTACAATGTCTCGCCATGGACACATGGCTGTCTTGACGAAGGGCTGATAACTGAACTTTGCAATTACTATGACCAAAACAAAAGACCTTTTAAGTATGAATTTGACTTAGGTCTGCTATCCACTTCCAAGAAAGACTAAAGCCCTCTTCTGACTGGATTAGTTTTACCAAGGGACATCGTCTAATAAATAAATAACCCCCATACTTGTATGTCTTCTTAATCTGTGGCGCATTCACATGCTAGTTTTTGCAGGTTTATATTAGAGAGCTCAGAGTGACAATATGAAAACATTTATAGCTGTCATCTCTTTATTGCTTTCATAATTATGTATTGGTATTACAGTATTTCTGGTCCAAAGAAAGGAAGAGAAGAGAAGACCCAGGGCAAGTTTGTCAACTTCTGGTTAATCCAGATAAATTACTGGTTTAGCCTGTGTGATAATCCTCTGCTGTGGTTTTCTAATTATGCAAATTTGAGTATGCAGGTGCCGGCCAAACATTTTCCATATGTGTTGGTCTTTGCTATGCGTAGGCTGCCGTTTTCTTTCCATTCCATTTCTCCCCTGGGTTGTTGGACAAGGGAGGTTCATTGTATTTGGTTTGTTTAGATATAGGTTACCTTCTCTTTTTCAAGCACATTTTATTTATCATTTTGGCTTTGGCCCATACAGAAGTAATTTAACTCATTTCAACTACCTGCAGGTTCTGATTGTCTCAGCTTTCCCAAGGCACTTTTGCCAGAAAGTGACCAATTTTTTTCTGGACAGAGAACTCGTAACTTACAGAGAAACATAAAATTCCAGATGTCCATCGCTGTCTTAATTTACTTTCTATTATATTCTGTTTTCATTCATTTTTTAAAATAGCACAAAATTGCTGTTTTAAAAATTATGTGGAATTGTACGTTAAATGTTGCAAAAATTGGCAGGTGTTCTCATGGTGCAACTGGTCTGTGATATTTCTAGTTTCATGAAGCCAATTGAGCCAGGGCTCCAGACTGCGACCAAATGGTCGCATTTTGCGACTTAAATGTGAGCCGGAGTGAGTAAAGTCTTCATACACTTGCGCATGTGCGACCAATAAAATGTGCCGGTTTTTTGCTGACAGACTTTCACACCAGGTCCGTGTGCGCCGTGTTCCGTGTGTGGTGCTGCCTCGCTATGAGGCCGTTTCAGTCGATGGTTTAACTCCACACCGGCGCACCAGAAGTCATCAGCGTCTTGTCACAGTGTCAGGTCTGTTTATGACAGCACATGCTTCCAAAATGTCAAGCTCTAAGCAGTGTAGCCGTGTAGCCAGGACCAGACAGGAAATCAGACATGGGAGCAGTCAGTGTAAAGCATCCTTCAAAATAAAAGCCCCCGCAGATTGGCGATGGCTGAATTACCTAAAGCATTCTGGATTTAGGTGAAAGCCAGCTTAATGAGTTTTACATAAAACAGTGAAATGGACATCACAAAATAAATCTACACAATGAGTTAAATAAAACCTTAATAGGCTGCAGAAGGATATCAGTTGTGATCATGTAGACAATATCTGCATAATCAATGATCAGTAATATCAATTGTAAAACAAATCTTTTCTGAACTTGGAAAGAAAAGCAATCGATGGCATGGTACAAAGAGCATAGGCAGGCCTTGCTTTCCTAACTATATAATCAATAGGGGGCTTAAATGACAGCTCAGGGTCTAACCAAAGACCAAGATAGTTAAATGAGTCAGTCATCTCAAGACACGAGCCATCAAACATTCTTATAATTAATATTGAGGTGAGTGGTTGACTGAATTGAGTACAAAGCACCATGTAACAATTTTTTTTGTTTAATAAAAGTTTATTATTATAGAACCATCTCTGAAATAAATTTAAATTGGACTGTAGAGAGCTCTGTATGACACTAAGATCAGCATTAGAGCAGTAGATAAAAGTGTCATCAGCATACAAATGAATAGAACAATCTTTGCAGATCAGGGGAAGATCATTAATAAAAATAGAAAAGAAGAGTGGACTCAAACTTGACCCTTGTGGGACACCATTTTATATAACCGAGTAGCTAGACTTTGAGCCTTGAAAACCACATACTGGCATCTATTATGAAGATATGCATTAAACCAAAGGAGAGCACCCTGACTTAGTCCAACTGAGAAGAGTTTATCAAGAAGAAGATAGTGATTAACCATATCAAAAGCTTTTGAGAGATCTATAAAAATTGCACCAGTGAGATGTCCTTTTTCAAAAGATGACCGTGCAATTTCAATTCAATTCAATTCAATTCAACTTTATTTGTATAGCGTCCATTCATGACAGTGTCACCTCAGGGCGCTTAAACAGACAGAAAAATTCAGGTCAGATTCATAATAGCCTAGTTAAGGAAACCAACAGATTGGATCGAATCTTGACTTGACCCGGTCCAATCCCCCATCCTAAGCAAGCACGGAGGGGTGGCGACAGTGGGAAGGAAAACACCCTTTTAACAGGGAGGAAAAACCTCCGGCAGAACCCGGCTCAGGTAGGGCGGCCATCTGCCTCGACCGGCTGGGGGGGAGAAGACAGAAAGGGAGACCAACAAACACTGCAACGTTATCCAGCCAGATCTGCTGAGATCTGGCTGTAGCTACAATTATTGGAGAATTTTATAAGAGCTGTGTGTGGAAAAATTAGGTCTGATGCCTGACTGCAAGGATGATACAATATTATGCATGGTACAGTAATATATTGCAAAAGTTGATCAAACACTAATTTTTAAAAATATTTTTGCAACATTGGGAATAATAGATTTTGGGTGATAATTATTGACATCAGAGGCATCTTTAGAGAGAGGGCGAACTAGCACATTTCCAAAGAGATGGGATTGAATGAGTAAATAAGGATAAATTAAATAGTTCAGCAAGGGGATACATAATGACATGAGCAGCGAGTTCTAGAAATTTGTAAACTTTTGTTTGTCATTACTTTTTCAGTTTCTTGTTATTTGAATAACTATGGTGAATTTCCTTTTATTCTCATTTTCTTTAATTGAAGGGTATGAGTAATCTTGAGAACAACTGTAGCTACAATTATTTTGTAGAGACCTCATCATTCAGTCTGACCTTGCATTGCAGGAATCTTTGGAAGTCATGGCTTTAATCATCTTCATTGTCTTGTGTGGTAGCACTTGCACAGGTGTGGACACGGCTGGTGAAACCTCCAACAGATATTTCTCTCTTGATGCTGCAGTTTACAATAGAAATTTTGTATTGTTTTCTCTGGATACTTAACTTGTAATTTAAACCCCCAGTTTGTGCAAAACTCTGTTTTTCCTCACTTTTCTTCTTTTGAACAAGTTTTAGTATCAATTGAATATTTTAAAAGCAAGATAATTACAGTGGTGAGTACCACAGACACTGCACACTGACAAATCATTTCAACAGTGTTGTCATGTTAATTAAAGAGGGGGTTTCATGTAATCATTAGGCACATAATTCCCTTTTATGGCACAACCAAATAACTGTGTTACCTTCAGTAGTTCTGAAAATACAGTATACATTGAAAAAAAAGCCTAAAGAAATGTGACATCACTCCATGTTTGTATCTGACGCCTTAACAATTCACCACTGTCCCTTTAAGATGCCTCCTGCTGTTTCTGACATGCCCACTCCACTCATCACAACACTCTCATGCTCTGGTGGGGCGGAGGTGCTCTGGGGTAGCAGCCGTTCTGGCAGCCATTTTGGTTTCCACAGGAGATTCAGGGATTTCTCAAATATGCGTGAATGAGTCTAAATAATCCCCGGGGAATGTTTTATAGAGAGGAAATGACATAATAACATAATAAAAAGCTCAAAAAAGTCAATTTTGCATGTTACCCCCTTTAAAGTTTACATCAATAGGCTAAGTATTGTCATAACTGAAGTGTAAACATGCTTCAGCTCAGTGGTACTTTTGAAATCTTTTAGAGGCATAAAAGAAGCATAAAATTTAAGCAGTATGAATCAAGAGTGGGAAAAATGGTTGACGTTTCCAGTGTTTTAATGACAGGTGTCTAATTGTAAACAGAGTGAAGGGATTTGAGCTCAAATCCAGGATGAGACTTGTGTCATGTTCCATATGAATCCCATCATGTTTTCATCCTGTCACAGCACTGACTGCAGATCAGATACAAGCTTGAGGTTGTGGTGGAGAAGAAAAAACATAAACCATCAGAACAAAGGAGAGCAACATAACTACATGCAAAGATACCATTATGACAGCGGCCTGCTGTCATATTTCTGTAAGAACCCGCCGTCCTCAAAGTCCAGGGTAATTGAAGTTGTCAGAGAGGATGATGGATGACGGCTGAGTGCTCTTCAGTGGTGAATCACTAGTAATGACTTGCATTAGAGCTAGTTCATGCAGCAAGGTAATTCATTACAGTCATGTTAGCCTTTGTATAACCAAATTGCATATGACACTATGGTGGGTAATTTGATATATTTTTTCAAATCCTTTTAGTAGAAATTTCAAACCTACTTCTTTCTCATCCAACTTCTGAAATATTAAAAAGTGGGAATTTGTTTTGTTGATTAGACTTAAAAACAATCCACCTATAGGACTTATAAGAAAGCCTATATTACTCCCACAGTGGGGAAATTGCAACGCTGCAACGGCACCAGACTGGCAAAGGCAATTAAAAAGACAAAAAACTAGACAAGACTCAAACGGGGTAGGCTAAATAAGCTTAAACAGACTATACAGAAAGTTCAATGCACTAAAATAAATAATAAATAAATACAATAAGTGATGTGACATAGTGGGTGTGTACAGTATATGGATATTCATCAATAAATAGCAAAGTAGTGTGTATTGTAAATGGTTGCATTCAGGAATTATTGCACATATTTAAAATATTGCAGACTTTAAAAGTGATGGTGATGCAGAGATTGAGTCGTTTAAATGTGGTAATTGCAGTCTGACTGCTGCAGGAAGGAGAGACCTGCAGTATCTCTCCTTCAATCACACAACAGAGATGGCTCAGTCTGTCACTGGTGCTGCTCTCCAGAGCAGGCGGGGCATCCTGCAGGGGGGAGACTCCCAGGACCCTTCTGTCTCCCACACAGTTTCCAGAGAACAGCTATTCTTCTCCCTCTCCATGATGCTGCTGCTCCAGCAGATCACAACGTACAGGACCACTGATGCTACCACGGACTACCAGATAGGAGGCCCTCACACGGACCCCCTTCACTTCAAAAGACTGAAAGCTCCTCAGGAGATAGAGCCTGCTCTCATCCGTCCTGTACAGAGCATCAGTGTTGTGCGTTTCCTGTTCTAGAAATCCCCTTTTTCTGCTGTTTTCTTCACAAATGGGATGAGGCACAAAGAATATATGTAATACACCTTTAACAGGCACTGTGGAAACAGTTTAATGGTTGCAGCTGCACAGCTCTAAATTTACAGTGGAAATAATGATGGTTTGAGCTACGTTAAGAGGGGACATCAGTACAGTACAGACCATAATTCCCCCTGTTCACAAGAAGACGGATATGATGAACACTGTGGTTTAAAAAGGTCACATTCATACAGCAAAATTTACAATGCTGTTAGGAGTATATCATACCAAAAGGTACAGATCTAGGCCAGCCTCTGAAACCATTTTGGCCAATCAGAAGCCAGCTCCTGGCATATTCAAGTATTATTCAATTATGTTTATGTAGAAACCTGTGAACAAGATTGGCTTCAGCACACTCCTACAGCCATAATGTAAACAGTAAGAAGGTAAATGTGCATATTTACACATATTATACACATTAAGCCAGACTGATGGTGGGATACAATTTGATGCTGCAGGTCAGAAATCCACACATTTACAGCTGGATTATCTGAAATCTTCACTCTGGAAGATGTTTTTCCCAAAAAGATTATTTTCAGTGCATCAAAACTACATTTAAACACGAACAAAAAGTGCACATCCGGAGAAAAATCGATTAAAATGTCACTGGGCATTAGGACAGGGCCTTAAATCCCACTTTGACGTATTCTAACTGTTAACTGTTTAACTGTTTAACTAGTTAACTGTTTAAGGTTTGTTTGTATTTGTGGAGAAATGCTAAGACTACAGTACAAGTTTGTAGTGTTAATCTTTGATGACATGATTTTTATTGCATCTAGATCCAGGTTCAGTATATTATTAAACACAGTGAGTATGTGATTTGATATAACATCATTTATTCAATGAATTAATTTTCTATTGTAAATAAATGAAAACAAGTCATTTCTATAAATGCTGCACTGGTTAGTTGACCCCAAACTAATGTATTAAAAACAAAACAAACAAAACAAAACAAAAACAGGGAATTTCCAGCATTTTTGTTACTTCATAACCAAAGACTGTAAAGAAAAAAAAATGGACATAGTATCCAGTCACATCTGAAGAGAGGAAAGTGAAGCCAGTTGGGTGTTTCTGGCTTCACTCCTCCTCTCCTGTGTGTCTGAAGTCAGGCACACCTGGATGAATCAGTTTGTCCAATAATGAAAGACAGGAGACAAAGAAGCACCATTAAAGGGACTAGAGGCATGAATTAAAAAAACAAACAAACATGCATGTCCATTTTTTTAATACTAATGGGTGATGAAGCGCTAAATACCAAAAAATAACGTTTCCACCCACGATTCTCTCTGTTGCCTTGAACAGGCTGTGTGCTGCAAAATTTGCTGCAATTCGGTGTCCGAATTTCCCGCGCTGCCCTGCGGACATGAAGTCAAATGACGCTACATCCGCAGTTTTGATACAGGAAGAAGACGGTCACGGTAAATTCAAACACTGTAAGCGATTGTTATGGATTCTTCTGCCGTCAGCAAACGATCCAGATCAACTGAAAGACACTAAAAAGTGTAACTATGAAGAAAAAGGTTAGTAAACAACATTATAGCTTCAGTTTGTGCACACTCCCGTGACGGCTTGGCTCGTGGCTGCAGTTACTTGAAACGCCAGTCGCGAGTTTCGTTTCTTAATCTTGCCTCAAGTCCCTTTAAGTTCAGGAAGTAGTGGAGTTTTGCATATAGCTCATAGGACCATAACCACCATCTAAATGAGGTTATTGATAATGACCAAACTTTTAAACAGTAGACTGCAGTTAATATTCTGATATTTATCATCACTTGGCAGTAGTAAAAAACACTGCAAACAAAACAAAGCTTCCTTCTTCACACAGAATTGACGAGAAAAAAGGTCTCGGATGCATTTAAGCCTGTGAGTCTTCTAAATATCCTCATTCTGTGACAGCACAGCTTTATCTCAGTCCACTTTAACTAAAGTTAGTTAGCATCAGTGGCTGGTTTGAGCCATTTGGTCTCTAGGTGGCATTCTTCACTTAGTGTGTTTCAGCAGCCTAAAATGAAAAGGTCTCCTGTAATGACTAGAGTAATTACTTGAATTGTTCAGTGGCTGCAGCAAAGTGTTCATTCTTTCTGCAATAATAGAGAGCCGGGGTTAATGGCTGTAGGCCAGGGAACTTTGAAAAATGACCTCAACCGCACCCCAAAGGTGCAATGATGCATAATTTTGTGTTTGTTATGCTGTAAAGTTAAAGGTACCATGTTTAAAGCAAGAAATTTTAAATTTGTGTCCTCATACTGGTGCAGTCAGCTCCTTGTTATGGAGATATTTCCTATTGTTTGTTACAATTTCAACAGCTGTCTATGGGAGCTGAAAAGAAAAGTTACAGAGGTAGTAGGAACTAATCTTCTAACCCCTGAGGCATGTACTGATGTGTTTACTCATTTAGCTCACTGCTTGGGTTCAACTATTACTTTCTGTGTGGGTTTTGTATCACCTGAGAAATGAGCAGCTCCTACCCAGTCCATACTGGCCAGAGGACTGGTTCAATACAAATTAATTTGGTGGTGTCAGTTAGAGTTTAGCTTGGGGTTGGGTTGTGTATCAGAATGACACTTCTCTTCCAAAGTAACGAAGCACAGACACGTACTTGGCAAGGGAAAACATTTTCTTTTTCTGCATGTATTGACTGCCAGGAAATAGAAAAATGACAGCACAGGTGATTATCTGATAACAAGCCACGACAGAGAGTGCTGATGGAAGCATCTTTTTTTTTTTTGTAGAAATCTACTATTTGTTAAAAATGCTTGTATTTGAAAAGATTAGAAACCATTCCTGGATAAATGATAGTTTATTTGTAAGGGACAATGTACATGAATAAAAGAAAAGACATACGTAAATAAATTAGCAGGAAGCTAATTTTCATCTGCAGTCCTGGTATAAGAGTATTAGACAGTGCAATAAATAAAACCTGCTATACGGTTACTATAATACTCAGATTGGTGATGCTTCTTAGATTTCTTCATTTCTTGATACTTTGGCCTCTTTTATCTTGCTATTTATGCTCTGATAAATAATGAGCCGTGAGCCATGTTAATTTTACGCCAGATGTAATGGGAGCTACGCCTTCCAAAAAGTTCAACTTTTGTCTCATCAGTCCACAGAATATTTCCCCAGAAGTCTTGGGGATCATCAAGATGCTTTCTGGCAAAACTGAGACGAGCATTTATGTACTTTTTGCTCAGCAGTGGTTTTGGTCTTGGAACTCTGCCATGCAGGCCATTTTTGCCCCCCAGTCTCTTTCTGATGGTGGAGTCATGAACACTGACCTTAATTGAGGCAAGTGAGGCCTGCAGTTCTTGGATGTTGTTCTGGGGTCTTTTGTGACCTCTTGGATGAGTCGTCGCTGTGCTCTTGGGGTAATTTTGATCGGCCGGCCACTCCTGGGAAGGTTCACCACTGTTTTCACCATTTGAGGATAATGGCACTCACTGTGGTTCGCTGGAGTCCCAAAGCTTTAGAAATTGCTAGTTTTCATTGACTGTTTTGCTTTTGCTAGACCTCTTTTTAACACAATTTTCGAATCAAATAATTTCTATTTTCACTTCTGTAACGGTGCAAACAACATGCAACATAGCATTTACAGTTCTTGTGATTTATTTTCCACTGTTTGGCTTTCCCAGTCCTTTAATTCTGCTGCTCAGATCTCAGTCAGCAGAACCTCGATCTGAACTGGGAAAGTTGCCCTTCTTCGTCTTCAATGCCATTTTTGTGAATGAACGCCTTCTGACAAGCGTGGGAAGTCGTAGACTTATATAGAGTTATCAGGGCGTTAATTATGCAGATTTTGAATTCTCACTTACACACAGGTGGAATGCATCACGCTTACGACGATCATTTACACAGTTAGTTGAAGTTAATAACATTTGTTGAATCTGATGTAGTGTACTTGTAGGAGCCCATGGTAGGAGAAAAAGTAAGAGAAAGTTACGACAAGAATACAAAAATGTTGCATGAGGCCCAATGTGTAAGTGGTGAAACTCATGACTGACTTTACATTTAACTTTATGTGAAACTACCACAGTCTCCTCTACATTTCTTTAAATGTAATTGGTATGTGTTAAAAAACATACATCATGCAACCATCAAAAAAGTTAATCAGTTTGTGGATTCATCATAGGATAAATTAATTCTCTCAACCTGTAGTGGATACACAGAGTCAATGAACAAACATGAAAAATTTTTAGTTGCTGGGAAACTCAACTGGTTTAGTGTCTGCGTCATAATTAGAAGCTGAAACTCCGAGCCCAGGTTGCCGTGGTTTCAGTAAGGCAAAGGGATTTAAGGCTAAATATTCACCCAAGAGACTATAATTAGTGTTCAGGCACATGTCTCCATGGCAACCTTCAGTGGTGAGACAAAAAACCATCTTACACAAGTTACAGACTACGGAAGAACTGTCCTGCCATCTACCTGAGGTGGACTTTTTTCGTTCTCTACTCATTTTCCATTCAATTTATTAACCAATTTAAATTCCTGATATGAAATAAAATGAAAAATACTTTATTCACCCCAGAAGGGATATTCAGCATTGCTTACTCTTTTTATTTTATTTTAACAATATAACATTATATGAAATTATAATATAACAAAAATCAGTCAGTCAGTCTTGTTCTTTAGGGTGATGGTTGCTGGCAGGAATGAATTCCTGTATCTCTCCGTCCTACAGCGAACCTGACGCAGCCTCCCACTGAACACACTCTGTTGATTCTTCACCGTGTTGTGGAGAGGATGGGAAGAGTCCTCCATCATCTTCATCAGCTTGTGCAGCAATTTCTTTTTTGAACTATCAGCTCCAGCGGCTCCAGAGTGATTCCCAGCACAGAACCAGCTTTCTTGATCAGCTTGTTTAGTTTCTTCAAGTCTCTGGTTCTGATGCTGCTGCCCCAGCAGATGCTGCAAAGCTTATTGCACTTTCCACAACAGACTTGTAGAAGATCTGCAACATCTTGGTGCAGGCGTTGAATGATCTCAGCTTCCTTAAGAAGTAGAGTCTGCTCTGACCTTTCTTGTAGATGTAGTCAGTGTTGCATTTCCAGTTGAGTCTGTTGTCCAGCTGAACTCCAAGGTATTTGTAGTTCTTCACCACCTACACCTCCAGGATGTAGTAGACAGGACGATGCTGCTTATTTTTGCTCCTCCTGAAGTCAACAATCATCTCTTTAGTCTTGCTGGTATTTAAGATGAGGTGATTGTTACCACACCACTTCACAAACTGATTGACCAGTTCCCTGTACTCGGCTTCTTGTCCATCACTGATACACCCCACAACTGCAGAGTCATCAGAATATTGAGAGGAAAATATACAAACAACTCAGTTTTGCACATGTAATGTGATTTATCAACAATGCAACGGAAAGCAGGTGCATTTTTCTGGGCGATTTCAGCACGTCTGAAAGCAGGTATTAACTGGCAGCTTTATACACAAATGGCTGGAAGAGTGCTGCCTACAGGGCTACAAACATGCAGCATCGGGTCAAAATCAATTCTCATGACGTCAACTTTTCATTATCTAAATAAAAACACGGCAAACGTCATTATTTCACACAATCTTATTCTGGACAAACCAATCAGAAAATAGTAGTTATAGTAAAGCTGACATTATTAATGTCTATTTATTTCCTTTTTTGTCAATCTCACATTTTTCAAATTGGAATAACCAGCAAAAAGATTGCATAAACTAATAGTTCTATTTTTTTTTTTTCTGAGTTTCGCAGGGGTGGTTCCGCTGCCGTCCGGAAGTCGTTCTCCATGGCCTTACCGAACTCCTCCCATGTCTGAGTTTTTGCCTCAGCGACCGCCAGAGCCGCGCTTCGCTTGGCCCGCCGATACCTGTCAGCTGCCTCAGGAGTCCCACAGGCCAAGAAGGCCCGGTAGGACTCCTTCTTCAGCTTGACGGCATCCCTCACCGCTGGTGTCCACCAGCGAGTTCGGGGGTTACCGCCACGACAGGCACCGACAACCTTACGGCCACAGCTCCGACTAGCAGCCTCAGCAATAGAGGTGCGGAACATAGCCCATTCCGACTCAATGTCCCCCACCTCCCTCGGGACATGGTTGAAGCTCTCCCGGAGGTGGGAGTTAAAGCTCTCTCTGACAGGGGACTCAGCCAGACGTTCCCAGCAGACCCTCACGACACGTTTAGGCCTGCCAGGTCTGACCAGCAACCTCCCCCACCATCTGAGCCCACTCACCACCAGGTGGTGATCAGTGGACAGCTCCGCCCCTCTCTTCACCTGAGTGTCCAGGATAAGGGGTCGCAAGTCCAATGACACGACTACGAAGTTGATCATGGAACTGTGGCCTAAGGTGTCCTGATGCTAGGTGTAAATGTGGACACTCTTATGCCTGAACATGGTGTTTGTTATTGACAATCCATGACGAGCACAGAAGTCCAACAACAAAACACCACTCGGGTTCAGATCAGGGGGGCCGTTCCTCCCAATCACGCCCCTCCAGGTCTCACTGTCGCTACCCACGTGAGCGTTAAAGTCCCACAGCAGAACGATGGAGTCCCCAGAAGGTGTGCTTTCCAACACATCGTCCAATGACTCCAGAAAGGGTGGGTACTCTGAACTGCTGTTCGGTGCATAGGCACAAACAACAGTCAGGACCCGTCAGTTATTATTATTATTATTATTGAGGGTTTGCGTGGCAGTGGATAACATAAGGGGGGAGTGCAAAAGGGGGCATGAGGAAAGGTGGATACACACCAGTAAGTCCAGTCTTTGAATAAAACAAATCCAACTTATGAAGAGGATTTGTGAAATTTTTGCCTGTGTGTTGGCATAACCTACATTTATGCTTCTTATCTGAGTGGAATGACTTGTGACTACAACACGTTTGTGTTGCTTTGTAGCAGCAGTCAAATATCAGCCTGTCCAGTTTCTGTGTACATCAGTTTATTGCAGTATGAAACACTGTGTGGACCTGTGTTCCCTACAGAGCTCCCGTCCCGTTGATGCTGAGAACCAATGAAACTACGTCACATGCACACAATAGAAAAACATCGATCACGGACTTCATGATCAGGATGTACAACCACGGACACACGATGTCCCTGAACTCCAGGACATTTAGTTTCTTTCTCCAACCGCTAACTTTATCCAGCTTTATCCAGATGTAAACGTAAACACCATTCCTCGCGACCAGCTCCAGTCTTTACCGGTCTAAACTGCTACTTCCTGTGCGCACCAGAAGTTTCGCCCATAACTGTTGATAATGGCATCGCCCAGCAACCACCTCAGGAAAATTGTGGATACAGGCTTCTTATCGACTGTCAAGTATGTAACTTCATTCTGATGCTGTGTGCGTCATGGTTGTATCAGCATATACTTTGCAGCTGCTCTTCATGTCCTTGCAGCCATTTATGACTCGTCCAACCAGGAAAGACACACGTGACCTCGTTGCCAAGAGGTAATGTGACAATTACAGTGAGCCACCATCAGAAAGGCGAGGACCTACGTCAGGTAAATTTACCTCTAAACACATGAGTTGTTCTATTTACATTGATGCCACTTTGACTTGTGTAACTTAACTTAAGATTTCACCTGCTTAATTTGTGGCAAAACTTTCTACGACAGAATATTTAAGTGTATTGTTTTTCTCTTATGTATTGAAATAATTTGATCTAATGCTGTAACATTCCTTAAAACTGGCTGCTAGTCTGACTGAAATAGTTTGTGTGATAATAAACCCTCCACAGACATACTGAGTATCAAATTGGGTAACCTGACAATTTCCTTAAAGGCCCCATCAATCGTATGACAAAGAATCAAGAGGTGGGACTTATGTTGTACACAAAGTGAATTTGTCCAACAATTTTTATGAGTGGGCTTTAATTTGTCTCTACTGTGGCATTTTAATCAGTGTTTGTGCCAAGCCGCCAATGTGGACTGGGAGCATGTTTGAGCAGGGTGTTTGTTGTAGCATCCAATATGTCAGCAGATAATAACACACTATCGATGTGTGGGACTTACGAAGGACAAGCCTCACTGTGTTAGAAAGGCTATCAATTTCTGTTCGAATAGCAGATAAGATTAAGATCAGAGATGAGATATGCAAGGTTTAGGGCTGACCTGCCAACACTATGCTTAACTGGTTGAACTCTGGCATCTCAAACTATGAAAGTTGTGTTAAGGGCTCCATTTTACATTTCAACTGAAGCAAATAATTCCTACTTCCAGACTGTGTCAGCCACCTAATTATGAAATAGATGCCCCAGAATATGGCATAGGGTTGCAGTTCTCTGGAAAATAACCTAAAAACAAAAAGTAGATGGATGATAATTCATGCTGGAAACATTATAAGGCAAATTTTTGGCCCTCTGTGGTTGTTTAAAAGGGCTAACAATTAATTCATTTCCCATACCGCTTGTCCAATTCAGGGTTGCAGGGTCACTGGAGCCTATCTCAGCTAGTATCAGGCGAGAGGCAGGTACACTCTGGACAGCTGGTCAGTCTGTCACAGTGCCAACACAGAGAGACAGACAACCACAGTCTTGCATTCACTGTAACGTCTGCTGCACACAAGAGCGTTCTGCTGAGCTAAAAGTCATTCGGAGCCGTTTTGCTCTGCAGATAGTCGCAGTGTGCGCTGATTTTTGGTGAGTTTTCTGCATCACAAGACCTTGAGGAGAAAATCAAACACGTCTGATATTTTTTGTCTCACGAGGCAAAAAACTCACTGTGTGCGCTCAACTTGAGCTGTTTGCTGAGGGCAGAAGATCTCGCGACCAATCAAAATGCGTCCGCAGATCACATGAGTTCAAGATGGCAGCCCTCTGTCATCACGTTAGAAGACTTGATTGATATTTTGCAAAACGATCCAAAGACTGAAGGCAGCAAAGTTTTGAGGACCTTTTTGTTGGAGACTGAACTGTGTTGTCATATTTAGTTTTTATTGATGTTGTCTTTTTATTAATGCATAGTTTGCGACATACTGTACTATAGTATAACAATACCAGTTGGTACCTTTGAGTTCGCCAACCACCATTAAACTCCAAAGAAGATTGAATGACACATCATATAAGCAGCTTTAGTCTGGTCGTATTTCCACTAATTTATCCTCTAAAGTCTAACAGACTACGTCACCGTGAGCTGCCATTTTGAAATAATGTAATTTGCGGACGCGTTTTGATTGGTTGCTAGATATTTTGCCCTCAGCAGAGCTCAGTTTGAGCGCACACAGTGAGTTTTTCGCTTCGTGAGGCAAAAAATATCAAACGTGTTTGATTTTCACCTCAAGGCCTTGTGAGGCAGAAAACTCACCAAAAATCAGGCTCACACAGCGACTACTTGCTGAGCAAATAGCTTCAAATGACTTTTAGCTCAGCAGAAAGCTCTTGTGTGCGGCAGGCATAAGGGGCGATTTAGTGATCAATTAATCTAACATGCATGTCTTTGGACGGTGAGAGGAAGCCAGAGTACCCAGAGAGAACCCATGCATACACGGGGAGAACATGCAAACTCCACACAGGAAGGCCGCTGTTGGAATTGTTTGTACCCCTCCCCAGCCCAGGGCATCACAAAGTTGTGATGTGAGGTTTTTCAGCCTCGGGATGCTGCAGGGCAATGATGGTTCCAAGAATGCACATAATCGATGTCAGTGCTACATCAAAATGAGACAGTTTTAAGGTCAGAAATTTATAAAGTGCTACTTTTAGTATAGTTGGACCTCCAGCATATTTAGGTATCTGTAATGACAACAAAAGACCTTTCAAAGTTTCTGTATAAATATTTAATAAGCAACAAGAGGTGTACCTTACCCTGAAGCTCATTACACAAACTCAAAGAGCACATCTTCACATCAACCTTAAAAATGGTTTTATTCATAAATATTGATATAATATGCTTTAAAACAGATAAGTTGAAATCATTCAGTCTCTGCACTTACGGTATTTGCCTGTGCAGGATCACAGGAGGCTGAAATTTACCCCTGCCTTTATTTAGGAAGGGGTGTGGTCCACAGGGTTTACACAGAGCCTTGACTGCTCACGCTCATGCCTATAATATATTCAAAATGACTAATTAAGTTGAAGGAATATATATTCATTTTCAAGTTGTTGTTTTTTTTATTACTGATGAATACTCAGGGTCCTTTCTGCAGAGGAAACCAGTTTGGGGATTTGCAGAGGAATTCTGACGAGATAGGACGTAACATATACCCAGAACAGTTTTACTGAGGAGTGAATTGTTGCTGTCTGAAAGAGCTTCGACCATAAATTTCATAACAGTTAAAGTGGACAGCTTTGCTTTAGCAGTTGTTCACTTCGTCATTATCTGTATGTGTCACTTCATGGATGGTGCCTGATGACGATTTATGGGTGAAATCTGTTCATCTTTTCCACAATTAATCAAATTACTGTAAGCCACCGCAGCTTTTCTGTGTGTTTTATGGACAGTGGCCATAATGTATCAAAGCCACTGATTAATGACAGTGAGTCAAGAGTTGTCAGACTTTCTGGATCACTTAGGCCCAATCTCATTTCTCTATTTGACCCGTGACCCCTTCCCCTTGGTCCTTGCCACCTAAAACAAAGCTACAATACAGCAAACCACAGCTGCATCAGATAAGCTTCTTGTAAGCTTTTATTTCTTATAGTCCGACTGTTGTTTGATAAGGTAGTTGAATGTCGTGGTACGGCAGCAACATGCCCGCATCACACCTGAGCCTTTATGACTTTTACAATCTTTTTTCTCTGTGTACACGTGTTTTTTGCACAATGTAAGAGGCTAAAAAGTCCGCTACGTTTGTTTATGCTAAAGTCTCGTCACCAAAGTCTCATTTGATATAGCAAGTTTTGGAATATTGACAGTGAAGAAGCCGGTTCTCTGCTGAAGAATCAGTTAGTGTGAGCTCTTCTCCATAGTGAACACCCCACACTATAATCATCAAGTGTGTGGTCTTTACATGCAGGTCTCAGTAATCCTGTACAATGATGCCCCCAAGGGGTGGCCAGGGGTGGCCATGGCCCCCTGAACAAAAGCTGGCCACCCCTGCAAAAATTGTACTGTTTCATTCATATCAATTTTGATGTACTGCATGGCGCAGCTTGCTTTACTGATATTTGAATGTCAAAATCTTTATAAGCTAATACAAATAAAATAAATAAAAATATTACACTAGACCTTCCATTTTATGCCATTGCTCTTTTGCCGTAGTCCCCCGTAGGTCTGTCACACCTAATTAACTCTCCTTTTCTTATGCAAATTCATACAGAAAGGTGCCACCCAAAACTGCCCCAACCAGTTTCAAATGCCTCTTTCACATCAGCACCTACTCAACCCGGCCCTCACTGGGCCGACACCACACTACCCCAGTTTAGTTTGTTCACATTACAGTTGAGGGCAACTGAGGCCGTCTTCAGCTATAGTTTTCAGTATGAGTGAGGTCGTCGTAGTTTTGTGAAGTCAGTTATTTGCGACAAATGATTTGCAACACACACACTGAACTGCTTCTTACAAGCAAAAAAAATCTTGGCCACTCTTAGAATATATATTTATATATACACTTTAAGAGTGGTCAAGATTTATATATATATATATATATATATACACTGCCTGGCAAAAAAAAATCTCGCCACCTGGATTTAACTAAGCAAATACTGTAGGTACGAGCCTCCTATTGGATAATTGGTGTAATAATCGGTGCTGTGCCCCACCGGCGACAAACAAACGTGTGTTTTATTATAAAGTTTGGCCCTTCACCGCGGCGAATCGATCGCTTTGATCCAGCTTTTGATCCAGTATCACTTCAGTCTGGAATGAAAACTTAAGTATGTTTGGAGTTTATACGATTTAAACAGTATAACAGAGCAGAAACGGCGGTTGTTAAAATGGCCCGGAAGAGGAAGTGCCCAAATGCCGGGAAGTTCCGGTAAGCGTGATAATCCCCTATTGTTACCTGCACATCTGGAAAAGAAACTGCAGCATGACGCCGTAACCCTACAGTACACCTGGGTAAACGCACACACTGCCTCTGCATCAGCTACTGTACGCAGACGCAGCGTGGGGATAAATCCAGCTTAACTGTCGCAAAATTAAACAGTCTATATCCATATTTTGGAAACTTGTTTGCAGACCACTTTGATCAGCTAAGTCATCAAGCCATAAGCAGCAGTGATTCCCAACCCTGGTCCTCAAGGAACACTATCGTGCAGACTTTCCATGTTGCCCTGTTGAAACACAGCTGACTCACATTAATGGGTCAGTTTCAGATTGGGGCAGAGCTCGTCAGAGATCCATTTAATTTGAATCAGCTGTGTCCTAGCAAGGAAAAATGGAACGTCTTCAGGATAGTGTGCTTTGAGGACCAGGGTTGAGAATCACTGCCATAAAGCAACACACTCCAAGCCACATGATCCAGTGAGAGATGGATCCACTCATGTTACAATGTCTGGTTTTTGAGGAGGGCAGATCCTTTAGAGCATCGAAATGTGTCAAGTGCTGTATATTGACCCCAGAAATCATCTGTTATTACTTATATTAGGGCAGGTGTGTTCAGCTCCGGTCCTCAAGGGCCACAATCCTTCTGGTTTTCTATGTCTCCCTGCTTCAACACACACCTGACTCAAATTAATCAGTCTGTGCAGGGCTTACCATTACGCCCATACTGCCTCTCTCATAATGTGGATAGCTTCTTCGCAGCTGTAACATGCTTTGTCAGTTGCAGAGAGTTATGTTTTTTTTTTAATTTATTTGTTAAGCTATTTGTTAGGCTGTAGGATTAATTTAATTTGAGTCAGCTGTGTTGGTGCAGGGGAGGCATGGAGAATCTGCAGGACAGCAGCCCTCGAGGACCGACTTTGGACACCCCTGCAGGGTAATATTTGGGTCAAAAGTGACATGGTATCCCTTTAAATGCACTGTTAACATGACACAAGCAGGGATTATCAGCCATTTATCAGGCTAATCTGTCCTCTTGTTTACAACATCTCTGTGTCTGATCACTCATCTCTCTCCTCGCCATCTTTAACCACAGTTTTCCTTGAACTCTTCAAACTCTTATTTTTCTTAGAGGCTGCAATCATGTTATATAGCACTAAAGGAAAGTAAATTGTGACATGATGCAAATGATTTCTTTTTGCAAAGCTGCTCTCGGTGGATATGGTTTTCTTTGCATTCGATTAGGATGATAAATTTCTTACATACATCTACATTACATTTACACAAAGATTGCTTTGATTTTTTTCTCCACACAATCAATTATTGTGCACTCAAAACATCCACACAGCTTTAATGAAAAAAAAAGAATTGCAAAGCTCCTTATGTTGTCTGCCAGCATGGCCGTAAATCCAGTCCTTAAAATGAATCCCAGGTTTTGAATCCCTTGAGGGGTGGAAATAGAAGACAAATAGCTTAACAAATAAAATAAAAAAAACATAACTCTCTGCAACTGACAAAGCGTGTTACAGCTGAGAAGAAGCTATCCACATTATGAGAGAGGCAGTATGGGCGTAATGGTAAATAAATCAAACTTCAACTGACTGCTGCTTTTCTAAAAAATGGCTGCAAACATGCTGCGAAAGCCTGAATTCATCTCTAAGCAGCCATTTATTTCCTTCTCTTCATGTCATACATCTCTCTCTTCCTGCATTCCTACATAAGTTCCTCACCACTCTTTCATTTGTCTCCCTCTTTTAGGAGCTTATATATTTTCACAAAATATATTTTATACCTCACGGTTCACATACTTGTTCACAGACTGCTACTTGGAGATGTTCCCGTCTCCCAAAAGGCCATGAAGTATGCTACTGACAAACACAAATTTTCACATGACTCGGTTATATTTATGTGCTGTGATTCAAGCAGGAGCTGACTACTTTTTTGGAGATGTTCTACCTTTTTCCCCAAACAGCCTCTGCAAGCACTTTCTTTTCCTTTTAAGATTGAAGATAGAAACTTTTTTCTTTCTTGCAAACAAATTATTTCTGCTGCAATGTTACTGAAGTGATGAGAGAAGATAGCTTGAAGCTCAGCAATACTGAGGAAAATGGTTTATCTCTAATTAATTAACATTCAGCATACAATTTATTGCATGGTGTGAAACTCAATTAAGAGAGTAAAAAGTAAGGGAACATGATTGTAAGCCATCTGCTCCTGTGTTTGTCAGAGTTTGGCTGGTTTCACTGTCCGTGAGGCTCTTTCTCCCACTTCTATGCTAAAGCAAAACGCCCTTCTCTACATTCCACAGTGAGGTTTGAAACGTCTCCAAAGTGCAACAAATAATTGATGCTGTAATTTGTCTGTGGTCACTGGTAAGTATTTTCATCACTGTTTCACACAAAGTGTTGGGACTCTGTTAACCGTAAATGAAAATGGAGAGCAAGTCATTGAAAGCCGAAAATACATAAAGCCTGACACAAAAGGCATCATATAAAATGCAGAAATGAAAATACTGAAGGTAAAAAACAAACAAACCAAAAAACGCTTTCTTTATTGAATGGATTATTTATTGATATATTTATATAAATATAGTCTTCCTCGAAATTATTAATACCTTCAAATTGAAGAAGGAAAAAAAATCAGCTGTCAGTGAATGAAGTTGAAACTGACAAAAGTAAAAATAAATTTTAAAAAAATTATGAAAATAATGACATTGATTTTGAATTGTGGTTCAACAGAAATATATATATATATAAAACAAAATAAAACAAGTAAACAAGCATGATGGGGCTCTGAAGCTAAAGTTTTGTTGATCAACACTTTGAGGGAATCACTGCAATCATGTGTTTTCTCTAATGTTCAAAATGACTTCGACACCTGTTGACAGGTATGTTGGTCCACTGTTTATGGGAAAGATGCTCGAATGTGTCTGGGAGAGTTTTGTATGTTTGTTTTTGAAAAATTATTATTTCCAGCCACACTTCAAAAACAATTTTCTATGTCACTAAATTATACTTTTGTAAATTTTTATTTATTAGTTTCCTTTGTTTCTTGTTATTTGAATTATTATTGTGAACCCAAAGATCACTGTGGCTGAGCTCCAGAGATGCAGTAGGGAGATGGAGAAAGTTCCACAAAGTCAACTATCACTCCAGCCTCCACCAGTTGGGGCTTTATGGCAGAGTGGCCCAATGGAAGCCTCTCCTCATATGAAAGCCCGCATAAAGTTTGCCAAAAAACACATGAAGGTCTCCCAGACTGTGAGAAATAAGATTCTCTGGTCTGATGAGACCAAGATTGAACTTTTTTGAGTTAATACTAAGCGGTATGTGTGGAGAAAACCAGGCACTGCTCATCACCTGCCCAATACCATCCCAACAGTGAACCATGGTGGTGGCAGCATCATGCTATGGGGGTGTTTTTGAGCTGCAGGGACAGGACGACTGGTTGCAATTGAAGGAAAGATGAATGTGGCCAAGTACAGAGAGATCCTGGAAGAAAACCTTTTCCAGAGTGCCCAGGACCTCAGACTGGGCCGAAGGTTCACCTTCCAACAAGACAATGACCCTCAGCACAGCTGAAATAACAAAGGAGCGGCTTCAAAACAACTTTGGGACCATTCTGGACTGACTCAGCCAGAGCTCTGACTTAAACCCAACTGAGCATCTCTGGAGAGACCTGAAAATGGCTGAACACCACCGTTCACCATCCAAACTGACAGAACTGGAGAGGATCTGCATGAAGAATGCAGAAGATCCCAAATCCAGGTGTGGAAAACTTGTTGCATCATTCCCAAGAAGACTCATGGCTGTACAAGCTCAAAAGGTGCTTCTACTCAGTACTGAGCAAATGGTCTGAATACTTATGACTGTGATATTTTATAATAAATTTCTAAACTTTCTACAATTCTATTTTTTTTTCTCGCAGGATGGGGTGCTTATAGGTGCTTAGTGTACATTAATGAGAAATACAATTAACTTTTTTGATTTTGGCAAATGGCTAGGGGTCTGAAGACTTTCCGTACAGACTGTATATATACAGTATATATATATATGTACAGTTGTCCTCAAAATAACATTAGATAATGTGTTGTTATACTGTATGCCATATGCGCTCCAGCCAACTGCTCTGGCAGTTATGTGCTGCTGACCTGCTGGCCTTTCCCCTGCAACACTTTTTTAGCTTTTCAGACATAAGTGCAACCAAAAACATTCATTATGATTGAATTCCATGTACGAGTCGTGTGCCCAGGACCTGCTATTGTGTTTGCTGGCAAAGCTAACTGGCAAACCTGAATAGAAAAGAGTAGCCCTCAAAATTAGTGTTCACAGATGAGCTTTTCCCAGCCGTAAGAAAGGCCTGCCAGGGTTGTGTGTGTTCATGTGATGTGAAGGCAATAAATCCCAGCTGGGCAGTTTATTATTTCCCAGCTGGGGATGTGATAAGACCAGTGTGGCCTCTCAAATCTAGGCTTCCAACCCCCCCCTCCAATAAAAAATAAATTAAGGGCGCATTCAAAAGCTTTTTTGATTTTGATTTTGATTCGAATCAGAGTCCGTTTGCCCGGAAAGTCCGCTTTGTTTAGGGAAGTTGTGAATGCGCAAACAAACTCTGATCCGGAACAAACAACCGGCCACTTCTTTACTTCATCCTCCCAATCCGTAACAGAGGAGGGAAGGAGCAACGATATTTCACCTCTTCTGATCTCTGTTTTGTGCTCCCATTTCGCCATCATGCTTTAAGTAAAGCACCAATATACAAGCTAATTAACCTTTTAAAATACGAGATTGTAATGTAAATACCCCAGCTCGAAAGGTACATCCGCTAAAACTGGATGTTTCGCCCATAACTTTTAGCCACGCCCACAACCCGGAGGTAGTGCCAGGAAAATCGTGGATCTGGCAGCCAGATGTCCAAAATGAACTCCTCCGGCTGAGTTAAGGCTGTTTTGGGATCTTTGCTCTCGGAGCAGAATATATTTGTATTTCTCAAAATATGAGAGATATAACCTTTCAGTCGTGTAAATAGATAGGTATCTGTTGATATTGTAAATTAAGAGTTGGACAATATCGGTATATTGGATATCAGTTAAAAAAAAGAAAAAAAAGTCACCACCGAACATCGCTAATGTGTAACTGTGCAAACTGTGAGCAAACTGTGAGCAGTTTTACAGATGTTTTAATAGAGGCGTAACACAGGTAAATATCACAGGAATCACCTCGTCTTGATAATTGACCCCATTATTAGAGGTCAGTTAGAATAATCAAGGTATAGACTCCAAATTTACCTTAGAAACACCATGAGGATGCAGAAAGAAGTAAGGCCCAAGATGGGAAATGATAGGAGTGAATACTTCACTATAAAATTGCCTTGATCTCCATGGAAACTAGCAGGACTTTCATTATTCATTTCAAACAAAAGCAGATCAGAGAACACATTAGCGGAGTTTGAACTGCGTTTCATTTATGCTTGGCAGAGTTGAGCTGAGGGTCTCTCCATGATTTTGGTATGTGTCAGGGTGTGCAGAAATCCTCTGTACTGCATGTATGTCATGCTGCTTCCTGAACAGGGGCTCTTGCTAAAAACTAAGTTAAAAACAGAATTACAACAAAAGTCTTTCTAGACTTCCAGTTAAGCTATTTAATCTTATTTATTACTGAAGCAATCCTACTGAAATAAGCACCTGGTCCTAGTTAAACTGAAGAAGTTTCCTCCTTTCCTGACATTAAACAGGAGCCACTCTTGTGAGGAACATTTTGCACAATCCTGCGTCAGTGTTTGAGCTGGGAAGGCTTTTATTGTTCTTCCATTAAAGGCAGGTTAGTTTAAAATGAAACCTCCAGTGAATAAAAGGGGAGTGTGTAAGAGTTTGACTAGAACTGGGCCCTCGTGTCCTCCCTCCTCTGTCCTGTCCATGACGCAGAAATAAATCTCAGCAAAACATTTTGAAAGATGCATCTGGAGAACAGAAAATTGAGGACAGGAGTGGAGAAGCTTGCTGGATGAAATGATAATAAGGAAGGGAGAATGCCCAGGTGTCCAGAAGCCACAGCAGGTCATCTCAGCATCTGTGATGCCCATAAGGGGAGTGACCATTTATTCCCACGTTGCTGATTCAGTTAAAAGCAAAATATGTTATCATGTAATCTACTTGTTTTTCTGTCATAAATATTCAAACAGCATCACATGTTGTAACTTAATAGTAAACCGAAGATGCAGCTGTGTCGTGTCATTTGTCAAATGTCTGCTATCTTAACTCTTCTCTCCTCATTTCTCTGTCTCACATCCTGCCTCCAGGCAAATGTACAAATTTACTTTCACTGCACTACCTGGCGCTTCCTTACATGCCTTCTCCTCTTGCCCAGGATTGTTCCCCAGCATCAACAAGGAAGAAACGCAGGTGTATCCAGAAGTCATAATTACCGTATTTTCCAAACCATAAATCACACTATTTTTCATAGTTTGGGTGCTCATGTGACTTATATATACAATTCAACATATTCTTAATTGTTAATTCATATTGACTACAGTCTGAAGAAGGGCGGTGGCCCAAAACGTCACTATTTTATTGGTGAAATAAACCATATTTGGAACATGGAGCTGGTTGTGCACATTTATCCTTTTTCATCTTGTTATCTGTTTCTTTTCGGGGTCCAGCACCTAGCATTAATTTTTTCAGGACTTGCACCTTTTCTTGGAATTCATATTGACTGCCAAGAAGTAAACATTATGAGCGCGCTCTAGGCTTGTGACAGCTGTATTCTCCTCTTAGGGCAAAGATCCCAAAACAGCCTTATCTCGGCAAGAGGAGTTCATTTTGGACATCTGGATGTACTGCCTGTGCAATGGAACAAATCCTCAAAAAACATGTTTATCATTCTTTAAAGGTACAGTATGCAAAAAGACCAAAAGTCAGTGGCAGAAAAATTTGATATATAATCCAAAACTGTGTTTCTATTGATGTGTAATCGCTTCATAAGAATAGCTGTTATACATCTACAGTATTTTCTGAGAATAAGTCATATCTATTTGTTGGGGTGCACATACATGGAGGCTGCCATGTTTGTGCTGCCATTTTTACGGTATCCCTAAATGAACAAAACAATGTGAATGAAGCGAGAACCCTCTAATTGCTGTTTGGGACAATTAACACCTTAAAAGACATTAAAAGTAGTTATTCATAGTACAGTCATAGTTACACCTGAGACTAATGGATCCACTCACAGATGAAAACATCTTTATGTCTGGAAGAAGTTTGGTCAGTAACGGCCACCATACATTTACAACAGTGCTTGGAATATGAAGTGATTTGACAGAAAATCTTTTCTTTCAAAAACCCATCTTTACCACTAGATGTCAGTAATTATTACACACTAAACCTTTAATTACGATGTGCATGATCATTTACAGGCATTAACTTTGGAATCGGAGTGACTGGGGAATATTAGCAGCAACAAATAGGATATGAAAAATCTGAAACTCACCCTATTTTAAATAAATAAATATGAATCACTGTCTAGTGTGACTTATGTATGTTTTTTGACTCTGTGTGATGCATTTTTTGACTGATGTGACTTACGCTTTGGAGCAACTTGTAAATGTGGTACCCTCATTGGCATGACTTAATGCCCCAGGAGTTTCTCATTTAGCACTGTTTAGCTGCTATATCTTTTCATCTCTCTCTTACATCTATCATCATATATCTCTTGCTAAATCTTCAGAGGAAGACACCAGGAAGAAAAGTGAGGAGACAGTTGTGTTTGAAAGTTTACATACCCTTCCATTAAAGACCTACAACACAACTTTTTGCAGTTTTCTCAGTGATGCGCCCCCTATCGACTGCTAACTGGCATCCATCTGCATCCTACCTGTACTGTGAGCTCCCTCCACCCAATAAATCGCTGGATCAGCCAATAATCGATGACTTATTCCCATCGCTGCCCTTGGGACACCACTAGGCAGCAATGGCTCGAAAATGTGCATAATGAATGTTGGTGTGCCATCAAAACAAGTCAGAAACGCACATTTTTTAGGTGGAAAAGTTACGTAGTGGGTCTTTAAAGACAGAAAAAATCGCCTGCCAGTGAAATAAGTTGAAATTGATGAAAATAACAATAAATACAAGTTTTATCAACACCATGACATTGATTTTGTGTTGTGTTTCAAAAAAAAAAAAAAAAAAAAAAAATAAAATATATATATATATATATATATATATATATATATATATATATGTATGTATAAATAAGATAGAACAAATAAACAAGCCTGGTGGGGCTCCTGAACTAAAATTTTGTTGAGCAACACTTTGAGGCAATCACTGCAATCAGGTGTTTTCTGTAACGTCCAATCAGACATCTGCACCTGTTGACAGGTATGTTGGTCCACTGTTCATAAGTAAGCTGCTGTAATATGCCTGGGACAGTTTTGATTGTTTTTTAAAATTATTCTTTAAACAAAAAATTTAAATCAATATTTTATTTTGCTTAATTATAATTTTGTAATTTTTTTTTACTAGTGTGTGATTTGAATTACTATTGGGAATTTAGCCTTTTCTTTAATGGGAGTGTATGTAAACTTTCTAGCACAAGTGTATGACAAAATCCTCAACAATGGAGCATTGATAGTTGACAAAATGATTTTGTTAAAAAGTTATAAAGCATTAGTTAAGTAAAACTTCTTCTGTGCTGTGCAGTTCAGTGTTTGCTACCTTTAAATGTTCAAATATTTTCATTCATTCCCCTATTTCAACAGCAACAGTGTCAACTTTAATCTCAGGGTAATGAGCTGTGGTGCTGGTGGACACAAAGGAAATGTAAAACAGAGCAGACGCTGTCACTTTACACATCATGCTGGCTGAATTCTGTCTCCTTATCTGGGCTGAATTTAAGCGTTTAAGGTGTTGAAATCAGGCGTTCCATCTGTGCTATATTCTGATTACTTGGAGGAAAGCTTGACTCGTACCGATTATTGTATTAGATACAGCTTATGATGAATTTAAAAACATTTTTCTCCAATTCAACAGATGTGATCTTGTCATTATTTGATAAACCTTCTCTTTGGGCTGCAATAGAAAGATAAGATTCACGATCATTAAGTGTAGCAAGGGAGGTAAACAACAACAAGAAAAGAAGGATCAGAAACAGCATTTTATCACCAATATTTTTTCTATTGGAACATCAGAGGGAAGTTATCTAAAGCCATCATCCAGACAGATACCATAACCAAGCTTCCCTGACAGAAACCAGTCAAAAAAGCTCAGACAGAGCCAGAAGTAATGAAGGCTTGAATGGGAAGAGAATGCATTATAAAGTCAGCTCATCGTGCAGTTTGGTAAAATGAGGGAATGAGAGCTTCCATTTACCTGAGCACATTAAATGCATCTACAGGTAATATTGAGAAAAAGACCCTCATATCCTGTAATGCTTTATGCATTTTACTCCTGCAGAGGCTGAAAGTGATTGCTTGAGCTGTTTACCACATTTCAACAGCAGAACAGTGAAAGAGATTGGATTATGTTTAGATGCATTTTACACCTACAGTTGCCAGCAAAATGAATCCATCCCACTGCACGGGGAATCAACATTTGGCTGACAACTTATATGCAAATTTCACTAAGTGTAGCTCATTTATTTATTTAATTTTTCTTTGTTTTTTTGGCCCAGTTTCACGACAATCTCTTATTCATGTTCTAACGCTGATTAACCATATGGACTGTTGCATATTATGAGCAGGTGCATGACTGGATAGAATTTTCAGCAAACAGAAATTTACAAGGTTTTCTGAATTAAATCCCTCAGGCTGAATCTTTTGTAATGTGTGTTTATGCAGCTATTTTGTGTTGCACTACAATGTTGATTTCCCCAACTGCTCGCTCAACAATAGAATTATTTACCTCATTGACTCCTTGATGAAAATAAAGTTGTGATTTGGCTGTAAATACCTATAAAACTTTAATGCAAACCATCTGCATCCAGCCAGAAGTTAGTTTGACCATGCACACGGTATGTGCTGACAAGTCCTTCCTCTTTCAATAAGTTGCTAATGAATGAAGATTGGACAACTCTGCACACAATACACATTTAAACGACCCGATTTACTGAGCTCCAACATGCATTTCTTGCCTCAAAATGTTGCAATTGAAGATTACATAGAAAATGAAGAAAACTTGAGGGATTACACTTATTGTTGGCCACGACACAGTCTACTTCCTGCATTAGCTGCGGTACTTCTGATTTTATACAAACAGAATGAACCAGTGGCAGGGATTTAAAGTGCATAAGCTTGTCCAAACACAAATGCAGGCAACAGCGAGGACTTTTTAATCCAAGGGCTTCGACTGGTCAAAAATGTTGCAGAATTACCTTTGGTCATAGTCCAGCAACGCAGGCAGACGCTTTAAAAAGAGGTTTGTCAGTTAAATGACAACCATTACCATGAATAAAATAATTTAATTCAGTTTGTATATAGATCAGTAATCTATAAACTATTTCCCATCATTGTATCCGTCTGGTATCCTCTTGTCCGTTTGTATGCAAGCACTTGATACGGGTAGCCTACAGTTTTGTAAACACTAGGTACGCATGCGGGGTGTTTCAAATGACAGGATGGTGTAATCGTGAGAAATCCGATATGGGCCACATTATAAAATATGTGTAACCACACATTTAAAAAAATCGGATTTAGGCATCAAGTCCGATCTGGGCATTAAGACCTGACAGTGTAATTGTAGCCATAGTGGTTGTTTAGTTTGCAAAATCACTGGTGAGAATGTGAACTGGACTAGTTGAGAACTGCAACATTATTACAACTTTTATGCCCAATTGAATCACTTTACCGGACTAACAGGTGTGTTCAGACCAAACGGGATTTGGGCGTCAAAAACGCGCCGGATGCCTAAAGTTGGACGCTAAGTCGCTAAAAAGTCAGACTCTCGATTTCCAGCATCAAGATGCGCTCGATGCACGTTGAGGGCATCTGGAAGAGCTTCTTACGTTTTTTTTTCCCTTTCACAAGTCTGTTTAAAGGCGGTTACAATAGAAGGAGTGGCTTTGCTTTATTTGATAAATAAAGCCAAGGAATGTCGTCATCAGGTATATCTGCACCATGTCTGTGTTCACCAGATAATTCAGAGGTATTCTGAGTTTGAGTTTCACCATTTATTCCATGAGCTGCGCACTGACTTTCGGCTTTCACCTGATCTGGCCCAGTTTAACGACCTGCTGTACCACATCAGGACGACATTACAGTATAAGCCCAGTAAATCCCACTGGCACAGCTGGGACCGGACACAGATCCCAGTTTATCCTCCACTGAGTGAAGAGATTCTGAGATTTCTGTCAGAAAATGTGTCTCTGCGTCATGACATTGAGTTGCTCTGATGGCTGACGGCCCGCATCAAGACGCCAAAGTTCAGATTTTCCAAGTCTGGCATCTTGATGCCTTTAATGTGCATTTTGTGCGTAATGCGAGTTGAAGCTCAAAATTTCACAACTCGACGCGCGCAACGTCTCAAGACGCGACGAGCCCAACATGTAATGCGCTGCAAAAAGGGTCAACGCTCCTTGACGCGCGTCGGCCATTGACTTTGCATGTAAACCTGATGCCCTTGACACCCAAATCACGTTTGGTCTGAACACAGCACAACAGGTGTGAAAGCACCCTAAGATCCAAAACACAGAGATGCACACACCAATGTAATCTGAAAAAAAGATATGTTACAAATAAATGAAAAAGACATAATTTACTTGACCCGGGAATTTGGGGTAATCAGATCAAGAAATTGCTGACTAAAACACTGCAGCTATTAACCACATCAGCCGACTTTGCAGGCCAGTATAATATAATGCTAATCGTATGGACATTGCTATGAGGGAAAATGGATGATTTTGTTACTCGACCAAAAACCTCTACAAGCCCAAGAAAAATATCCTCTGCCTCAGGTAGAAGGTGTCAGTACAGTAGAGATCTGCAATGGGCGGGAATTCCCGTGGGTCCCACAGGAGCTGCCAAATCGGGCAGGATTCACACAGCCACGGGCGAGAGCGGGCGGTCAGTCTGGTCCTGAGCTCCTCCCGCAGATATCCAGAATGACTCACAGAGTCGGCCTATAGATGGGTTTCTGAGCAATATCACAGATAGGATGCGTGCGCAACCAGCGGGCAAGAAAACAGAGGAAAAGCATTATTGAACTATGAGAAGACGTGTGTTTTACGTACAAGACTCGACTTTTAATGCAGATGAGGTCAAGATATGACGTGAAAGTGTCGAGGAGATATAATGATTGAGTCCTGGCATTTGTTCGGTTGCAAAAATCAAAACATCAACATATGTTAACAGTTGAAAATGGTGAAAATAGGACAGTAGGCGTGACTGATCTTCAGGAAACCCTTTCAGATAAATTTTCAGGTTCAGACTACATGATTTATTTAGTCTTTCACCATGGTCACCATGTCGGATTAAAGGGACTTGAGGCAAGATTAAGAAACGAAACTCGCAACTGCCGCGACTGCCGCTTCAGGTAACTGCAGCCACGAGCCAAGCCGTCACGGGAGCGTGCACAAACTGAAGCTATAATGTTGTTTACTCACCTTTTTCTCCGTAGTTACACTTTGTAGTGGTCTTTCAGTTGATCTGGATCATTTGCTGACGGCAGAATAATCCATAACGATCGCTTACAGTGTTTGAATTTACCGCGACCGGCTTCGTCCTAAATCAAAACAGCAGATGTAGCGTCATTTGACGTCACGTCCGCATGGCAGAGCTGGAAAACTATAATGTTGTTTACTAAGCTTTTTCTTCGTAGTTACAATTTTTAGTGTCTTTCAGTTGATCTAGATCGTATTCTGACGGCAGAATAATCCATAACTATCGCTTACAGTGTTTTTATTTAACGTGACCGTCTTTTTCCTGCATCAAAACTGTGGATGTAGGTCATTTGACGTCACATCCGCAGGGCAGCGCGGGAAATTCGGACACCGAATTGCAGCGCATTTTGCAGCACACAGCCTGTTCAAGGCAACGGAGAGAGACGTGGGTGGAAACGTTATTTTTGGTATTTAGCGCTTCATCACCCATTAGTATGAAAAAAGGGACATTCATGTTTGTTTTTTTTCAAATTCCTGCCTCAAGTCCCTTTAAACCACCGCGGTGGCAGAAATTATTCTCGTGTTCTAGTCGGGAGACTGGTACTAATGCATCACTGCCGCGATCGGCTGCATCACAACACTGTAGCTGTGAGTGACAGCCGTCCTCTGCTCAAACAGGAAAATAAAAAAAGAAGAATAAACTGATTGTGGAGCCGTTCACAAACATTCATGCTGCATAACAAACACAGTACAGGGGTCGTAAATCAGATGGCGTTTGAGTTTATGCCGTTAGCTTGTTAGCAGTTAGCTAGTCTGTCTACTGTCCACCACGATCTCATACACAATAAAGCACAAGGTTCCACAAGCAGCGAGACTTACAGACAGCAATGCGTGTTGGTCAGTAACAGTTGGATTCACCTCCTTTCCAAATGATGTCGTCTTTGCCTGGTTTAATCCCAAACTAGTGAAAGTCGCTCCTGTATGGAGGAGGTGAGGACGACACCAGAGCAGAACCTGCTGCAGGCTGCAGGCGCAGACTGTTGTGGCCTATTTTGGTTTTAACAAAGAGTCTAAACGAAAGTTTAAGCCGCTTTCTTGCTTAGGTTTTTCAGGCAAATTTCAAATGAGGTCCAACACGAATAATATCCATGTTTTAACAAGAAAAATGCCGTTTCCGGGTGATGACTCCCATGCCAAGTTATTGTAATGGTAATAGAAATAGAAAACAGCAACACTGCGTCGGTATTTTTTTCATTCATCAGCAAAATACAGATTTATTCAATATAATTTAAAACACAACAATCTCTGTCTGTTTTGTTAGGTTACTTTACATTTTTATGAATGATATGAGTGCGTGTTTGGCCTTAGACTGCAATACAAAACACAGGATTTTTGCCCCCTGGTTGTGCGCGCAACTGCCAATGTTTGTAAACGGGAAACCCATCTATTGGCCCATAAACTTATTGTCTAAACATGAGCTGTTGGTTTTCATTGACAATCCTGTCATGATTTCATCCATCAGCATTATTCAACTAGAAAAGCACTCAGAGAGGACAGACCCCCCACCCAAAAGACACACACCACCACTAACAATACCACCCTATTGCCAGATGAATGGTCCCTCAAAAAATCCCCAGTATTTGTTTGTCTGTCTGTCTGTATGAGTAAAATAACTCAAAAAGGTGTGGTGGGGAATGTTGCATGTCAGCCTTTTACTGTCCACTTCTGCTGCAATTCAAGTGAAAATTTCTTCACGTGCAGCATACGCGAACCGCACGGGTCGACCTGCACACCACTCTCTGCTGCTCCTTGGTATTAATCCAGTAATTAACGAACTCTGATGAAAAACGCTAAGAAAATGCCAGTAGACAGTGTAATTAACAAAAAAGCCTTTTGTCTCTTAAAACACCGTGTGCACATTGGCCACAGGTTGGGGTGGCCTGTGTGTGGGTTGTCACTCAAAGCCTCATTGTGCTGCGCTCTGGAAAAAATCCCTCAAAAATTGTCAAATGAAGATCATCTTCAAAATTTGCATTAAAAAACGGGGAACCCGTCGGGACCCGAGTGAATCTCTCGGGCGTTCAGATGAAGAGGGTCCCGTGGAAGCAGGATTAAAAATCTCATCCCGTGCAGGTCTCTACAGCACAATCAGGAAGAGTGATTTGCACCTCTCTTCTCTAATCTCCATGTTGCTGAAGGAGAAGACACCGTGCCGCTGAACCACTATGAGGATCAAGGGTTTTCACCTGAAGCAGTGTCGTCATGTGTGCTGGAGCTAATGCACAATCTGGATGTTTTCAACTGTCCGTGAGTGCAGAGAGGTGCAGAGCAGTGTCGATGTCTGGGTCACCAAACTTGCATGTCTTAATGACATTTTCCCTGAGCTGCAAAACCTCAAAATCTTATTTGTTTAATTTCTAGTCATCATATCTCATCAGACTCAATATAAGACATACCGTATTTTCCGGACTATAAGTCGCTCCCGAGTATAAGTCACAGCAGTCAAAAACTGCATCATGAACAGGAAAAAAACATATAAGTCTCACTGGACTATAAGTCGTATTTATTTATTTAAAATGGGGTGCTTTTTGGATTTTTCATATCCTCCTTTTTACTGCTAAAGATTACCCAATCTGTCCAATTCCAAAGTTAATGCTTGTAAATGATCAAAAACATCATAACTAAGAAGGATAAACATGTTTTTTGATGATTTGTTCCACCCCATAGACAGATGTCCAAAATGAACTCCTCTCATGGAGATAAGGCTATTTTGGGATTTTTCCCCTAGGAGCAGAATATAGTTACTTTAGACGGTAATATTTACTCCTTGGATCATGGCAGTCAATATGAATTGATACTTAAAAATATGTGAAATTGTATATATTTTCATATATAAGTCGCACTGGACTATAAGTCGCACAAGCTGCCAAACTATGAAAAAAAGTGTGACTTATAGTCCGGAAAATACTAATCACCTAAAGAGGAACATTTCAGAGAGATATAGGAAATTGTTTTATGACCATGCGTCCTAAATACGTCTTATTTCAAGAAATCTTATCAAGAAAATTTCACTTGTTCTATTTATTGGTAGATTTGTTTTAGGGTGCATTCAGAAAGCATAGTCCAGATGACTTGGCCCGTTTGGGGACTCGGCTCGGCTGGGGGCAGGGGTGGTCCTCTGGACAGAGTTCACGTTGCATCATAGCCAAACAGGCCAAACCTTTTGAATAATGTTCCCAATCTCAGGTGGCGCTGCATTCGGATTCACTGTAGGCGAAGACAACACATATAACGAACAACTTCCGTTTCCTCCACGACATATTTTTGTGCATACTTAAGAGGAGCTGGGATATACTTTCATCCGACCAAATATCGATTAAAGCTTTTACTTTCTTGTCACTCCACGTCCGACCATGAGCCATCTTTATAAGTACTGCAATCCCATATTGTTTGTTGCCGTAGCGTTTACCCATGTTGCCCAACGTTTTACCCATAATGCCAGTGCAATTTGTAGTCCACTTCCGAGATGCGCATTCACAACTCCCCCAAAAGAAGTGGACTTTCTGAGCAAACAGACTGATTCGAATTAAAAAAGCTTTGTGAATGCGCCCTTTCTTATCACAAGCAAAAAATAATGATGATAATAAAAAATCTGCCAATAGTACAAGTGAAATTTTCTTCATAAGACTTCTTGAAACAAGACATATTTAGGATGCGTCGTCTTAAATATGGAAGCCGAGAGCAGTCGTTTTCTGCTACTATTCTTTTTTTTTTTTTTTTTTTTTTGCCATTTTCTGGAGATAACAAGTTAAATTTCTTGTTTTCTCGCGAGAACAATTGTTTTCCGGAAATAACGAGTTGAATTATCTCGTTATCTCGAGAAAACAAAATCCGTTATAGATTTTCTGATGATTCTATAACAAGATAATTATCTAATTATCACGGGATAACGGTTATTATTAATTACATAAATGATCTCATTATCTCGAGATAACTGCGTTTAAAAAAATATGGGACCATGACCGCTCTCAGCTACTCAAAACAAGTTCCTATATCTCACTGAAATGTTTGCCTTTAGACGATTATGTCTTATATTGAGTGTGATGAGATATTATTATATTTTGACTAGAAATTAGAAAAATATACTTTTTGAGTTTTTGCAGTATGCAAGGTTGCAGTACACATGCCAGTCAGCTCTATGATGGTCCCATATGTTGGGGGTCCTTGGCCTCTTGACAGGTTTAAACAGCAAACGTGATGTGCTTTGCAACACAAACCTTGCAGAGTCCTGACATTCTTGGGCTAAGACATCATACACAACAGTGTTTGGAGTAAGCTGCATTCTGGCTTTTTCTCATAGTTTTTGGTTAAAAAGACAGTGATGAGATTAAAATTGATCTCTTTTATCAGAGACGGGGGGATTAATGAGCTGTTTCAATTGCTGCACCTTAGGCTCCACTTTTTTATTCTGTACATTAGTTTCATGAGGTTTCAAGCCCTGCAATGTTTTTATTAATCATTTTATATTTTATCCAGCTTAAACCAAAAGAAAAAAAAAGCTGTTTCATAACTGCTACTACAAAAATGTCTCACTCTTCCAGCTTTCAGGAGTACACACTTATTCTGAATCAAGTGACATGTTTTCTTGGAGCAAATGCTGAGCTGGGTTTTTTCCAGATTGTTGGAGCTGAAAAATCATAGCAAACAGTCCTTTTTGGCAGAAGTAGAACATCCACAGCTTTTTATTTTCTTTTTAGAGGAAACTTATAAAAATGCCAAACCAAAGTTGTCTCTGCAAGAGTTTGGTAATCAGCGCAACCTTAGCATACATGACATCAGCCATAACTGGCACCATGTTTGTTTTGTTAACACAGCTGGATCCTGAAGAGAAGCAATCATATGATTGTGCCAGAGACAATAACAAGCTCACATGTTTGTACTGCATGATCAGAGCAAATCGCTTATTGTGGTTTGCGCCATTACCTCTTATCCTTACAAACATCTCACCAGTGCAATATTTTCTAAACAATAGCTTAATCATTTCCACAGAAATCATTCCTTTTCCACATACAAACTCAATTAAATGAATAAATAAAAGACTCCAACAAGATGAGTATTAATTACGCAGGAAGCAAATGTTCTACCAAGTCACAGAGAAAACAAATGCATCTGTCTTTTGGAAGATGAATAATTCATGAAAACATGTCTTTCTTTTTATGTTCAGTTTTTCCAGTTACTTCTACAGTACGTCTTATACACATTCATGATGTACTAGAACGCAAAAAGGACACACAAGCACACATCTAGTTAAGGCTGTTGAAGTCAGCAACACATCTGCCCTGGAGGAGGAAAAAAAAAAACGAGGAAATTTAGGAAAAAATTACATTTTAACATATATCAGCAACAACTGATTTCTTTGAGTTGGATAGTGAGACTGATGACAGAGATATTACCTAGGTATGATTTGGACTAATTAGTTAATGCTGAGATTAAATATCCCGACCGAGTGACCATCTCCAGCTACCCCTAAGTCCAAGAAATTGCAGTTCACTCCTCATCCACTAGGGGGATGCCTGCAAAATGAGTCAATCCCCAGAGACTCCCATGTTAAAAAGACCAACTTCACAACCAAGATAAACATGTTTACAGCAGAAATAAACATGTTTACAGCCTGGTTCAAAAGATCATTTTGTTTAATAGGTCAAGTTTAACTTTATGTCAACTATGAGGGGTGAATTCTTTTATAACTCATTTCATTAGATTTAATTTAATCTTGAAATATGCATAATTAGGGGCTTTTTGATTGACAGGCGACAGTTTAGCTGTCAGCAGTAGGGTTGGTGGCTAGTGGTTAGCTCCAGGCACGTGCCGTGAGCTCTAGGGTAAGGTAGGCAGGATGCCAGAAATTGCGACCAATACATTACTGACAATGTATATGTGTGAGTCCCTGCTTAATCTAACAAATTCAGATTATAAATCACCATTAAAAATTAAAACAATGATTTCAGTCCTCAGACTCTCCAAATTACTTTTATATCTCGTAACAGCACCATCCTTGTTTAAGACTGAGAGAGGGACAATTGAGACACGGAGCGGATCTGCAGTGCAAAAACGTTCTGCTTCAGAGTCCACACAGACACATTAAATGAAGGAAAACCTGAAAGCAACAACCAAAAACAACAAACAGGCTTATGTTGAACACTCTTGCACTTAATTCAAGCCATTCAAACAGTTACCCTGGTTGATATCAACTATTAAGAACAAGCATTTCAAATCCATAAACCACTAGAAAAGCATTTGGAGAGCGCAGACCTCTGACAAGCAGCTCTCACAATGGTGATCCAGATCACCACCTAAATTTAATGGGTTCATCCTTGGACTGAGGCACACGGCTGGTGAAAATTTCAGGTCAATCTGTCCAGAACTTTTTCTGTAAAGTTGCTGACAGACAGACAAACCAACGCTATCAAAAACATTGCCACATTGGCGGAAGTAACAACACATTTGAGCATAATCACAACACAGCATACACAATACAATGAACACCACAATCACAGAGATCAAGACTAAAGGCCCATTTATGCTCCCTTACTTACGTAAATGGCGACGTCTGCTTCATGTGTCGCCCTGTGTGGCTGCCTTCATTCTGCGTTTCCATTGCTCATAAACCAGTTTGTCCGCTAGGTGGCAGTGCTGCCTGTCCCTGTGCGCTGGCGATGTGATGTCATATATGAATGTATTTTCGGACACATTTGCACAGCCTCTCCTCCAAAGCTCCATCCATGTCTCAGGTGCTTTTATTGGGCTAATGACCCCAGCTCTTGTTGTGTTGTTATTTTTCTGGTTCCTGTTCTTCTTCTCTGGTTTGTTCCTTTTGCTGGCTGCATATCAGCAGCATAGCTCAACACTGACCCCACAATTTCCGGTGGTATTGCCTCGTCTTCTGCGTCGAGTGACGGACCAACAAGCCCCTTAAAAACGCACCAAATAACGTACGTAAAGCCCCTTTCAGACTTGCGCTGGAAGCGGTAATATTGCGGACTCTGTCCTTTATAACACCTGCATTCAGATATGCGATCCGCTCTTTTACCTCGGAGATGTCGCGGACATGTACCGGCTGGACCCCATGTCAAAACAGCGGAAATGTTGCGGCACATCGTTTTGGCTGAAGGAAATGTTCCAGACAGAGTTGAAGGGAGAGCGGGGCTTTGCTGACTTTTCCGCAACATTTCCTGATGTCTGAAAGCAGCTGGGAGGCGATAAGTCTGCAACGAAGCCGCATGTCTGAAAAGACGAGTCCGTTTAAAGAGCCGATGAACTTTACCGCTCATGTTCCGCAATGCAAGTCTGAAAACGGCTTAACTGACGCAGACAACTGACGAAACTGTCGTCCGTCTGTGTATCCGTCTTCTGCATCAAGCATAAATGGGCTTTTACTCTATTTGAAGTCCATGCAGCTGTCGGACAAAGTTGTTGATGTCAAACTCCTCTGTCTTAGCCATCAGTTTATGGGACTCTCAAATTTTAATGAGCCCAAAATTTGAAAATTTTCCTCAAAAGAAAGACATGAAAAGTCATCCTATTGGATAAGCCCACCAGCTAGTTTGAGTGTGAAGTATCCATTCTCTAATGCTCTGTTAACGTACGTAGCCCATTGGCATAGGACGGTAATGTAAAAAGGCAGCACAGCGATCTGCCTTTTCACGTAAATGATTTTTAATGGAGAAACTGGCTGCGCATGCACGAACAGACATTGCAATAATATGAGAGGTAAAGGCAGCGCCGCACTGTGCCTTCTTAGGGTGTGGCCTTGATCTTAATGCATTGCAAAGGTGGATTACTTGTCTGACTGACCAAGAGGAGGCAGTATTGAGTCATTTTATTGCGCAATTAAAAACCCTAAAAGCTATCACTTTCAAAATGATTGATAAAACAGCCTTTTGGAAATTATGAAAAAAACAAAACAAAAACAAACTTAAATAATAATATGAAAAATAAGTTAAAGAAACAGAAAAAACACAAAAACTAATTATTAAAACTGATTTGTTTTATATATTCCTTTCTGCCTTGGTAGGCCGTGCCTACTCTGCCTACCACACCACCGCTGCTTTTTGCTCCCGGGCAGGCCTCAGAGAGTAGCAACACCACAGTTTTTAGCTAACAGCGTGCCTTAGCTTTAGCCTGCATACTTCCGTTAGCTCCTGTAACTTCGGTTTAGTTCAGTTAACTTTTAGCTATAGTTACTTCAGATTGCGTTGATTGTCAATTATTCACCCCCATGCTTACATCTCCATCTCAGCTCCACCTCTCTGCACATTTTTGTATGGAGTGGCGTGACGCCTGACGCCACCAAGACAGTGACGGTGGAAACCGCCAACCGAGCAGAGGGTTTGCCCATTAATACAAAATCTATGATCCAAAGTGTTATCGGGTAACTTCAAGTGCTGCTCATCAAACTTAAAAAAAGTTTGAATATCTTTTTCCTCCATTGCCCCTTTTGCCTCTAAAAGTCAGTCTGTTTTCCATAAGATCTTGTTAAACAACTTCAGATGTACAACGTGGAATTGTCAAGAGATGAGATGGGAAAGGAGATTTACTTTATATAATCTACTTCCACTGTTAGTATTGTGTTATGTGTGTGTGTGTGTGTGTGCGTGTGCATGCATGGGTTATATTCTTGTGAGAGTTGCAGCATTGGTGGTCTGGATCAAAACCCCAGTGCAATCAGTTTTTAATTTCCCTGAAATCAAATTACATGGAAGGGCAATAACTGGAGCACTGGACTATGGGAAAGTCATCCTGAAAATTATAAATCGACCCTGGACTCTGTGGGTTGTGTATGTGCGCAGAGTCAGTTTGCGTTGGTGTGTTCCTGCATACATTCATTTACATGTGTGTGTAATATCCACCAAACAGGAAAAAATCAGTCTTTGTGTAACAGCCTGTAAATAACAGAGAAAGTTGGAGAGTAAAAATGGATTCTGATCAAGTATTAACCCTGTAATAATCTGCTGACTGTTTGGTGTAAACTCCTTACAGCATTGTAGCCAATTAATTAGGTAATTAAGGAAACTGCTAATAGAACAAAATGCCCAGCTACAGTGCATCATTGCTATTGATCAACTGAACTTCTACTTGTTCGACTCAGAATTCGTTTGCTCACAGCTGTATGCAAAGATAGAGGAGGCAGGACATCTTTGTCCCCTTCATTACTCAGATGGAAGACCAAAGTCCAACCAAAAATCATCTGTTTTGATTTTGAAATATGAAAAAATGATTAACTAGCAAATAAATTAATTAAAAATATATATATTTCTGTGTTTGATAACATATATTTGGGATTTTGAGTCATTACTAACTAGAGCATTTCATAAAACAGTGCCTGCAGTTTGTTCCGGGTCACTTTCATACATCATGCCTCTTGTTCAGAGCAAACTGATCCCACCTCCCATCCGTAGCTCCACCCAACTCCAACTTTGAACCGTACTTCATTTGCTACATCTCAGAACTTCTACCGCTTTGTTACCGCTCTTGCGTTTGTTATCCTGTTTTCAAAGTCAAACAAAGAAACATCTGATTTCCTTTTTGCTTGAATTTAGCATCAGTGGCTACACCATTTCTGAAACAAACCTATGACATTAACTAAAAACTGTGCTGTATAAGTAGCAATTTCTAGCCGTAGCATTTCTAAGCCCAAACAAAACACAAAGGAATGCAGCTATTATGAAAGTCTAGGTTCATGGACCTGATAGGCCGTATGTCATGGAGAAATAATGACATGGTGTAAAAACCAACTGATTAGCCATAGCATTGTCTTTGGGCTGTGTTGTTTTAACAACTTAGCCTTTAGTGAATTTCACTTCCCAATAACGTTTACACAATTTCCTTTAGTGCAGCTAGAAAATGCTCTTGATTTGTCTTAAAATGCAATTTATAACACAATCATTCTCGTAATGTAACTACAACAGCTTGTAAAATGGTTGCTATGGTTGTATGTAAAGATAATGTTATGTCATTAGATAATGATGTGCTCTAAGGGTTATTAAGGACTTCTTATCGTAAAAGAAGTACCCTGCAGAAGAGAGAGGGAAAGTGGACCTGAATTGGGAACGAAAACTGAAAAGAGCTGTAAAATTCATAGCTGGAAAAAGTAGCCGTTGTACTGTCTCTTTGTGGTATTTTAGTTTAAGCACTGTACAGAAATTTGATTAACATCCCTTGAAAATTGTTTCAACTATCAAGAGAAGTGAACAAGAATACCATCACTAAATGTGATGTCATTGTAAAGCAGAGGTGGGAAACCTTGGCCCCTGTCCTGCTGGTTTTCCATGTGGCTGCATCGTTCTTCAGCTTAAAGCTTCTCCTTCAAAGCTCTGAAGCGGGTAAAAGCCTAACCAATATTAACCCTTGTTTTCCAACATGCACTAAAGCTCTTTTCACCGTAGAGTACTTCCTGTTCTTCGCTGCGTCCGCTGTTTTTTTTTTTTTGTCCCTGAGAGTTCGAGTGACTGGCATCTGCTCCAGTCATGAGCTTATCCCCACAGTGTCATGAATGAATGAATGAAATTTATTTATATCTCAGACATTATTGTCTGGCCTGTCAGCTAAAGGCTTTTACAGTTTGGATATCAGATTAGACAGACACAGGGTGGCTGGATATGGAGAAGTCACTCTGCACCCCAACACCTTCATCTATGGCTCCATTCACTGAAAATAAATCCTTGGAGGTGACCCTGGGTAGTAGGGCTGAACGATTTATCGTTTTAAGATCGAAATTGCGATTTCAGACCACGCGATCACGCGATTGCCAAAGCTGCGGTTTTTCCAGCGCTCCTGACTGACCCAGAATCTTCTCTGTCCACTGTTGTACACATGCGCTACTTGCTGTCTCTGTAGCAGCCAACTAAGCTCACCAATCAGAAGCGAAATGTTACTCATGGACAGGTCAGCTAACCAATCAGCATCAGGGCTCGGATGGGCATCTCGTGCCGTGTAATCTCTACACTAGATAACGGCTTCGGTAGAACTTCATCCAGTTTCTAACTTTCCGTTCCGTTGTTGGAGAGAGTCTGCAGACCTCTGCTGCCTCTTTCTGTTTGTTGATCCGCTTCGTGCAATGAGGGAATTTAATGTTCAGTAAAATGTAATCTTGAACTGTATGCACCGTCAGATTTCATGACTCAGCAGTTAAGACAGTCTAGTGAAAAATGCCGTCTGATCTGTAAAATCAGATCAATCATGTTAATGGGAATAAAAGCGCGACTGAATTCGAACCAGTTTTATTTTAAACTATAAAGTTTTGGGGCTTTGCGCTGTGGACATGAGCGCGATGCGGGCGAGTAAAGTAATGATCCGTATTTAGGCGGATCTGAATAAAGGAGACAAATAATCAGCTGGACTTGCTTCGTGAACGGTGCGAACCGGGGCAGCACACAGAAGCTTTGTCCTTGTTATCTGGGACATTATGCTGCGTTCCATTTTCCTCGGAACTGGGAAGTGGGAACTGCGGAGTGACGTCACACCCAACCAACTTGCGTTACAGTTCCCTGGTCGGAAGAACCAGTTAGCAGCCTAGAAAAACAACGTATTTGCTAAGGCTATTGTTATTAGCCGTTGTTGACACAGCTGGCGTAGTAGTTCACATATACCACATGAAAAATGTGAATTATACTACAGCAGCTTCCCCCTACATCTGTCTAAACCAATACTATGTGTACGGCTGATTTATGCAACAAAATATAAGTAAGAAGTGTAAATAAATGTAACATTACAGGGGCTTCTAAAACTGCTAACACAGGGCGCGGCCATCTTTAAATCTGAACTCGGAGCTGCGAGAGTTGTCCGACTTTCCGAGTGGGAAATCCGACTTCAGGGGGGCGTTCCAGTTGAAACTTCCTACTCGGAACTGGGAATTTCCGACTTCCGAGTTGAAATGGAACGCAGCATTAGTTAAGCCCAGAAACAGGAGGAAAATTGTTGCTGCTGCTTTTCAAGCGAACATGAGAGGATGAGTACGGAACGCCGTTGTGGCCAAAAATGTTCGTCCACACGTCAGAAATGCAACCTGATAAAAAAAATCAGGGTAAAACCACCTGATCATTGATGATGTAGTCTTCCTCACCTCAACTTCAGGTGACAGAATGGCATAAAAATGAAGTTAGATGTAAAACCTGATGTTTGTTTAGATTTATTTTACAACTTAATTACATTTCAATGCACATATGAATCCATGATAAATTCCCTGGTTTGTATGTTTCACTTAACGTAACCTACATACAAGAACTGTAAAAGGAAAATATATTGATTTCTTATTTGGAGATTTTCCAGTGCATTGTGATGAGAAATAGTTAAAATATTAAAAATAGCACAATAATGTCTTTTTACTCTGGAAATTCAAGTGTGTAAAGCAACATGCAGATTACCTGATTTGAGAAAGGCAGTAAGTGGGGTGATTAACTGTGGTAGAGGGAGGACTGCAGGAAATCTGAAAATCCCGGAGTTCCAGTGAATGTACATGCATTTTTTTTTAAATAAATGCATTTGGAAGTGAGCTAAACCTCACCTTTAATTGTCATTATTGATTAAGAGTAATAGCTTTTAATGTTTTGATGATACAATGGAGTTTTCTGTCATATTCATAAATGTTAATGTACATTGTAAATACTGTACTGAAGCTTGATTTGAAGAAAATCGTGAATCGAATCGAAATCGCAATATTGCCCAGAAAAATCCAATTAGATTTTTTTCCTGAAATCGTTCAGCCCTACTGGGTAGATGGTAAAAAACTTCTGTGGCAGCATGGAAAGAGGTGCCGAGGAATTTTGGACCACCGATGTGTCAGTTCTGTCAGGTGTGGCTCCCTTAAAAGGTTTTATACCTCTAAAATTAGATGCAGGATACAAAAGATGGGGACGTCTAAATCTTAACTGCATCCACCAGTTTATTGAGGATCAGGAATTAAAGACTTTGAATAGTTGACAAACGAATCTGGCGTGCCAAGATATCTTCAGCTGAGAAGTTATTTGCTAAAACACCCAGACTGGAATCACATTAAAAAATCTGAGTTACCTATTGAGCAATAGACCTACCTGACAAAAATTCAAAATGGAAAGTACTTAGGAAGGCCAATATCTAATGTATACCGAATACTAACCTCCATGAGCCCGGTAAACACCTTACATATAAAACAAAAATAGGAGGCAGAGCTCGAGAAAAAAAATGAGGGAGGGGGTTTGGGATAATATAACATCAGAAATTCACAAAGTTACTAATGCAAACCTATGGATAGAGTTCCAGTGGAAAATAGTCCACAGATTCTTCAGAGCTCCTCAAATCCTCTCTAACACAGACCCCAATTGAACAAGTGCATGTTGGAGGGAGTGTGCGGAAGAGTCTGCAGACCACATGCATATATTTTGGAAGTGCCCACTGCTGGGCAACTTCTGGAGTGAAACATTAGACATATTCGACAGGGTTGATCTACCCAGGGATCCACTACTGACCATCCTTGGAGTCATCCCTGAAGTAGAGATGAACAGGAAAAGTAGATACCTGCTCCATATTTTGTTGGCAGCAACCAAGAAGGCAATGACCCTGAATTGGCTTTAAAAAGACTGTCTGACATTAGTCACATTTTAGACAGTGGTTAAAAGAATTTTTACAATGGAAAAGTTAACATTTATGCTGAGATTACAAAACGCACAATTTACAGACTGCTGGGCACCCTGGTTTGAGGTGGTGTGACCTCAAACCAGACCATGTGATGAACACGCAATGCATTGTGGGAAAAAAGGTCAGAAAACCGTTGTACACACCATTAGTGTTGCTTTACCAAAGATATGAAGTGTACACCAGCAAATACTGGGTGTGCCAAATTTATTTTCAAGTGTTCCACCTCCAATAACATTCAGAAGAATGTATCTCTGGCAAATACAACATTATTAACACAAAACGTCTCCACGTGATGTGCGTGTTTTATCAGTTATAGTCAACTGTATTACATCAGGTCTCATGTGGCATGATCTCAAATAAATCAATAATAGAGCACATTTCGCAATCTAAAAAAAAATCTCTATCAGTCTTTGCTGCCCAATAAGACCAACATAGTGAAATAAAACACACACATGCGCATACAGCCATAACTAATCCATGACGCACGACAAACAGCCATTTAACGATCTGAACACAGCTGTCGGCTCAGGAGCAGTAAAAGACTCAACCATGTCACTGTTCACCTGTTTACTTGTGAGCACTGCAGCTCTCAGTGTAAAGGGAAGACGGCAGATTGACTATTATCAAACCGGTCCAGTTTCTCCGCGAGCTCAGCGCAACTTGGAACTGGCAGTGTTCCAGAATACCAGTAAACAGTCCATGTTGGGAAAAACATCTTTGTCACTTGACATGAGTCCAACACTTCAATAATGGATGAAAACTGATGCCCCCTGTCCACTTTCCATCTGAGTTGTGCAAACAGCCAATCCAGCTCCTCCAAACCAGGTCCTGGATGCCGCTCAGCACGCGCTGTGCATCAAGCTAGAGAAATGGGTCTGATGCAGCAACTTCACGACTCCATAAAAGTCACTCTGTATACAGTTGTTCAGGTCGACTAGCTGATGGTGACGAAACAGGGAACTGTCATCGCTGTTAGCAGCAGTTTAGCGCTCCGGCTGCTTGCTGGGCAAGTCTGATACGTCAGGTCGGCATGTTGCAGGTGTGCAGCTGCCTCATCGGCAGTGTTGGGAACATTACTTTAAAAAAGTAATTAATTATAGTTACTAATTACTTCTCCAAAAAAGTAATGGCGTTAGTAACTGAGTTACAGCTTTATAAAAATAACTAATTACTTGGAAAAGTAATTTTTCCGTTACTTTTAATGTTCCTTTAGATGTAATTTTAAATTAATCTCAATTAATCTATTAAATTAATCTTTATGTTGAATTAATATAAAAGTGAATATCAGATCTGACTAATGAATGAAATCAATGGAAACTATACAGAATGAATTACTAACAGAAAAATCATGGACACAGACTGATGGATGTTATGGCTCCGTCTCCTCCTCAGGAGAGGAGCTTCATGTGATTATAACTGCCAAACACCATGAAGAAACAAACTAATCAACGTTTCTCATCATGTTCGTGTTTTTTATCTCTGAAGGAAACTGATGTTTGTTCTGATTCCAGTTTATAATTCTCCCCGTTGTGCGCTAGTGTGTTCGGCTGCGGAGTGATATGCAAATACCTGGAGACACTCGCCCATACACTCAGCAGCAACCTGCGGTCTCCAGGGCTGCAGACACGTGCCTCTCCACACACTCATGTTTGAGTAAAAAGGTTGCTGAGAGACCTGCGGACCTATACAGGAAGTATGGCGTCACCAACCCGACAGACGCAGCGATTACATCCAGTTTAAGAAGAAAACAGCATATATAGTCATAGTTCGAGTAACAAGTTTCCATGAATTATTTCTTTCACCCATGACCCGAATTCAGTTCATAGTTAATACGAAAGATATATTACATTGGATCTGTCTTCATCTGACCGGAGCGGTACAGAAACAGTGGTGATGATGATGATGATGAAGGACTGTCATTGGCCCTGTCAATGTGCGCAGCCGAACACATTTGCGCACAACGGGGAGAATTATAAACTGGAATCATCAAACATCAGTTTTCTTCAGAGATGAAAAACACGAACATGATGAGAAACGTTGATTAGTTTGTGTTTCTTCTGGTGTTTGGCGTCATCATAACCACATGAAGCTCCTCTCTTGAGGAGACAGAACCACAACATCCATCAATCGGAGTGTCAATGATTTTTCTGTTAGTAATTTATTCTGTGTAGTTTCCATTGATTTCATTCATTAGTCAGATCTGATATTTACTTTTATATTAATTTATATTAGTTATTTTTATAAAGCTGTAACTCAGTTACTAACGCCATTATTTTTTTGAGAAGTAATGTTCCCAACACTGGTGGAGAGGCACCTGTCTGCAGCCCTGGAGACCGCAGGTCCAGGTGTTTGCGTATCACTCCGCCTCCTCTCCACGAGAGGACCAGCACAATATAGTCCCAACAAATGTGAAACTTCTGTTAACTAGGAACAAAAATGAATCTCACATAACAATAGTAACACGCTGTCAGTGAAGGCCAGTAACGGTAATGGCGTTTTGATGATAGACTTAGTAATTAGTTAGATTAGCCCGTTACTGAAAAAAAAATTGCGCCGTTAGTAACGCCGTTTATTTCTAACGCCGTTATTCCCATCACTGCTCATTGGTACGCACAAAGTTGATGTTTCAAGCAAATCCCCACAAACCTCTTCTCTGCATGAGCTTAAAACCTCATTGAACAACTTCAATTACAGCTTTCACAATGTAAATGTAAAAATAGGGAAAAATGTTTATTAGTTTATAGAGTGTGTTGGCGATGGTGACGACCTAAATCACATTTTTTCTTTCCCTAATCTTATCTAATCTAAAACTGTGTTTCCATTGTGATGGAATTCAGCTGAAGTAACGGTAAAATAACAGCTTAAAAAGCGACTGGGACATTAATACCTTTACATGCATAGTATGTAAGTGTTACTGTCAATGAAAAAGTGATTGGAGAGGTTTCATTTCTTTTTTTGTCTTGTGCTATTTTGCTTCCAATATGGAAACCGATAAACGCTTATTCCTTTATTTATTTGTTTCCTATGGTGGTCGTGAGAACGGCTATGGCAGTTTATATTTCAGCAACTCCGAGCCATTTCTGTTTAACGCTATGTCCGTGAGACGAGTTTCAAAGCACTGCGCTGCTTCCTCCACTGCCTCTACTTCCCACAATACATTGCGTTTTACAGTGGTGCTTACATCACATTAGGTTCCCAAACGGCGGGTTGATGACCTGCCGTCCCGATCGGATTAATAAGCTTATAATGTCGTCCCGAGGCGGGACTGTAGGTCATTAAGCTGGGGTGGATAGGATGCAAGCTGAACGCGCCCAACGTCAGCGTGCGGTTCCTGGAGTAAACGGTGAAATGAACTAAACTCAGAACACCTCTAAACAGTCTGCTGAATCCCCACACGGCGCAAAAATGCCTGACAACATTTTTCTCTGGCTTTGTGGAGTAAATAAAGCCAAGCAGCTGCTCAGTTTCATCCCACACAGACAAGAAAAACAGCCGGATCCACCACCACTCTAGACACTCTTGCCGCGCGTCAGCAGCTTTTTGGTCTCTGAATGTCAGCGTCTGATTTTATGTGAACCAGCGTCAAACTTTGGGCGTCAAGCGCGTTTTTGCTGCCGACAACGCGTTCGGTCTGAACACACCATAACAGAAGAAGACGTTGCCAGTGGTAAAAAGACTACCAGCAAACAGAGTGAAGAGATGAGTAATAATGTGTGAGAAGCGTAATGCAACCATGTACTACTGACCATTTTAAAAGCTCCAGGCCAACGCCTGTTGCCTTGGCCACCACCCGCTCATACAGAGAATCTAAAATTATAAGCAAAGATTTTAAACAGATTTTAAAAAACTTAAAACACAATTTGTGAATGAATACATTTAAGCAGTAGTGGAGACCGGGGTAGTGTGATACAGTTTTTACATTTGCCCCCCTCTTGCCAAGATAAAATGATATATCAGTAAAATTTGCACATTTCCCATTAATTCAGGATGTTTTCTAGTTATGGAAATGATTAGAATGTTTTTAAGACAAAGGGTAATGAAAATATGATTGTTTTAAAAAAAAAGTGGTCTTGTGTCTCACTTTACCCCAGCGTCGGGGTAAAGTGAGACAAACACGAAAAATCAGTGGGGTAAAGTGAACCAGTTAGTGGGTAAGCTGATCCTCTTACATTTTCCACTCTAAAACTTCCATAACAACCCATTTTTAACAATTACAGCTGGACTTACAACCACATGTTCCAAAACTACTGTCAGAAAGGTAACAGAATCATGGGGATTGGTCAAATAGGCAAATTTTTCAAACACTTGCAATTAATCCAAAGTAGGACTGCCATGATAAGTCAACTAATCGACTAATCGTCAATTATCAAAATAGTCGGCGACTAATTTTATAATCGACCAATTGTTTATTGTCTATAATCTTTGTTTTTGCTCTCAAAATTGCTGCTGTACCTTCTGCTGCCTCGTCTTTCTGTCTGCTCAGCTTCTAGAATTGTATATTTACATAAATGAACGCGCACTACCCAGAAAGGTTTGGACATTTTTTTCCATTAGATTTAATTAGAAAGTTTCCTAACTTTTAACTGGTTCTGTAAATATGCTACAATTTTTGTACCATTCGATTAGTCAACTAATCACCAAAATAATTGGTGACGATTCGATATTCAAAATAATCGTTTGTAGCAGCCCAAATCCAAAGTACTTTAAAAGTAAAAGAATGCCACATAATATGATTTGAAATGTTTTAATTAACATTCACAGTGTGGGGTCAGGAAAAGGGACAATCAGAACCAGCTAGTGCGCAGCCTCGGGGTCACAATATGGGAACATCAGAACCTGATAGAACAGCCTGGAGTCTGGGCTTTTTATGACGTACAGTAAAAAATAAAACATAACGTAATATTAAACTAAAACATGTCTAAGACTAAATTCAACTTGTGCTTCGTGCGTCAAGACAGTGTCTCACTTTACCCCACAGCTTTTGTCTAACTTTACCCCACAGCCACTTTTTTAGAAAAAACATTTCTGGGAATAAAGGCTCATCTTTGACCAGCATCAAGCACATGGTTTGAATCAATTTGCTTTGACACAACAGCTGATAAAGCTCACAGCAAGAAAATGTACTTTTACATGCAAAAAACACATTTTTGTGAAAAAAACATGCTTAAAATAGCACTAGCACAACCTCTTCGTCCTGGTAAGTGGGTAATGGGAGGGGCTTGAAAACATATTGGTCAGCTGATCTCAAATGTGTTTATTTGCCAAGAAACAGCGGATGTCTCACATTACCCCGCTCCCCGCTTTTTTTTGGTCTTTTTCCTGTTTGTGTCTTGTTTTATTTTAAGTCTTTACAAATGACCTATGTTTTTAACATAACATTGTTTTAATGTAAAGCACTTTGTGTTACTTCTTGTATGAAAAGTGCTTTATAAAAATGTTTTGATTTGATTTGATTTAACGTTTCGGTAATAACAGAGAAATAAAAAGGCATAAAATGCCCAGGAATAAGGAATAAGTGGAAAAAAATGCCATCACTATATAGTCATGGAGTCTGCTGTTGCTATGCATCGCGACTGGAGCACTTTGGGAAATTGTCGTCTGCTAGGGTGTCCCATTTCAGCAGCCTACCGTTTCAGAAGGCTGCTTCAGAGCGCACAGACTACTTAGCACACTCCATAGCCTATGTAGTGACCTCAAGATGAGACACAGCTTGTAGGCAACAACGGCTCCAGGAGTGTGCATAATGAATATCTTAAAAAATATATATATATAGAAAACTTTATTCAAATTCGAACAACGAACAATCAGTCATTGTGCGTAATGAATATAACCACAAGGGGGCAAAGTTTTATTACCATCTTTTATTAGTTTGGGTTTTCATAATCACGTTGTTTTGGGATTTTCTCTTAGTCAAAGTTCAAACTTGTTTACACTTTTCTTTATCAACCACACTCTTGTCAATAAATCAACCAGCACACGTGTGACATAGTTGCTTTTGGCCTCTTTGGTGAAAGAAAACCACCATTCAAAAGCCATTTTTTCTACATCCTGCAGAAACACAGATACGATGGATAGCAGTGTTGTCTCACAGCAACAACGCTTGGGTTTGGCTGGAGAATGGGGGGTATATGTGGAAACTGCACGATTGCACCATGTTGGTGCCCATTTTCTGACCACTCTTGCGTCTTTCACAAGATCCAAAAATAGCTGTGTTAATTGATGGGATTTTAATCTGGCACCATTAAGTGTGAGCGTACTGGGTAGACTGTCAGTGACAGCTGTGAGCCATTAAGATGGGGAAAATATGGAAAAATGGACAAACTGTTACCTCAACAATTTTTTTTTTAATAAGATACAGTATGGATACTGAAAATTGTGTTTTAACAAATAGTAGAGCAGGGCATATAAGGATTAATGGACTTGTATTCTTTTAAAAAAGGAATGTGTTTTGTTCTTAATGCAAAGGAATGTTCCCTTAGTCTCAGTTTCCAGAGCTGATGAGGCTTTTAAAGCAGCACTGTACATCAAATGAGAGCGTTATGTGGCATTAGGGAGAAGGATCAAGCTGGTTTTATATTATAGGATAAGACTGATCTGCAGATACACTGAATCTGTTTCTGTGGATGTTTCTGGAAAGAAAGGGAGGAGGAGAAAGTAGCCCAGGTTGCTCTAATATGAGTTTTTTGGAGGTGGGTTGTAAAAGATTTAAATCAATCAGCATGCAGTCTGCAGGGAAATCAGACCGTGATTGCAGATTGATAGATCAGAGCCAAGACATGTTCTGTCAACCATCCCAGTGTATTATTAAATCTTGGCCTAAATACAACGGAGCGATATGATATTCGTTATCTTTGGAGCCTCAGCCATTGTTTTTGTTAGGATTTACAGTGTGGTTTGTGTCCGTGCACGAGCGTCCAAATCCTCTGGCATGAATATAAAAAGGATTTATTTGCCCATTAAGTATTTTACATGCTTTGAATTTTTATTGGTCTTTTAGTTTCTTAGTAAAAAAGCTCCAAAGTCCAGGATTAATGTAACATAAAGAAAAATTTGTATCTCACACAACCTTGTGGTAGTCCTCCCAATACTCTTTTTTACTTTCATTCTTACCATATACATTATACAGTATTTACATACAACACCTTACTACGAGAACTTTTATGAACTGTTATCAATCTGTCATTGTTGGATAATAAAACTTTAGCATGGGGTGGCCAAGTTCAGTCCTTAAGAGCCACAATCCTGCAAGTTTTAGATCCATCTCTTCTCCAACACACCTGAATTACACCTCCCATCCACTGCTTCTGCTCTGTCCCGTTGTGATCCGCACGATGCTCTCCAGTCCGTTTTTCTGTCGGACTGCAAAACATCCCCGCATACTGAGTCCGCATGATTCCGCCAGATCCCTCTCAGTCGCAAAGCAGGCAAAAGAATGTGCGCGAAATTTCCATGTTTGAGTGAATAGATAGATAAATGGTGTAGATAAAAAGCGCCGACAACAAACTTTTCATTCATTGCAACTTCAAAGGAAACATCGTGTCGTTCAAGCTAGGTTTTGATGCGTTCATCATCAGGTATAGGTGAGTATGTCCGCAACAAGTTACACACATCAATCAAGTATTTCTGTAGTAGATCAAGTAGTAGATGTAAAAAAAAAACTTTAATATCCTGACGTTTACACTCATTGAGCTTTTCATTTTCCTCCAAACAGAGTCGGGCAGACCAGAAAAGAGAGGTGATCCGTATTTTTGGCAGAGGCCAATGTACCTGAGCGGACATGTCAAAGGGGAGTAGTGGACTGCTTTGATTAAAATGGCAACGGATTTGCTGCATCGTGTGGACCATACCGGAGCGGACGCAGTGGACGGGGGGGGGGGTTCTGCAGAGACCTGGTAACGAGCCATTCACTTGATTCAGGTGTGTTGGGGAAGGGTGGCATCTACATTAATAGTTGCAGGACTCGTCTTGCTGACTGGACTTGGGCACCCCTGCTTTAGCATTATCATTATGTTGTTTTAAATCAGGGGTGCCCACGTTGGGTCCTCAAGGACCCCTGCCCTGCTGATTTTCAAAATGTTCATACTTAAACACACCTGACTCAGAGGAATTGCTCGTTAGCAGCTTGCAAAGAACTTGATGAGCAGTTGAGTTGATCTGAATCAGGTGGTGGAGTTGGAAACCTGGAATACATGCAAGGCAGGGTCCCTGAGGACCAGGGTTGAGAAACCCTGTTTTAGAGCATGCCCTCTCCAACACACCTGAATCAAACGACTAATTCCCTCCACACATGGCATTCAGCTCTGCAGCGACCTGCTAACGAGCCTTTCATTTGATCCAGCTGTGTTGGAGAAGGGATGCAACCAAAATCTGCAGGATTGCAGCTCTCGAGGACTGGACTAGCGCACCTCTGTTTTCAGTAGTCTGTTGCTTCAAATTACAATGATTAATGTAAATAAAAGGAAAAACTGTCATTTAATTTGTGAAATGTGTCCTGGGGGTAGTTAGTTTCCCCAGCGTGGCAAACATGTATTTCCACCTGTGTTGAAGTTCAGTACATTTTTTTTTTTTTTGCCTTAAATCTTCTCAATTAGTCAGTCATTGTTAGGAAATATTTGCCTCAGATATATTACCGTCACCTTGTTGGTGGACTGCCAGAAATCAACTACTAATGTGCGTGTGTGTGTGTGTGTGTAAAAGCAATGTGTTAGGCCAGAGGCAGCAGTAGTTTAATTGCTCTTTTCAAAGTAAGATTACCAAGAACACAATGCAATTACTGAGTTGCCTCAATGTTTTCTTACCTTTTAAAGTCCCTGTGCTGCTAGGTGACCACCCAGGCAAATTAGTGCAGTACTACCTCCCTAGAATCTGCTACAATAATCCTGAAGCTGTCAAGATTTTTATTCATCCCTCTGTAATTCCTTTCTTCCTAAGTGTTCCTGTCCACTGCATTTTCTTGACCGCAATAAGGTGAAGAAATGGCCACCTGAAACCTCATCGTGGACATCCAAATGATCAGAAAACTAAAAAATCTGGTTAAGTTTTGATTACCTTAAATTAGTTATCACTTTTTGGATTCAAAGAAGTAAGTAGGGCTCCTGCAGAGACCACCAGCAGCTTGCCTGCAGCGCCAAGGCCTTTAATACTAACGATGGGCTGTGAAATTTGTTGTTCAAAGAAAAATAAAGAACCAGAGATCTGATAACATCTGCCAACTCCTTAATAATGCCAACACCTGTGTAGCGTATTCTTTATCTTCCCCATCAATTTATAGCCTTTATATTTGTGTGCCTCCATATTGCAACTCACTAAATGAATTAACAGATTGAAAGCAGAGCAAATCATCATCTCACCACCTGTTCAGTAGTGTGGGACAGCCAAACACCGGCCTCTTGCCTCATGTTTTCTTTTTAAACTAGATGTTTTGCCATCTAATGAAGTTATGATAGTGATGGTGGGTGGTTATACTGTATGGCAATGTTACACCCTTCTCAGTCAGCACGCATACAATTTTCTGTTTTTATGAGTTTATTTTGCACTAAAGCCCATGAACAGCTGGCAGTCATGAAAACGAGAGCTGAATTACTAATTTAAGATATGAGAGCTTTTCTAAATGTTGTCACATTATCTAAAAAGAATTAGGTTGGAAATTTCTGTTATATGTTTTAAAAGGTTTCCTGTAGAATTTCAAAATACTGTACATACTGTCTTTGACTGGCATTCCTACATCTACCAGACAAGTTTTCGATATCGCCCCTCTCTGCTGGAGATGTCAAAGCTTTAAAAAGAATGGACAAATATGAACCGTTGTTGAGGTTTTCTCTGAGGTGTGTATTTGGTCCTTTGGGTTTTCTAGGGAAGCAGCTTATGAACACTTTTTTTTCATTAGGTTTTTTGCACCTCAAATGACTGCAAACCACTGAGACCTTTAAAGAGGGAGTATCATGTAATTCTCGGGCAATGGTGTTCCACAATGGTGTTTGTCTGTTTTTGCAAATTAACTCTTCATATAATAACTATAAAATAAAAACAATGCGGCAGGTTTCTATGTGGGTCATAAGAAGAGGCCAGTTTATAAGGACATGGATAATGAGACGCTGTTGAAGATGGTCTGATATTGCGCACGCAGTGTGCAGGGTGCTGGACCTGCGTAATTGCCCCCCACCCCACGCAAAACTCAGTAAAAAAATTGTATCAATAGTTTGTGCTTCATTAATGTTTATTTTCACTGAGTTTTCTGTGGGGTGGGGGCCAACTTCACACTGGACAGCAACCTCAGAGCAGCAGCAGGAGCAGCGGTCTGGAGAGGACGAGCGCGCAAGAGTTGATCTTATTTAAAAATATGCCATTGGCAAAAAATAAAATAAAATAAAAAGACATAATTAATTTCAGCCTACCATTATCCTAGAGCTGCAGACGTTCTGATTCATCTGTCTAGAATAACCTGAGTTAAACAGTGATGTTGATTGTTATTTAATTACAGTAGATAATGAAAATTTGACGTGTCGCCTGCACACCTCAGAAATGATTTTGACTGCTGCATATCTGCAGTCTTGTGTGCAGCATTCTTTCAGCCATCAGTGCGTAAAGCTGCCAGTTAATACCTGCTTTTCAGACGTGCTGAATTACACAATTTTTTGCGCCTGCTTTCCGTTGCACGGTTGATAAATCACATTGCGTGTGATAAGCAGAGTTGTTTGCATAGTCTCCTCCCAATATTTTGCGCCTTCTGGCAGAAACGCCCAGATTGCATATTCATCTATAGCAGACGCGCGAAATGGATAGCGGGGCTATTTTGCCCATTAACAAGCGCAAACCTCCCTTTGCCCTGCTTTGTATATCAGTTCCGGTGGATTATTGCGCATGTAATGAAGACAGCGCCCGTACAGCGCAAATCTTTTGTAAATCAGGGCCAACGTCTGTTAATCTGACATTGCAACCGTCATGAACGATGAAAAAATCGTGTAGTCTGATCCTGGCATAACTGTCAGTGAGACCTATGCACCTCTCAGCATGCATTTTGGCCCACTCCTCATGAACAAACTGCTCCAGTTGTCTCAGGTTTGAAGGCTGTCTTTTGGGATGTCTCAGCTCCTTCCAAAGATGGTCAATAGGATTTAGGCCAGAGCACGAAGAAGGCCACTTCAGAGTCGTCCATTGTTTTCCTCTTAGCCATTCTTGGGTATTTTTATGTGTTTTGGGTCATTATCCAATTGGAAGACCAAGACTTGCGACTGAGAACAAGCTTTCTGACACTGGGCAGCACATTTCTCTATAGAATCCCTTGATAGTCTTGAGATTTCATTGTACCTGCACAGATTCAAGACCCCCTCAGCCAGATGCAGCAAAGCAGCCCCAGAACATAAAAGACCTCCTCCATGTTTCACAGTAGGGACAGTCTTCTTTTCTTCATATGCTTCATTTTTTTCCTTTGTGAACATAGAGCTGATGCATCTTGGTAAAAAAAAAAAGTTCCATTTTTGTCTCATCTGTCCACAGGACACTCTCCCAGAAGCTTTGTGTCTTGTCAACATGTAGTTTGGCAAATTCCAGTCAGGCCTATGATTTGTTTTCAACAATGGTGTCCTCCTGGATTGTCTCCCAGTAAGCATGAGAAGCCTGTGAAGCGTGTCATACTTAGGAAGTGTAAGAAGAGAAAAATCTCTCTGGCATCTAAATTGATGAGTTCATTTGCAAAACCAGATAAACACCATTGTGGAAAAACCATTTAGAAAAAAACAGTTAACTGCTTTTGCAAATAAAGTCTTCATTTACTTTTTGAATATTTTCACCAAATCAAGCTCACATGAAGTAGAGGGTTTTAATGATGTAAAATGGAGATAGGAGGTTTGTACCCGGCAGCGACGAAAAGCAGTTAACTCTGTTTTTCTACAATGGTGTTTGTCTGTTTTTGCAAATGAAGTCTTCAGATGTTGTTATACTTGGCTTATTAAGTAGCCATGTACAGTAGGTCATTCTCAGTGTGCTGGGTATTGAGTTGGGTTAGCATCTTACTAGTAAGAATATATAAAAGATGAAAAGAACTTGTAATTGCCTTGGGTAAGTTGAGGCAACGAAACTATTTTAGAACAGTTTAGGAAACCAACATAGTTCTTCTCCTCCAGAGCCTTAGTTACCATGTTGACAAAGGCTTAGGACTACAGGAGTGGTACTGAAATGGTTTAAATCCTACTTGCAAAATAGGAGTTTTTCTGTTCACCTTGGGCAGTTTCTGTCCTCTGAGGCTCCATTGAAATGTGGGGTACCTCAGGGCTCAATATTGGGCACTTTGTTGTTTTCCCTTTACCTGCTTCCACTGGGGTTCATTTTTAGAAAATATAATGTGTCATTTCATTGTAACGCAGATGACATCCAGATATATCTACCTTTAAAATCTGGCGGGGACCTAGGGAATTTTCTTAAGTGCTTAGAGGATGTTAAAACATGGCTAAAATTGAACTTTCTCTGCCTAAATGAGAATAACACAGAAATCATTGTTTTTGGGAAAGCTGTTGTTCTGGCAGTTGTTGCAGCAGTGCAGTTGGTTCCCTGGACTAAAACTGCAGCTTTGTAAGGAATTTAGGGTTTATTTTTGATTGTAATTTTAAATTTGATAGACAAGTCAGTGCAGTAGTCCAGTCTAGCTTTCACCACTTGAGGCTTATTAGTAAAATTAAGCCTGTTTATCTTTTCTAGACTGGATTACTGCAACTCCCTCTATGGTGGGATTGATCAGTCTCTCCTCCGCCGTCTTCAGCTGGTCCAAAACACAGCTGCCCGCTTGTTAACGGGGACAAGACGATGGGAGCACATTACCCCAGTACTGCGTTCTCTTCACTGGCTTCCCGTCTTTTAGAGTTGTTTTTAAAATTTTACTCCTGGCTTTAAAATGTTTGAATAGTTTGGCGCCTTCGTATCTCTGAGCTCCTGAACGTGCATCGTCCGTCTACAGCTCTGAGATCGGAGGACCAGGTGCTGCTGGTTGTTCCCCGTACTCGTCTTGTTACTTGAGGAGACCGAGCCTTTGCTGTTGTAGCCCCCAAGCTCTGGAATAGTCTCCCTCTTTCTGTGAGGTCTGCTAGCAACGTTAATGAATTTAAATCCTTTTTAAAAACTCATCTTTTTACTCTGGCTTTTGACTCCAGAGAGCACTATCATTAAGCCAGAATCTGTATGTTGATTTTATTGTTTTCTTTCTTCACTGTTTTTATTATTGTTATTATTGTGATTATTTTTATATGATTTTACTTTTTTATTTTCACTCACCTGTAAAGCACTCTGCTACCTTTGGTATTTAAAAGCACTTTATAAATAAAGCTTTGATTGATTGATCCTGATTCAAAGTTTACAACCTTTTTTCAAAGTATTAGCATTTTATTAGTGGAAATAAGACATCAATATTGAGTTGTGATTTTACAACTGTAGTGATTGCATGAACCCAACAAAGGAGGCTCAGCGTTGCATGAGTGTGTGCTTCACCACATCAGAAAGTGTCAAAGATGACAAGCTCGCCATTCTGGCTCCATCATATCAAGTTAATTTCTGTCTGTACATTCACACAAGACGCAAGTGCATGAAAAAGGCTGACCAGACACGTCCATATTATTCTAAATGATGCCAAAAGTGTAAATTCTCTCCTGAGGTGTCAACCAGACACCATTTAAGACAAGTTAGAAATGTGACTATTTGACGGCTAATGTCAAGTACCTTTGCTTTTTGCTGTTGACAGGCAAGAATCTTACCAGGAAAAGCCATCGCAGACATTTAAACCAACAATGTGTTATTTCATTTTTGCACAGGTAGTGAAGAAATGAAGATAATGGTGAGAACATATAAACCCACTCCCAATAAATGCCTTATTTATACAATAAAAACTCTGTTTCAGTCCTCCTCGCTGAGATCTGGAGGAGCAGCAGCACATAGCTGAAAGTGCCTTGGAGGCAGTTTGTTCCTTGTCAGCAATCAGTAATGGCAAGGGAAGGTGAGAATGACAGCTTGGTAACAAACAGAAAATGCATGACTGAAGTTTCCAATTTGTCTCATGTCTTGCATGTCTCCATAGGAGTGCACACGAATGCTGTAAAATATGTCACATATGAGAATCATCCTGCCAACAGACTGTAAACAATGCATAGCTCCTACTTTCTCTTTCCAAAATGCAAGTTTGATGTTGCAAAGGTGGGTTTTTTTTTAAAGCTACACCATGAATTCAGTTTGAAGAAACAAATGCTAAACAAAGACTAATGGACTGGTGATAAAACTGTATGAGACAGTGACTGACGGAGCTAATGGCGTCTCTGGGAACTTGAGCTGTGGCATCTTGTAAGTGATTAAATGAAAAATCAACTAATTTAGATGCGAGTTGAAAATAAAATTGTGAGTTGTCCATGCTTATTTTCCACCACTGTGATGTAGAAATGGGCTCAGGACTCAGGGGTAGAAGAGATGGACATAAATCCAAAAAAGGTTGGTTGATTAAACTCCATTGAGCGGTCAGATGGAGATTAACCAAAAAATCAGCAAAATGATGAGCTAAAGAATTCATGAACTAAAAAACAAAAGAAAAACCTTCAGCGTAAAACAAAAAGTGAAGACTGAACTGAAACATACTATAACCATGACAACCACCCACTCCACGCATTTTTAGCAACTTTTTCCCCATGGTGTCAAATATTGTAATTGTGTGGTGTGTCAAGGCAAAGACTTCAAAGGACAGGTTGTGCATATCTAAGAAACACTACCAGCTCTAATAAAAAAGCATTTGGAGGCTTCACAATGAGAACAGGCTGATTAATACGGCAAGCCAATCTAGGAGATAAGAAAAATAACAAAATCCTGAAGGTTTCATGAAGGGCTGAACATTGCATTAACATGAGCTCAAATTTATTCCACATAGGCATATCATCCTCACATTGACATGCATCACCAGTATCAGCCGTAAAATCGGATTGCTCCTCCACAGTGAAATGCAAATAACTACTTCCAGCGTAGCAGTCAGTCTCTTTTCACTTTTGATGTGAAATCTTAACTTTCATCAGTCTCGTATGAAGATCGTGTAATCAGCGGACGGATGGAGCAGCAGCTTCCTTGTCTTCCTGATTAATAGACTGTGTGTAATAAAGTGGTGATCATTTTTGATTTTGCATAGCAGAGAGTACACTCCTAGAATCAATGCAGTACTCAATTCACCGCACCCTTTCCTGAGTTATAACACTGCTTCAGTTAGATGGTTGAAAAATATCATGAATAAGAAATTTTCATAGCAAGAAGGAAAAAATGTCTCATAACCTTGAGAGGAAATAGAGGGAGCAGCATCCTCAGAGGAAGACCATCAGTTGTCAGAAATTTCAACATGCTAGCGGCATGGTTGTGCAGATAAGTCTTCCTCGAAATCATTCATACCCTCCAGTTGAAGAAAAGGCTAAATTCACAATAGTAATTCAAATAAAAAGAAACAAATTATAAATAAAAAATTACAAAATGATATTTTAGTGAAATAAAATATTGCTATTGAATTGTAGTTGAAAAATTATATTTTTAAAAACAAACAAAACTATCCCAGACACATTAGGGCACCTTTCCCATAAACAGTGGACCAACATACCTGTTAACAGGTGCAGAAGTCTTTTAGAACATTACAGAAAACACCTGATTGCGGTGATTCCCTCAAAGAGTTGCTCAACAAAATCTTAGCTTGTTTTATTTATTTTTTGTTTGTTTTTAATATTTCTTTCAAACCATAATTCAAAATCAATGTTATTTTTTTTATAATTTGTATTTATTGTTACTTTTTTCAATTTCAACTTATTTCCATGACAGCTGATTTTTTTTCCTTCTTTAACTCATTGACTGCCAGACCTTTTCCGAGCAGGAGCACTCCATATTGCCAGGATTTTTAAGCATTTTCACTGATTTTGGGAGATCCACAGAATATTGTGTACTATGCCAATGCAAACACTGAATGTACCAAAGGAAAGCTTAGACTCTCTTCTTTTATCAGAAAAAAAAACATTTGTTTCTAGCTTTTTCTATTCTTTAGTAATCTGCAGTAGAACATGGGTTTGTTGCAGCGAAAAAGCCGTTTCTGACCAAAAAGCTGAGAAAAGTAGCTTTGAATGCTGAGGTCCGCTTCAAGTGGAAAAGTGTCTTTGATGTCAATATTTTTTTACTTTACCTTTATCATCTAAACAGCTGTTTACTTCTATGAAACAACAAATACAACACTGAGAAAAGAGTTTTGGAGGCAAAATAATTATTTACTAGCTGAATAAGCCACAACAAGTTTGTTTCACAACATAATATTTGGCAGAAACATAGAGCAAAAAACGTCTTCCTACTGCTCCTTCCCTCTACCGCAGCTTAGGTGTGCACACACCCCCCGATTAAGACTGGTCCCCATGTTCTCTCCCCCTCGCAGCAGAATCCAGCACATTTCTTGGGCTAATAGCCGTTAGCAACCACTAACACAGGAAGCATCATAGAACCGCATCCCTTCCTAGTATTTTTTTTTTTTTTAAGCTTGTCTGACACCCCCATCTGCTGGATTAGATGAAAACTACCGAAAAAATGATGATGAGCCCTTGGTTCTTTCTGACAAGTTCCGCCAGAGATTGAAATAGCTCCCCCCGATTAAAACCCTTAATTAACGTAAAAACGTGATTGGCAGTTAATGTTCGGATTTGAATTAACGTGGAATCGCGTGAATGGCAGCCAGTGAGTTGGATTGGAGTTAATCGGAGTGTGTGAATAATTTTGAGGATAGGATACAGTAGATGCATGGATCTCATTGGAGTGTGAGCACGCACTACAGATCTGCATACAGACTGTTGGAGGTTTGGTGACGTTCCAGAATCATGAGAGAATGCTTGTGTTTATTCCTAGCATGCTAAATGTGGTAATGTTGTCTGCATCACTGTGAGAACTCTCCTTTTCCCAAACTTATTTCATACCCTGTGTGGCATCATTTTTCAGCGAAGTACCCCCTAAGCTAGGACGTAAACAATGCTGTTACCAGTCTTTGTTTTACTGAAATTTGAAAGAAAAAAAAAAAACACATTGGAACTTTGGCAGAAAAGATTTCCTGGACATTGGGTGACCACCACAGGGTGACATTGTTAAATGCAGGCATTCTAGTGTGTAAAGGTCAGGTCTACTCCTAATTAAAGGGACATTGTGCAGCAGTTGTATATTGCAAGCAAATTCATTTGTATTTTTCATGCTGCATTCAGGTGAAAACAGACGACAGCCGCTGCATGTAAAGGTATAAACAAGCCTCTATGTGAAGAAGTGGTCTGTCAGTTACAATGACTTCAGTACCATCTCTGATATGTTGTCATGGTGATGTCGTATTGTTTTCCCTGACCCATGTTTTACTGTGTTTCTCTCGGCTTCTGTGATTAAAATGACATCTGGTTTGTTACACACGGCCGTCTGCCCGACTGCACATGAATGCAGTATCAGTGCAACACTCAGTTCCTCCTCACTGCACCGCGGTGACTTTTCAAAAGCATCACCTCGACCTGAGCCAATAACTCTGGTGTCTCCAGTGAGTTTCTGTGGTTTCCTAATGTCACGCTTCTACTGAACGTAAAAACATGGTGACACGACATGGTAGCCACCACCGAGCCAACTAGTTCATGTACAGTCGTCCTCAAAATTATTCATACCCTCCAATTAAAAAGGGAAAGAATCTGCTGCGAGTGAAATAAGTTGAAATTGACGAAAGTAATAATGAATAAAAATTCTATAAAAATAATGACACTGATTTTGAATTGTGGTTCAAAAGAAATATTAAAATAAATAAATAAATAAAACAATAAACAAGCATGATGGGGCTCCAAAGCAAAAATTTTGTTGAGCAACACTTTGAGGCAATCACTGCAATCAGGTGTTTTCTGTAATGTTCAATAAGACTTCTACACCTGTCGACAGGTATTATGGTCCACTGTTTATGGTCAAGGTGCTCTTATGTGTCTGGGACAGATTTGTTTATTTGTTTTTCCTTATTGTTATTTCCAACCACAATTCAAAAGTAATATTCTATTTCACTAAATTATAATTTTGTAAATTTTTATTTATTGTTAGTTTCTTTAGTTTCATGTTATTTGAATTACTATTCTGAATTTAGCCTCGTCTTTAATTGGAGGGTATGAATAATTTTGAGGACGACTGTAGATATGAATGATATGAACAGCAAATTCAGAGCTTACAGGAGCACTTCGGTTTGTTGATGGTAGTACTGAATAATGGAAAAACACTTTTGAACGAAATAATCGATTTTTGTGAATAGATAACAGAAGTTGTCAGGATTAGGATTTGTGTGTGTATACTCCACCTCCCCCATGGTATCATTGTATATTTCATTTTACGTTTGAAATAGCTTAAAAGGGTCCATTTTATGCATATTGACTTTTCTAAGTGCTTGAAATGCTCTTCTGGGGTGTTTAAACTTATAAAGAGACTAAAAATGCCAATAAAAAACAACTTAGTTATTAAGAGTTTTTAAGACTTTTAGATGAGGCATTTTTTACGATCAGCCTGACTTCCACATTTCATTCATACGTCACTGGCTGGTCACTCCAGTCTGGAACTTTGTCTGGAACTTCCATACCTGATCAACTAGCGCCTCTCCACTTCTGAGACGGAGACGCTCTCTGGCTTCAGAGAGGACTCTACGAGCATGATGTCCTGCACAACACCTGCAGAGACGAGAGACAATGAAGCTGCTGCGTCTGCTTACACAATGCACTCAGAGATATGTTTGAGAGAGTAGGAAAAAAAGAGGTATGCGCCGCAGCTGAAGCTGTCACTGAGGAGGGATTTGATTGAATTATGACTCCTATATTACATTAAGATATCAACAGCTAATTGACCTATGGCTAAGCCACACCCTCCACTCACTCAGACAAACAAACAACACAACTACACAACACCAAAACTACACGACAACTGTAAACAGCTGACCTCTGAAGTACCATTACCAAAGTACAAAAACTAGCACGTTTAGCTAGCATTAGCTAACTTAAACTAACGTTAGGAATGTTAAAGATATGTTCATATTTCTTTCCAGCAAAGTGACTGGTGCCTCAAATATGATGTTGACTTACCTTAGAACAGATATAGACATCCTTTTTTATTTTATCCACGGTCAGTTTATGTTGTGGTCTGCCGCATAATTTTATCCAAAGCAGACACTTTTCTCGTTTGAGATGTGGCTTGGGAAAGGGCAAAAAATACACCTCGTCGCCCCGCCTCTCAGGATACCCAGTGTTGGAGTTGCATGTACCCCATGCACACCATTTGACCATTTCAAACTAAAAAAACCCTACATAAATACACATTAAAATGAACAAAAACAGTCTAACTTCAATGCATTTCTATGTATGTTCACACAGAGAATGTCGGAGTGTATTGGGTTAGCTGTGCGCACTGTGATTGGCTCATTCTGCATTCATGTTGCATCTTTCCTGTACTGTGAGACCTCTCTAACCAGTAAAAGTACTTCTGTCTTCTTTCAAAACAGCCGGTATGTTTATATCTGCTCGTTAGAATGTGCTGCGCTATGTAAATCAAAACTCAGCTGCAACGTCACGCAGCTAAACTAGTTTTAATGTCAGCATTTCAATTATTTTGACAAAGATATGTAAGCATTTTTTAAAAATCATTTGAAACATTTTTGTTTTGATGCACTGATTGATGGATATCAATAAGCAGTTTCATGGAAATGACTCATTTTATTGTTTATTTCCACTCCACAGTTCTGATCTACCTTGGAGCATGAACTTGACATTCCTGCTCCCTGTAGGTTGGACTCTTAACATGGCTTAATACCTTATGCAGTTCACATCAACTGCTGGGGAATTAAAACAAATAACCACCAGCTTCACAGTTGCTATGGTGACCAGCTGGGAATAGGTTCGAAGGCAGAGCTGAAGCACAGCAGAGAGGGAAGGAGACCTGCAAGTGGTAATATTCAGGCAGCGTCCTCTTTCCTGTCAAGGTTACCCAGTTCTGCTTTTAAACCATAAAAGGTTAAAAGTACAATGTTGCCTTGAGGCTGTTTCCCAGTCATGGCCCTGAGGACTCCCTGACCTCCATGCCTGATTTTTCCCTTGATGTCCCCCTGGCCCATGACATGATTCAAATGCATAGTTTGGCTTGTTGGCTTGTCATCAAGCTCTCCAGAAGCCTGAAATAACTGGTGCATTAAAATCTGGTGTTTTAGAGCAGGAAAACATCTATTGCAGTGCAAGGAGTTAGAAAAACACTGTCATGGTTGAAGAACACTTTAATAAAACTTCAATGTACCTTTTAAACTGTCAGGTCTTCAGCATCTATAAATGTAAAAAGTATGGGGTCAAAAATGCTTTTTATTGCTGCAGGCAGTGAAAACCCAAAGAGATTTTAAAATTGTGTATTTTTTTTTTTTTCTTATTCTTTGGAGGGAAAACTGTGTTTCATTCCCTTTTTTAATCGCTCAGACACAACCCCGTAAGCACATACATGGTGCCCAGTGTGGTGGCTGGCTGCTGATTCATGCATGCGTCATATATATATATAAAAGATTATCATTTGTCTCCTTAGTTACCTTACAGGCTGCCACCTTCAGCAGATGGGTGTATGTACCTGCATTTCTCACTGTATCTATGTAATATTAAAATGATTTGTTGCATCTTTTATTCAAACTTCTAGGGGGGGGGGGGGGGGGGGGGGGGGGGTTCATGTTGCCACTTTCATTTTCTGGACTTGAGCATCTGTTTGCTTGTGCAGCACGTTTTTAAGCCCATGCAAAGGACATCACTGCTTCTAAAGACTGTCCCTGATCATTTAACGCACAAAACACAATTTTGCTGCATCAGCACTGTGTTATATCATAAAGAATCACTTTGAATAGAGTGGAGCACCGAGGTACTCATTTATGATGGATAATGAACCCTCTCATTTATCTCTCTTTCACTGTCCCAATCTCATTTTCAGTCCCTCTTCCTCTTCCTTTATTTTTCCATAATGGATAAGATACTGTTGGGATGAATGTTTGTGATGTTGTTCTTCTTTTATTGAGCAGAAACAGTGGAGATGGGCAAGAATTGTGCTGCCTCAGTTCTGAGTAACATGGTGTGTAAATCAGAGCTTACAGCAGAAGGAGAACATTAATGGGGATAAAGCAAGACAGATAAATCTGCATGAGGCCCCAAGTGTGTGGAGACAGAGACAATATAAGAAAACCTGTTAACTGAGGAAATAAGCAGCTCTAAAAAGGCAATCATGTGACCTGAAGAGCAAAAAAAAGGAAAAAACAGTATTTTTTTAAGTTAATAATTCAAATTTATTTCCAAAGAACGATTAGTTTGTATTATTCTGATATAAAGCATACAGCATATATGTATATATGCTGTATGCTTTATATCACAATACATTACAGTTATATATATATAGTTTGTATTTTATAAAAAAGTATGCTTCTATTTAGTTTGTATTATTATGATATGCAATACTGTATACTGTATTGCACTCGGCATAGCTATGGGCCCATACATACATATATATATATATATATATGTGTGTGTGTGTGCATATATGTATATATATATATATATATATATATATATATATATATATATTGTGATTGAAAACTGTGGTTCCATCACCACTTGTTAAACTGTAAACAATAAATGATTGGCAAAGTTAAAGTGGACAAGTACAATGTTTTATTGATATATGTAAAAGTACAATTTTGTTAAATAAATGCAGAATGTTCAATTGAAAGATGGAATGGTAAAATGTTTGTTTGCAGAGGGGGACTGGCCATTCTGCCTGGGTAAAAAGAAAATGGAATTAGTATGAAGGTTTTAAGAAAATGTTTACTTATTTGTACTTTCTTTACATGGTATAAAATGTTGGGCAGAGTAACGGCTTTACTTACCTTTTGTCGTCTTCTTGGGAGGGCTGAGGTAAAAGAGGGAGGTAGGCCAAATTAGCTGCTTAAAATCGGTTGGAGTAAACTATTCAAACAAGGAGGGGGGAAATAGTCTTGAGGAATTACCTGTTTATTCTAAGTAGATGGTGAATGTAGAATTATTGAATTATTTATAGGGATGTATATATGTAAATATTTACTCTTTATCTTATCTTCTTTAGGATGTTATTTCTATGTATATATTTTCAACCTTTTGTATTATGCTCCCACCTTAATGGTTCATCTCAGCTAATTGCCTGCAGCAGGAGGATATAAAAGGACTGAGATGCTCTTTGAGAGGTTGTTGATCATCAGTGCTAGAATGGTTAATAAATTGTGCCAATCATGGACGGAAAACTTATTTAAGTCTCACGCCTCTTCTTAAACTGTGGAGTGACCGACGGCCAAATTGACATATATTTACATACATGTACACACTCACACACACACACACACACACACACACACACACACACACATATATATATATATATATATATGTTTACAGTCGTCCTCAGAATTATTCATACCCTCCAAATAAAGAAGGAAAAAACAATCTACTGTCAGTGAAATTAGTTGAAATTAACAAAAGTAATGATAAATAAAAAAAATTCTGTGAAAATCATGTTGTTGATTTTGAATTGTGGTTCAAGAAAAATATTAAAAAACAAACAAAAAATAAAATAAGTAAAGAAGCACGTTGGGGCTCCGAGAAGCAAAAATTTTGTTGAGGCAATCACTGCAATCAGGTGTTTTCTCTAATGTTCAAAAAGACTTTTACACCTGTTGACAGGTATTTTGGTCCACTGTTCAGCAGAAAGGTGCTGTAATGTGTCTGGGTGAGTTTTGTTTTTTTGTTTTTTAAAAAATTATTTTCAACCACAATTCAAAACCAATGTTATATTTTACTAAATTATGAATATTTTTACCTTTAAACTTCATAAAGGCACAAGCGGAAAATGGCCATGTTTGGTGAATGAGCCTGTGGTGAAAAAAAGGCATTTCAGATGTAAATATTGAAATATTTAATCTTTTATGCTGTAGGTGAAATAATTACTGAAGTTTGCACTGTTACTTTGAATATCAAAATTCAATGCATTTGAATAATGAAAGTGATCAGTTTACTGATAAACGTAATTTTAATTTTTATTTAAACTTTACTATAAGTCCAAGTGAGACGCAGCATCCTGAACAATGGAGACCTGTCTACCCGACATAGCCTGCATGTTTTTATGGACATGTGGACATTTATGGACATTCTATGCTAACAGTAACAGAGCAGACAATTTATTCATTATTATACATTTGTTTAGAATTTAACAGTCATTTAACCCTGTACTGGTGAAATTATACAGTCACCTTGCATAAATTAGTTCAGCTATTCCTTTAATTATTAATTAAACAGGTGTGGATTAATAACAAATATTTTACAAGAACGGATGAAATTAACTTCATTCTGTTTAGGTCTGAAAATGACTTCTCTTCACCAGGAACAGAGATGAAGCTGAGTTTGGAAGCAATGTCGTTGTGGTGGTGCAGGATGATGGAGGAACCATCACTGTCCCAATTCTGTCTTTTTCCCGCACTTGCAACGAGAGGGACCCAACTGCAGTCACGGTACGTCGCCATATATCCAATCCACGCCGGAAGTCCCAATTGGAAGTTTTTTTTTTCGTTTAACTTTCTAAAATCTAACCCTAATCCTGACCCTTCTCCTAACCCTAATACCCAACTACACCATATGCATCTGTTTGCAAGCCGCAGATTGTTACTCTTGGCAGTATTTAACTAACTTCTGCATGAGACTTCCTGTATGGATTGGATGTATGGCGGCACTCTTGTCAGTCATTATAACTGCAGTTAGGTACTCTTGGGCTTGCAACAGGCACACTCCAACCCTTGATGTGCACCTCTGCCAAGTCGGTCGGCTAAGCAAGCTTTACAAATGAGGCCCAGGGTCTAATGCGGTCTATATAAAAAGTCATAAAATGTTCTTGACTAGCATTTTCTCAAATAGAGCAGAGATTTCAGATCAGGAAAGGAGTTTAAACATTTCAGAAAATGAGGATAATTTGCATTTCACAAATAAAATAAAACTTTTTTAAAGCAGAAATGTGCTCATTGAATTAATCTACAGCCTCTGAAGAACATTATGTGACCAGGTTTGAAGAGTATATTGTGGTTTTTGATTGGGACCTGATCTAAGGTGGTCTAGATGATAACGAAGCCAGAAAATGACTTATTCTTCATTTTCTCAAATCTTTTTTCTTTTTTTTTTTTTAAATCAGAGGCTGTGTTTCAATTAATCTTAAGTGCCTAAAGACCATGCCTCTAGCAGCATATCAATGGAAGACTAACACCTTTTAGATAGCTCTGTACATTAATCATGCAGAGAAGCAGGGGCGCAACTAAACCTAGTTAAATGTGTTGAGCAATGCAGCTTCACCAGCGCTGAACTCGAAGGAAAAAGACGACGGAGGCAATAATCTCCTTAAGCTTCTATAGCATATTTATTTTGGAGGCAAAAACAGCCATTCTCTCTCACGAGGCTCACAAAAAGAAAGGGGGGGGACTTCGGGCGCGCTCACCAACTGTGAACGAGACGACGATCTGACTGGCGGCTCATTGTGGTGGGAACTACAAATCACATCTACAAGAGTACACAGTAAAATCTCTTTACAAAATGTTTGACACGCTCCTTGGAGGGACCCAACTGCAGTCACAGTACACCGCCATATATCCAATCCATGCCGGAAGTCACAGTCGGAAGTTTCTTTATGTACTTACTAAACTCCCTCCCCTGCTTTCCTACCCTACCTCCAACTACACTTACACATGTTTGAAGTTGAGATAGTTCTGTTGGCGGTTTTAACTAATTTCCGCATGAGACTTCCTGTATGAATTGATGTATGGCGACACCCGTGTCGGTCATTGTAACTGCAGTTAGGTCTTTGGCCGGGTAGAGCGGAGTGCCAGATCAACTGGGTGGTGTGAGTCGGCCAAAGGGTTTTGAAGAAATCTGAAACTTCACAAAGGACGATAGGGGCCTAGTGGTTTTTTTTTTTTAGTGATAAATGAGTAATATAGTGTTGATTAAAACTAAGTTTAATTTCACAGATTGTCTCCTTGTTAGGCATTTATTTTAACAGACCTTTTTTTATTTTTTATTAAAATAATGCATTTGAACAATTAAAAATGACGAAAAGTTTTAAGTCTGCTGTATAATTTAATCATATCGAAGTTCTTTTCTAATCGAGGACAACAAGGACACCCACCCCTTAATAGCTAGTGTTACCCAATAAAGAGGAGACACTCTTGGCATCGACCAGTTTCTGGTATTGATTAAAGAAAGTTGGCCCCAAACTAAATAGATTGTCAGCTGTAGAGTTTGAGGTGTTTCTTCATAAACAGTTAAGTTCCATAGCTCTAGTGGGAAGTAATAAATGTTTCTAGAGTTGATGGGACTATAGTGCTTGCTTTTTGCTGATGTCTAGTTGTGGAGGAAAAATGAAAGATAAAGAAGGAGGTGGAGGTCTTTTCCTCTGGTTAGCAGCACTAATGGAGAGGTGTGTCCTTTCTCCTGTGTAAAAGACCACATTAATCTGGCTTCGAGCCCTTACAATGACAACCCCAGCAAGTAGCCTATACAATAATACAAAACAACAGGGTTATTAAAATTAATTTCCTTTTTGTGAATTTAGCAACCTTAAAATGAATGTGAAATTCTGGAAATTTTTTTATATTAAGTGAAATTCTTATGAGGAGGAGAAAAATGAAAGTGAGAACTGCATCACAGAATTTTCACCTTGGCCTTTCCACAGACCAAGGCCACCATGAGCACAGACATATATTACACATCCATGACCATAAGCTCCTCAGTGTTTTGTGCTACATATGAAATGACATCATTGGACATTAAGAGGCTTTACTAAGAGACCTCACCCACATTAGAAGGTTTCCTGGGCTCTATGCCACCCTCTCCGAACTTAATTAATTCAATTCAACTTAATTGTCAAGTGTGATGTTGGAATACAACACATGAAATTCCATTTCCTAGCCCCACGGTGCATTTAGTAAATATAATTATAAGATAAAAATAGAAAAAGTATAAAACTATAGTAGCAGCTCCTTTGCTTTGCCTCCTGTCTTTCATTACTGGTCCCTGATTAATCCAGGTGTGTCTGGCCATCGTCCTCATGGTTACTGAGGTCAGGCAAACCTGGATTAATCAAATCGTCAAAAATGAAATGACCACCAAAATGAGTAGAGCTGTGTTGAGTAAGCACTAGGGCTGGACGATATAGAAAAAACGATTATCGATAAAAAAAGAATCTGTTCGTCGATATCGATATTTAAAAAAAAAAAAAAAGCCATTATCAAAATAAAAGTCATTTTAGGTGCTCCCTGGCCATTTAAATGGGAAGTTCGGTTTTTTTTCAATCTGGCCTATTTTCTAGCATGAAATCCGTTCTTACCCAGACAGTTTTGGGTCTTGAATTCCTTCAAGAGATATTTAGATCCACTCCAGATCAGCGTATGTCCGATATAATGGAAGTGATGGGGCAACCTTGCGCAGCCTCTAAAAAGGCATTTCTGCCACAAACTCCTTCATTTCACTAATGTTTTGTTGCGAAACATTAGTCAGACCCTGTGGCTCGAAGTGGCTTTTTTGTGGTGATTTGTCCTTATATTTGACATACGCTGATCTGGAGTGGATCTTAACATCTCCCGAAGGAATTCAAGTTTCACCAAAACTGTCTGGGTGAGTAAATGAATGTATTTCATGCTAGAAAATAGGTCCAGATTGAAAAAAACAGAGTTTCCTTTAGCTTTTGCTGAAGACCTACTCATAATAAAGATCACATTACACTGAATTCCACTTCAGCCTTTGCTGGGTCTGCGTTTGTGATTGGTTTGGCGGAAGGAGTGACTGTAGTACCATGGTAGGCTACAGCGGAAACTGTGTTTCTATATTGAACTTTTATTGACCCTCTTTTTTATATTGAAACCTCTTCGTCGATATATATCAATATTGAATTTCGTCCAGCCCTAGTAGGCACTAGTGGAAAAAGGGAAGGTGGACTAATAGTGCCTAATTGAGGTCATTGATCAATTAAATAACATCTTAATAACTCCTACAATTTCGTTTATTTCACTACCTTTTTTTCTTCCTCCTCCTCTATCTGATCTGTATGATTGTATATGTAGTGAGTATACTAGTGTATATGTGAGAGAGTATATATGTGAGAGAGAATAGTGTATATGTGAGAGTATAGTAGTATGTGTGAGAGAGAATACTAATATATGTGAGAGAGTATAGTAGTGTGTGAGAGAGTATACTAGTATATGTGAGAGAGAATACTAGTGTATGTGAGAGAGTATACTAGTATATGTGAGAGAGAATACTAGTGCATGTGAGAGAGTATGATGGTATATGTGAAAGCAAGTTTGAATTATCTCTCTGGGGGCCTCTCATACTCATGGATAAAACATTTGTATATGAGAGAGAGAGAGAAAAAATATATATATATATATATATATATATAAAAAAAAAAAAAAAAAAAAAAAAAAAATAATGTATCATCCTGTGATGATAACCTGCTTCCTGGAAAAGTAAATATCAGGGTTATTTAATTGCCTTGCTCAAACCCACACACTCTGACACTGAATCACACACTTCTGGCCTTTAAATATCAGGTGTTGAGGTTTTTTAAACAACTTGTCACTGCAGGAGCTTTTTATATATTTGATATTAAGTTAATTGCAGTAAATTCTCCTGCGTTCTAAATGTGAAGCCATATGGCATGACTAATTTATTTGATGGAGATGGCATTAATTTAAAGCGCTACTTCTCAGATAATTCCAGGTAATGAAACTGTACATAACGGCCCAATCTGCCAGTTTGCCATTTTTGAATATGGTCTTCTCAGTAGCATGTAAATTATTAGAAGCTTACCTGAAAGTTTTCTCTTGCTCATCAGAATTAAGTAAGGGAAATTGGAATTTTGAGATTTTACTCTTGGTGGCTAAAAAGCTTACTAGTTAATGTTGTAAGTAATAGCAGAGGAATAGCTCTATAATCTAAAACATTTGAGGCAGGGAGAAAGTGAGAAACAAGACAATGTTTCAAGGCCATGTCTGATTGTGCCAAGAAAACAGGATACTATTACTGAAATTAGCTTGGTTTAATTATATGGTGTTTATTTTTAGCATCCAACTACACAAACTAAATTACAAAATGTGCAAATTTAATAGTACCCTGAAAAGAGGGAATCCTATAGCACGAAAGTAAAAACAGAAACTGCATTGTCTACGATCGAGTCGGCAGAAGGGGAGGGATTTCTGGTTTTGGTTCTGGCCATTGGTGCCAGATTTTTTTTCCTAATTCCTGCTTTTTTATTCTGGGTCAGTGGTCATTTTGGGCAATACTTCCCAAACCTGTGTTGACATTGTGCAGGCAGATTTGTCCGCTTGAGTTAAAGTGCAGTGTGAAAGCAAACCAAACTAAAAGAAGGCGCTACATTTCTTAGCATTCCCCGCCCGATTAAATAAGTCTTCCAGACTATCCCAGAGGAAATACACCATAAGGGGAACAAACTCCAAAGAAAACAGACTGTTTTAGCCATTCAAACTGTGTTTTTGGTTCTGTGGACCAACGTAGCTACACATTTTAGGTTCTCTCATGATTTTCTCTAATGAGATTGGGTTGGTAAGAACTATAACTCAAGCTTGTACTTAAAAGTTGGATATGAAATGAAAATTAAATGAAATGAAAAAATACTTTATTAATCCCAGGAGATAAATTCAATTATACGGACACAGTAGCGGCATCATGTGTGTCAAGGTTGTAGTTGCACCGGCAGAAAATAATTCCCATCGTTTGGTTGCCAGGCTCACTGCCGATATGTCAAGTGACCAGCAGCCTGCACCATAACCAACAAGTAATGCAGAGGAGTTTTATGACTGACAGCTAACGTTTACCAAGTTAGCAAGCAGTTAGCTTACCAGGAGAAATGTTGCCATTTCTGCATTTTGATGCTGTGGAAAATGTTTATGTGGGTCTATCTAGTGTAGTTTTCACCTACATTTGTTCTAGTTGTTGCTTTTCTCTGGTCTCTCCTCTTCTGAGACAGATAACATTTCTGGGGCTCTGAAGCAGCTGCTTGACGTGCCGACTCCACCATTTTTCCCAGTCCCAGCCAGCTGTGGCCGACATACTATTACAACATACAGACTGTATTTGGCAACCCACAATGACAGCTTGTATTAGCTTGGAGATGTAAACATATCGCTACTGTCAAACCTGTTCAAATTGATTTTATAATTATTTTCAAACTAAATATGTAGTTTTTTTTTCTTTTTACTTGTCCTGTCCAGCATCGTAGCAAGCAGAATGATAATCTGGTTGCTTTATTGTGTTGAACAGTTCTGTTTTGCCAAGAAGAGCTTTATGAAAAAAAAAAAAAAGAGGTTTTATAATACAAAAATTTTTTTTTCGGGGGGGAATAAAAAATTATTTTTTTTTTTTTTTTTTTTTTTTTTTTTTTTTTTTTTTATGAGCACAAGGCTCCCCTTGATATCCTGTGTTTATTCATTTTATTTCTTTAATTAACCATTTGTTTACAACAGCATTTTACATCATATTGCTGGGCTTGACAAGAAATGAAAGTTAACATAAGCAATGATAGAAAGTGGAACTGAGAAAGGAGTGAGGAAAAGAGAGAAAGAGAGAGAGAGAGAGAGAGAGAGAGAGAGAGAGAGAGAGAGAGAGAGAGAGAGAGAGAGAGAAATAAATAAAAGGATACACTTACACAGTTCCCTGATGCTTCTATACAAAACCCCTAAACAACATTCCAAGGTCTTTGTTGGAAAACAAAACTAACAATCCCCTACAGGAGGACCTGGAGGTGGCTTAAGTATCATAAGATCATACAAACACCTTAAATATAATTTTTAAGGAAATGCTGTACTTTCATTCTGCACGCTTCTAAACTCCTCATTGAGTTATTATTTAGAAATACAATTCTGTCCATCTGCACATAACACCACAAAGGGTTTTTCTTCCATACATCATTTAACCACAAGACTAGCTGGAGTGCTATTGCTGCTAACAATAGCAAAACACAGAATTGCTTGTCACTTTGAACCTGTGCTTTGTGATTATAACTTTTTGTGTTAGTTTTCCTTGCATTGGAGAAAACTGTAGCATCTGCTGCTCCTTATTTTTCAGCTAAATGCCTTTTTCTGTCTGTTATTTGGTGCCAAGACAGTAACATGTGGAAAGTATAGGCATCGTTAGCATTTTAGCTACTTCTGGCAAAACATTAAAAGCATAGCTTTGCTACCGAGGCTTTTTGTTGAAAGCCTGCTGAAACTTGCAGGCTTTGCTCCAGAAAATTAAAGGGGGAAGAAAAGACATCCTATTGACATCTTGAATAGCACCAATTCATTCAGGCATCACCAGGTGAGTCATTTTTATCCCCCTCATTTTCATTTGCGTATGTCGCAGTATTTAACTGATCTTGTTCTTTCCCAGACACCTTATAGTTAAATTTCCGTGCACCTAAGTAATCTAATAAGAAATATCTCCATATGTGAACTTCTCACACTGCCTGATGGAAAGCTTTCAGTTCTGCATGTTTTATCAGGGTGAGGAAAGAGAAGCAGAAGGAGTTGTTCAATGTCAGCTCATCCTTCAGAACCATTTGAAAAGCAGTTTTGCTTGACGATGAATGTGTATAACAATCATCACAAAAAACATGACAAACTGGAGACAATAGTGAAATCAGGTCTTTTGTCTACAGATGGGAGTCGTGCAAATGAAAAATATCCATCAGTAGCTGTTGATGTCAAATTGAAGCCAAACACGGGCTTAATCTAAATCTTTTCAATCAGTGTGGCACACAGCAGCTGCACAGCAGGATGTGAGGCAATATGTAAAACAAGAGCTATTTAAAGGGGATTGTTGGGGAAAATAACATTCTATTTAACAGTTCTGGCTCCACATAAACAATCACTTAATCAGGCTGAATTAATTTCCTGGTTCTTGCCCCCTCTTTTTTTTTTTTTATTAATCCTTTCCCTCTCCACAGTCCTGTGATTTGTTACTAATTAAAAAGAAATCACTGGTGAGAAGTTTGTGTCTTTTAAAGCTTAAATCCCCAAACTTTGTTCCTTTCTGTACAAGGATTGCTAAGTGCAATATGTGTCAGATGTAGAAATGCAGTGTTACAGAAGGCTAGAAATAAGTGATCAGGCTGCCAAAAACAACAACAAATAAACAACAACAACAAAAAAAAAAAAAAATCACAAAAACATCACAAGGCCTTGCAGGTTTTAATGAGCCAGTAGTTAAAAAAGAATTGCAACCACTTTGCTTGAATGTAAAACCAGAACTTTGTTTAAATTGATTCCTTATGATTTCTTCCCCTCATGTTCAGAGGCATCTTTTTTTTTTCTTAAAGAGGCAGTTCCATGAGTGACATTTAGTAGTACAGCGATATAAATAAAAAACTTTAAGTCTTTCAATTAACAGCAAAAGCCAAGGCAAAGAACAAGTACTAAATACTGAAAAAAATAATAATAATTTGGCAGTAATGGTTTCTTCAATGGCCACTTCTAGGCTGCATAAAGTTGTCAACACACCACTCTGTAGGAACGGGGTATCAAACAACCGTCGTATGAAAAATTACTAACTGAAAAAGAAAAATGTGTTGTGACATGATTATCTGTACTTCCAGCTGATTTACAGCCATTTGGCGGAAACAACAGAGCAGGATGAAATGTCAGAGGATTTGTCACAGGGTGCAGTAACGGGTGGAACTGGACTTCTGCCCACTAGCTTGGTTTTATCATGATTTTTACTGGTTTTGTGTGTGTTTTAACTTTGTTTCACCCCAAGCTTGTGGGACTTTTAATGAACTGATTGGCAGCACCTGGAGAGAAGGCCTCCTCCCCTGACCAAATTGATAACAGCTGTTTTTGTTCAGCCTGCGGTGCGACCGCCTAGAGGAGCAGCTTCAGGGTCCTGAAGGAGGCATAAACCTGGAAGCGTGGGTATAATGCAACCATTAGCAACCACGCTGCCGACAAAAATGCAACCATTGGAGACTCCAGCCACTACGAGCCCTTTAAGCCCTTTTATTGTTTTTTTTTTTCTACTTTTATTAATTTTGGACTCTTTATTTGATAACTTTTATTTATTTTATCACTTGAATTAAGTTTTTATTGTTTTAATCACTACCTGGGTGATGCGTCCCTTTCTTACCCCCTCCTCCAGCAGTCGCAGGTATTGGAAAGAACCGACTCCGTGACAGATTTAGGCCCGATTCCATGGTCCCCCCTACTTTCAACCACTAGCCCTTACTCACTACCCCTAGCCCTCGAAATTGAAGCCACAGGGGTAGGGCTTTGTAATCTTCCCTTGGAAGTGGGACATCACTTGCTGCATTTACATTCAGGCACATAAGTGACTCCGTAGTGATGTTATGGTGAGACATATGTGCAAACAACACACCCAGCAACAACACAGAGTTAACAGTTGCGGTCATTTTTCTTTTTTTCATCATGCTTCTGTTGATTAATAAACAAAACAACCACATGGAAAAGAAGTTGCCATGATGACTTTTGTCTTTTGTAAACTGCCAAAAAAGCCTTCACAAGCTTCTCATCAGCTAGCCTAGCTAGCGTGGCTAGTCTGGCTAACGTTATGAACAACTGTGTAATCATCTCCGAGTCCTGTCGCTCTCCGGAAGTTGCTATAGGGGATTATCACGCTTTCCAGAACTTTCCGGAATCTCCGGATTCGCCGCAGTGAAAGGCCAAACTTGATAATAAAACAATGCAGCATGTTTGTTTGTAGCGGACAGACTACACAGCTGGTGTTCGCAGGCTAGCGTTAGCCAGCTTGATGATGTGCCTAACTTTGTGTGGCTGAACACAAGCATCTGAAAGCGTCTCCTTTCTTGGCAGTCCCCAGTTGTTCCACTGGAAACGGGAGGGTACAGACCCGATTTTCAGATGCTTGTGTGTTTTAAGACGCACAAAGTTAGGCACGTCAGCTAGCGCTAGCCTGCTAATGCTAGCTTGCTAACGTTAGCTGTGTAGTCTGCATCATTGAAATGCCAGCTACAAACAAACGTGCTACGTTGTTCATAATAAAGTTCAGCCCTTCACTCTGGCGAATCGCTTTGATCCACTTAGTATCACTTCTGTCTGGAATCCATGAAAATTTAAGTAGGGCTGGCGTTTATTCAATTTATGAAGTGGAACAGAGCAGGGACATTGAACTGGCCCGGAAGAGAAGCGGCTAAATGGCTACGTTCACACTGCAGGTCTTAATGCTCAATTCCGATTTTTTTGTCAGATCCGATCTTTTTGTGTGGGTGTTCACATTACATTTCTAAATGTGGCCCGTCGCCGATTGCAATATGAACAGCTCATGCTTCTGAAGTGACACGCATACTCAGTTAAACATGAATGACATCACGCACATAACGGTGGTCATGGAAACCAATGCAAACAAACATGGAGGTTACCGGCATTGCGGACTCACGTTGAAAGCGATTTGTGGCGGCAGTCGGCAAATGTATGAGCGGGTTTTGTGACGACGGAGGAAGAAGACAAACGCATTTGTGATGACATCTGTGTGGAACAGTTGCTGCTACATGTGTAGGAGTGTGTGGATGCAGCGTCGGAGCAGGATGGTGGATGAGGATGCTTCGGATCAGATGTTCTGAGGAAATCACATCTCTTCACAGATATGATGTCACCAAGCACTTCAGCTGCGGTGGAAATAAACTCATATATCACAGTGATCAGCTGATTAGCCTACTGAGCGCGCGCGAGGGGGGGGGGGGGGCGTTATGCTGGAGAGTAGCGGCTTTATTTCAATTCTGCACATTTATCACCGCGGTTCTTCTCTCTACCTGCTGCGGTGAACGTGCCTTTCTAAGCCGGACACATTTCACACACATCTTTCCTCTTCTGGCCTCATCCACAGCGACGCGCTTCCCCCGCGCGTGCACACCGTCTCACTCACCTTCACACACTGAGTTGCTGGACCACAAAAAAGTTTCCCCCAACACTTTCATTAGTTTCCAGGTTGACGTTCAATCAGAGCCAGAAAAATACGATTTAACTGTTCAGTCCATTGTTTACATTCCGTTTCTGTCTCATCTGGTGCAGAAATAAGGACGTCTGTCTCGATCTCAGAGAAGAGGTCGGATAAAATGCGACATGCCCGTACAGACTGCAGTCGCTTCAACACAGATCGGATATGTATCCGATTTAATACCACATTTGAAAGTGGCCTGAATCCGATCCAGAAATGTCAGATTCAATGCGACTTGTGCTGTTCACACAGTCAGAGGCAGATCGGATATGGGTCACATTTGAGCGAAAAGATCGGATTCAGGTCGCATTTACCTGCAGTGTGAACGTAGCCAATGTTTCAAGTTCCGGAAACCGGAACACGGAAGCGTGATAATCCCCTATTGTTGTTTGATTCAGTATGTAATGACGTACAGCTTTAACCCTTTTCTCTGGCCCTTCCTCAGCAAGTCAGCATCTGACGTCCTTCGCTCTGAAGGGCTAGATTCATACCCCCTACCCCTCGTTATATCCACTACCCCTACATGGAAGGACGAATTGGTACAGCACTACCTTCACAGGAACGTGCAAAATTTAGGGGGAGGGTCACGATACTAGAATTTCATTCTCAATATCGATACTAAAGATGGTGGTTGATATTCAATACATACGATACTGAAGAGGAAAAAAATCCCCCTCCCAAAAATAAAACAATCCAAACAACACAACAAAAATAAATGAATATATATGAGAAAATACCTTTAGATGAAAAATTTATTATTTTTAAGATCTAGTTTGTGCAAAGATACAGTCTCCAACTGCTCTCTGTGATTCAGAAGAGACAAATTAAAAACTTCAACCACCAGTTAGTGTACTTATTTACGTGTCCTTTTTTTCCATAATACTTGAGACCAAATCAAGTAAACAGACAAACTACTTAGGGTGAAGCCGAGATGGTGCTGCACAAGCACGAGGCTCTCGCTTCTACGCAGGGGCGGGGTCTGCCGTAGCCGTATTTATCAAGCGTCTTAGGAGTGCCATTTTAGTCTTAAGTGCTGCCAATTTGTAGAATTAATGCTGCCTTCATGTGCAACTGTAATGATGGTAAACACCAAAAACCGACATCAAAATTGCACTTGAACACCCACTCATGTTGTAATTTCCACTGGAAAGCTGGAAAAATTTTGTACCTGAACTCCCGAGATGTTGTAAACTTTGACCTTTAAACATGGCGGAAAGCAACGGAAAAAACTCTGAATGTGAAGCATTGTATTTTATTATAAGTTCTCTGCTTCTGTTAGTTGGTTAGATTGTAGTCTCCATGATGCTGTTTCATACAGAACTTTTATAACACAACCATTTAAACTTACCCCGGGTTTACACCGGGTCCGTGAGCGTAGCACCTACATGGTGCAAAGGGAAAACTTCCCCAGAGGCCTGAGAATTTCATCGAAAGGCATCACATTATACTTAACTGCCTGCATCCATTTAAATGTGTGAAATAACAAAGCCAGCGCTTTATTCCTGTCAATAAGCAGTTTTCTCAAACCTGCCTTTAGCTGACAATGTGCTTGGCTTGCGTTGTGCAGGGTCAGTCACACTAAAGACGAAGCTCATTCATTTATCCACAGCCATTCACACACTGGCCCTCATTTATCAAACGATCGTACGACGAAAATCTGTGCGTACGACCATTTCCACGCAAGACTCGGCATTTATCAATTTGAACGTGATCGTAGGATACGATCAAATCTCACGACAGCTCTGAGTTCGTGTACGCAAGTTTGAGTCAGTGAGGGTTTGCAGCAGCGCAGCAGAACATGAAAATATTTATTAACCAAACCGCAAGCTGTCATTTAAACATAAGTATTCACATATCAGCACGAAGAATGAACCCATTTGTAAAGAAAAAGAAAAAGGAAAAAGGGAATGTAGAACGTAGTCTATTCCCTAAATTGCAAAAATAGCTGCGACTGAATTTAATTCCTCCATTTATCTCAACAAATTATTAAAATTATTAACATATAGTTCTAGGAGACAAGTGCTTTTCACTCTTCGTGCATCTCCTCACCCCGCTGGTAAACCTGCACATAGGAGCGCAGGTAGGCATCATTGCGCACACATGCGCAGGTGCCCAGGTGGAGCGCTGCTTCGGGCTGCAGGAAGGCAAGTGGGTGCCGGACGGTCCGACTCGGACCCGGCGGGATGAAACGCTGCTTTAGACTCTGAGAAAATCTACAATACACTCCTGTCCTGTGCAGTGCTGCACATCGCTCGGACCGCTGGAGAGTTTTGATACGCAGTCAGAGGAGAAGATGCGCCGGCAGCCGCCCTGCAGCCCCCAGGAGACCGCAGCTGAGCCGTCATTTCTAATAACTAATCTATACGTTAAAGTTGTATAAGTGCTGAGTCAGTAGACTGTCCCTTAGTTTTGCAAATGCAAGTTATCTTTTTTCCGTCCCTGTCCGGTTCAGGCTCGGATCTGACCGGCATCCACCTGTCACCTGTTAGAGCGCAGGGGGCGGTGAAACATCTTTTGGTGGTATGTTTCATATTGGACCACTTTTTCTTGACCCATTGACTAAAGAATTGTGACGCTGCCATCGGATGTGGGCTATTATTAAATTTCACAACTAATAAAACGAATAAACCATATAAACCAGGCCTAGATTGAGACTTTTATTAATATCTCAGCCGGAGTCGTTCACACCAGTGAGGCTGACTGATCCTCTTCCGTGCAGCGTTTTTCTGCACGTCTCTGACTTCGGTTTTTAAGCTGCCAAACAGCACCTCTTTAATCTTTCCCACCTCACAAACGAAGAATTCTTTCTTGATCCCCCCCAAAAGTTTCTTTTTTGGCAGAATCTCTCCTCGCCGTGGTTCAACCTCGCCGGGTGAAGCCTCATCATTATGCATGTTTAAGGGCGTAACCGTGGGCGTGACATTTAAATGACGATGGATTTCAGCTTTGGAATTTATCAAGACTCTTTTGTTCGTACGACGAGATTGGACCGATACGAACGTTTTAATAAATCACACGTGGGTCCAATCGTACGACCATTTTTACGATCAGATGTGCGATCATTTCTACGATCGTTTGATAAATGAGGGCCACTGTCTCTCTCTCAAACACACATTTGCCTTTGGGCTTTAAATGTGGACAAAGCCTGTTGCTGCAAATGCTGACTTGAGGAATGAAGAGAAACTGTCAGGTTACAGACGAGTCGTGTCTTGGCAGGGGGAGCTTCTTGGGGAAGTGAGGTTCGTTCAGAGGCTCTGGTCTGGCAGACGGTATGTTTTTCTTAAAGTGTGATTCATTAACATACATATGAAAGAAGACTGCTCACCAGAGAATTTAGACGATTCAAATTTTAACTCTATGAGGCTTTACAGACCTGTGTGTCTGTGTGAACCAGCTGGTGTGTATGCACTACAGAAGCTTTGCTTAAAGTGTTCATGGAAATTAGATGAGGGGGTCCCTGTTTGTCCTTGATGCTGTACCTCAACAGAAAGTGGTCAATTAGTTCTAAAACTGTATCAAGTGGATTCAGAAATATGATAATACATGCAGAGAAATGGATGAGCTTGCTTACAAACTATGCAAGACAATTAAGCTTGCAAAGCTGCTGAAAGCCTCAGGTCCTTCACAGAGATAATAAAGGACAGTAGGTATGTGCTCATAAGGCTCTAGCTACCTAAGAATTTAAAGACACACAGTTGTGTGACAAAGTGTTTGCCCCCTTCCTGATTTATTATGTTTTTGCATGTTTGTCACACTTTAATGTTTCAGATCATAAAACAAATTTAAATGTGAGACAAAGATAACACAATTAAACACAAAATGCAGTTTTTAAATGAAGATTTTTATTTTCAAGGGGGGGGGGGGATTCAAACCTACATGGCCCTGTGTGAAAAGTGATTGCCCCCTAAACCTTATAACTGATTGCAGTTGTTGCTGCTAAGGGTGGCCCAATCAAGCGTTTGCAATAACTGGCAACGAGTCTTTCACAGCACTGTGGAGGAATTTTGGTCCACTCATCTTTGCAGAATTGTTGTAATTCAGCCACATTGGAGGCTTTTCCAGCATGAACCGCCTTTTTAAGGTCATGCCACAGCATCTCAATGGGATTCAGGTTGGGACTTTGACCAGGCCACTCCAAAGTCTTCATTTTGTTTTTCTTAAGCCATTCAGAGGTGGATTTGCTGGTGTGTTGTGGATCATTGTGCTGCTGCAGAACCCAAGTCCGCTTCAGCTTGAGGTCACCAACAGACGGCCGGACATTCTCCTTCAGGATTTTTTGGTAGACAGCAGAATTCATGGTTCCATTTACCACAGCAAGTCTTCCAGGTCCTGAAGCAGCAAAACAGCCCCAGACCATCACACTAAAACCACCATATTTTACTGTTGCTATGATGTTCCTTTTCTGAAATGCTGTGTTTCTTTTATGCCAGATGTAATGGGATCTACACCTTCCAAAAAGTTCAACTTTTGTCTCGTCAGTCCACAGAGTATTTTCCCAGAAGTCTTGGGGATCATCAAGATGCTTTCTGGCTAAACTGAGATGAGCCTTTATGTTCTTTTTGCTCAGCAGTGGTTTTGGTCTTGGAACTCTGCCATTTTTGCCCAGTCTCTTTCTTATGGTCGAGCCAAGAACACTGACCTTAGTTGAGGCAAGTGAGGCCTGCAGTTCTTGGATGTTGTTCTGGGGTCTTTTGTGACCTCTTGGATGAGTCGTCACTGTGCTCTTGGGGTAATTTTGGTTGGCCGGCCACTCCTGGGAAGGTTCATCACTGTTCCGTGTTTTCACCATTTGTGGATAATGGCTCTCACTGTGGTTCTCTGGAGTCCCAAAGTTTTAGAAATGGCTTTGGAACCTTTTCCAGACTGATAGATCTTAAGTACTTTGTTTCTCATTTTTTCCTGAATTTGTTTGGATCGTAGCATGATGTCTAGTTTTTGAGGATCTTGTGGACTACTTAACTTTGTCAGGCAGGTCCTATTTAAGTGATTTGTTGATTGAGAACAGGTGTGGCAGTAATATGGCCTTGGTGTGGCTAGAGAAATTGAACTCAGCTTTCAAAAGATGTGATAAACCAAAGTAAATTTATGTTTTAACAGGTGGGGGAAATCACTTTTCCACACAGGGCCATGGAGGATCGGCTTGCCCCCCCCCCCACCACCTTTGTCTTACATTTAAATTTGTTTGATGATCTGAAATATACAAGTGTGACAAGCATGCAAAAAAAAAGAAATCAGGAAGAGTGCAGACACTCTTTCACACAAATGCAAGCACCTGTGAGGGATCAAGTCAACTCTTCAAGGACTTAAGTGCTCCTACAAAACCATGGAAATTTTAGTACTGCAAAGCACTGTAAAAGACACCCCAAGGTACAAATATATACAACTGTCCACAAAATTATTCGTACCCTCCAATTAAAAAAGGGAAAAATTCAGTTGTGAATTAAATGAGTTAAAATTGACCAAAGTAATATTAAATAAAAGTTCTATGAAAATCATGACACTGATTTGAATGATTTGAAACAAATATAAATAACAAACACATAAAAAATAAAGCAAGTAAACAATGGGGCTCAAAGCTAACATTTTGTTAAGCAACACTTTGAGGCAATCACTGCAATCAGGTGTTTTTTTTTGTAATGTTCAAAAAGACTTCTACACCTGTTGACAGGTATGTTGGTCCACATGGGAAAGGTACTCTAATGTGTCTCGACTGTTTTGTTTGTTTGTTTGTTTTTATATTATTATTATTATTATTGTTATTTCCAACCACAATTCAAAAGCAACCCTTCATTTCACTGAATTATAATTTTGTTAATTTTTATTTATTATTAGTTTCTTTAGTTTCTTATTATTTGAATTATTGTTGTAAATTTTGTCTTTTCTTTAAAGGTAGAGTCCGAAGTCCCTCCAGCGTGTCTGTTTGCAAACAACAGTATTCAAACTTAGCGCTCCTCCCTCTCAGGCTAATGGCCGCCTCGTTCTAGCTAGCCTATTCAGCTTCAAGCTTCTTCTTCAGAGCTCAGAAGTGGGTACAAGCCAAACTATGATTAACCCTGGTTTTCCAAAGTGCATTATCTGAAGCTCTTACCTTTTCTTTGGCGCATCCATGGTGTTTCCTTTCTTTCTTTTTTTTTTCTTCGAGAGTTTGAGTGACTAGCATCTGCTCCAATCATGAGCTTATTTCCACACAGCGTCATGCTCTTAGCTCTGTCATTGGCTGCCAATATAAACAGAAATCTCCACCCAGAAACGTCCCGAACACAAGAAAACAAAGCTAAAGAGCAAATTACAGGCAGGGGGAGAGAGAGATGCATTCAAACGCACCACGGCACGCGAGTAGAGGCCCAAAGGCACAGTTTGAGACGGATTTCCACTTGCACAAGTCTAACGTTTATTTTCAGGGGGGGAACGTCGGACTATACCTTTAATTGGAGGGAATGAATAATTTTGAGGATGACTGTACACCTTAAAAATTAAACAATATGTATGTGTTATATCTTTTGGCTAATGTGAAGCTGATCCTTAGTTGAAATAGAAGGGGGGATTGAAAGAAAGTTAGCTTTTAAAGCTTTTAAACTTTTTTAAAATTTGGTTTATTTGGTTCATTTTCATATTTAAAGCAGAACTCAGTAACTTCAGCTCGGGGCTCCTCCTAGTGGCGTCCTTTCACTGTCGTAAAGTTCAACCCCCCTGCACCCCCACAGCACACAGACGGCATCTCTACCTGTCTTTCCTCTATTTTGATCCCTGCATATATTTCTAAGATTTTACTAGCTTGTTAATGCTACGTTGCTACGTTGGTAGCAGCACCTCGTCTCCTTCTGCTCAAAGCAAAGACCTGTATTTTCTGAAACGGGACGTTTTACCCGCGATTTGCGGGTAAATATGCCGTGGATTATATTTTTCTCTGGTGTTGGCGGGCAGCAGGTAAGAATATGAACTTTTATTTACTTTTTGTGGACATGACAAGTGATTATTGAGCCTGAAGCAGTGATGCTTCACCCGGCGGGAGGGGGGGAAACATTGAATCGCCCCGTAAACACTTTGTTTAGCCCCACAGGGATTCCGAAAAGCATTTATTGAGGTAAAAAAGTTACTGAGTTCTCCTTTAAAGCTATAGTCTACGATTTCAGAACCAGTTGAGAAATTTGAAAAAAAGCAGCCTGCCTCCCCACAAAGCCCTCCCCTCTCTGCTCGTTGATCCCTCCCACAGAGTACATACGGCCCTCCTCCTCAACTACAGCCAGCCTCATCACAACAGCTCCACAGTGTAATATTTATCGCACATAAATGAACAACAAGAACATTGGGTAACATATATAATATCTGCCTTTCTCAACCACCGGGAAGTTTATGTGTTTTAGCTGGAGTTTCTGCATCAGTAAGAGCCCACGACGTTCCAGCGACTTCACGAGTTACTGAACGCATTCAGGACGACAGTGATGACAACAACGCTAGCTTAAAATACTGAAAATAAACAGCTGACGTTCAGATGCCATTTGTCCACACAGAAACAGCCATCAGCAGTGTTTCCAGTCATCAGCAGCATCGTCTTAGATTATAATTTTATGTACAACTCACATATAAAAGTAAAAAAAAACAACTGCCTACCTGTTCAACAAAACGTCTGCTGTATCAGAATCAGTTTTACTCCCAAATCCTCCCGGAGCTTCCTCCAGCCTGTGACCCGATGTTTATACTCCGCTTTCAGCCCGTCCTGGTCTCTGCTGCTGCAGATTTTCCCTCCTGTTTTCGTCCGCATCCTTCCGTCCAGCTTTGGTCACATTTTCATCTTCGTCAGTGTTTCTTGCACAGACTTTATCCACCTGTAGTTTCCTCCAGCGGCAAACGTACCACCCGTCCGCGGCCTTCCTTCCCTCCTGCTGTCGTTCCGTCTGCCTTTCTTTTCTCCCAACTTCGGCCGGTGAGGCAGCAGAGGCGCTTCCTGCTGCCGCTGCCTTTCTGTTCCATTCTCCTCTTGTTGTTAAACTGCTACTCATCTACATACTTATTGCAGAAAGTTTCAAATGCAAAATAAAATGAATAAATAAATATCTGAGTAAAATGTTTAAACGCGGAAGAGGGCGGGATGAGACGGAACGCGGTACACAGAGAGTCAGCTGTTGGGGAAGTGTCGATTTAAGCAGGGAATTGGATCGAAGCGAGACGAACAGTTACGCTGACCAATGTAAGCCATGCGGCCGGATGGTTCGGATTGGTTAACGTTTTTGCAGCCCAGCAGCCACTTTTGTGGATGGATTTTTTTCATTTTTTCTGCTCTTCACATTGTGCAGATTGTACTATAGGACCATAATCACCATCTAAATAAGGTTATTAATAATGATTAAACTTTCAAATCATAGACCATAGCTTTAACTGATAAACATTAAGAAGCTCAATAAAATGATTGTTATATAAGAAGATCACCCTTGTGATTTTTTTTATAAAGAGACGTTAGTTATTGGAGTGGTCTCTATAAGACAAGTCAACACATTATAAGTTTAAACTTCTTCCCACTCCTTTTTCAAACTTGTTAATATGATTTGATTACTGTATGAAATCGTATTATTATTTTTCTTTAGGGCCTTTTAAATTTTTTTTGTCATGTTATATATTTTTCTTGTTCTCTTTTCTTATGTGTTAGAAATAAATTTTCATTCATTTCTTCACTTTGTACCACATTGTACCAACAGTTGAGAGGCCATTGGTTTTATATTGTATTTCATCATGCAGTAGTATCCACACCACATCTTGCTCACATCTTTATCTTGCTCGTCTCTTGTTCATTGGCCCTTTTTTTATTTCTTGCCTGGTATGCGTATTTGATCCAGGATCGGGATTTAGTTTCACTTCAACATCCACATTGATTTAAAAAATCTAGACTAGGACAGTGTTTCTCAACCCACTGCCCTACATGTCTTCAATGTGTTCCTACTCCAACATGCCAGATTAAGACATGCAGGGTCCTGAGTTGGAGTTGAAAAACACTGGACTAGAAGGTGTGTCAGTGCAATTCTGATTTTAAGCCTTTCAAAATATAATCTGTTTTTGATTATATCAACTTAACTGCTGTAAAATAGAAATATACTGAAGATCATCATCTTCCAGAGCAAGTCATTTTCTTCCTGAGTATTTATTATCATTGTTTTTATCTACAGAAAAAACCCTACCACAACATTGAAATTTCCTTTATGGGATTAATAAAATATTTTTCATTTAATTTCTATCTGCCTTTTAACCGTACTCTTCATAACCGCCTAATGAGCTTGAGAATTTTTTAAGTTGCTTTAGATGCAGTTCACACAGATCTGAAAGTTTTTTATGTGGGACTCTATAATATTATGCGGGCTCTGAATGAAATGAAGGATTTTGCAGGCTGGTTGGTAAACCTATTGACTGATGACTTACCCACTGCTGGCTGTGTGTGATGTACCCTGCTCATTTCTTTGCATATAAAGTTGGCGTGTGAGATCGGTTCAGAAGAGGTGACTGTGGAGATGCATCTTAATGCCATGAATGAACTGACCTGTCTAGAAAAGTCCTCGTGATCGGATTGTGAAAGATATATGTCAGTGCTGGGTGTAAACAGTGGAGGACTGCCAAAATAATTCAGGTTGATCTTTTTCCCTCATCTACACACACTCAAAAATAGAGGTACGAGACAGGAACATTTCTGTACCTGTAGGTACATTTTTTACAAATGTTATCTTGTTACATGACACCATCTGTTTCCATAATAAACCCTCCCCTGTGGGCAAAACTGTCAAGAGCAAATATAGGAGTTAACCTTTACTTAAAGTTATAGACTCCTAATTTATAACAATAATTGCAACAGTAAAACTGTCACAGCCCAAAAATTTAATCCATGTGGTAGTTGTGGCAGTTGCCATATACTATTATTTTGTTATTGGTAACATTTATGGTACTGTGAGTAAGGCATTGTGGCTCCAGAAGGAGTCTTGGATTTGACCCAACATTTACAGTAGGTTATACAGTATTGTCATATTAAAGGAATCAAATGATTAATGTTCTGCTATTGCAAGAGAAATTGTGAGGCTACATTTTATATGTGGGGAAAGTTCAACTAAAGGTGAAAGAAGTACTCTTGGGAGAAAAAGATAACCTTGATGACAATTCATTCCTTCCTGCCGATCTTCCTGAGCCCCTTTAGAAATTTTCCCAAGCATCAATTTCCAGGTACTCACCCCCCTCTGGATGTGGAAGCATTATCTGTCCGATACCCCCACCCCTCCTTCCCCTCTTCCTGACAGTAGGGCTGACGGATGCGCGGAGAAACTGCGACCTCGCTTCGCTGGGAGGGAGATCCCCCTCCCCCACCCACCCCAGATGTGTCTATTATGTTGTAACCTGTCTGAATATGTGCTTATTGTATTGAGGCATGTTTTTTTCTCACCTAAAAATACGTCCCCTGTAGGGGGTGTGTTTTTCAGGTTCTTTTTTTCCCCTCTCCCTCAATGTCTCCCTTTCATCCTGCAAACAGGTGCGCTTATGTGGCTGCACCCCCAGTCTGCCCAGTTCTGTTTGTACTGTGTACTGTCTGTATAATCTTGGACGGGTTGTACTGAAAACAAAATTTCACTGCACTGGGACGGCGATACAGTGACAAAGTCTTCTGAATCTTAATCTGAATAAAGAGCCTCAGCCCTATAAGAACGAATCAAAGGGGTTTTCTTTTCAAAATGAGCTTTGACAGTAAAACACGAATTTACCGCACAGGCTTTGCTCTGCTATGACGTACTGTAACTGTGGGATTCAGCTGAGAAATAATCATTATTTTTTTTTCTGAAGAAGGCTGTCGCAGCTTTACAACAAAAACCAGCTGCAGATGACTTCTGCATTACGTTCCTCAGGATCACCTACACATTTCTTTTCTTCCTTCTATTGTGTTTTGGACATTGGTACCAACATAATATAAAGATGGCGCCAGCTCTGAGCTCGGCTTCCCGTTTGCTGGGAATGTTTAGCCTCTTTCTGTTTCTCTTTGCTTTTGTCTGCAGTATAGATATCCCTCCTCGACTAATTTATGACAGAGAATCTCTCTTTTCCATCTGACTCGCCCATGAAAGGAGCACAAGGAACGTCTTGAGCCCATGTATTTCTTCCTGGTGTCCTCCACCCCACCGCCACTCCTACCTGACTGTCTGCCTTATTTGCGCCGCAACCCGCTTCAGGCATTCTGCAAGAAGCACCAGAGGAAGAAGGGTAAACGTGGTGGATTGCTGGTGAAGCTCAAGACTTACTTGCGGACATCTGGTGGATTTTTCTGTCGTCTGATCACGGAGCCGTCTCTCCTTCCTTGCTGGACGCCCCTGTGGATTTGTTGGGCCCTGTCGGCTGTCCCGACCTGCTCGCTTCAGATCCATCCAATCCTCCTGGTTGACTTAACGCCCCGCCGCCGGTTTAGAGCTCATCCTCACGGCGTGGTTTTCACCGATCTCCGAACCCTAGCCCGAGCGTCCTGTCCTCCAAGCGGGGAATTCCTCTTCAACCTGGCCCTTGTCAATACCAGATCCATGGCTAATAAAACGTTCCTGTTTCACAATTTCTTCGAGACTCAAGGGCTGGATTTTATGTTAATCACTGAAACCTGGCTTCATGATGGTGAGTCCCTGCCTTTTTCAGAACTTTTACCACCGAACTGTTCCTATCTTAGCTCTCCCTGTTCATCAGGCAGAGGAGGCGGCTTGGCTATTGTATGGAAATCTGTTTTCCCCTGTCGGAAAATTATCTCAAGCTCTTACTCCTCATTTGAATTACAGCTACTCCAACTGCCTCATCCTGTTTTGTGCGCAGTTATTTACCGACCTCTAAAATTTAACAAAAACTTTATTAATGACTTTTCTGACTTTGTGGGGAGCTTAGCTCTTACATCTGAAATGCTTTTTGTTGGTGGTGATTTTAACATACATGTCTGTTGTGCATCAAAACCTCTAGTCCAGGATTTTTTGAATGTCACTGATTCTTTTATTTGTCACAAATTGTTTCTGGGCCCGCTCATGAAAAGGGCCACACTTTGGATCTTGTGTTAACTGATGGATTAGAGGTGTCTGTAACAGACATCTGTGTCTTGGGTCTTTCTGATCATTGGCCTGTGTTGTTTACACTGACTCTCCTCTCTTCTCCTGCTAAAAAGTGTGCCACTTTCAGTCGTCAGCGGGTGATAAATTCAGACTCTGGTCCTGTTTTCAGCTCCCTTAAAGGTGCCATGACATCAAATTTCACTTTTCTGGGGTTTTCGGTGTATAATATGATCTATTGTGCACTGATGAGGCCATGTGAATGTCCAGAGTGAGAATCAAAGTTCCTGTTTATGGTCTGTCAGCTTTGTCTCTCTGCTCAGAAACAGTTGAATCAGACAGCAGGCTATCATTCTACGTAGTTCTATCATTCTACGTAATTTAATTGCTCCAATAAGAGCACACTATCAAGTAAACAGCGCCCCCCCTCTCTCTCTCCTAACGGTTTATGCACCGTCCGCTCCCCCCTCCCCTCCCTGTCTGATTCAGCTGCATGTATGGAGCTAGTAGTAACTTCTGTGCAGTCAGGTCTGGGTTTTCAAACAAATGGATTTAAAAGCAAACTTCTGCAGCAACACTGAGGGAGGCGACCACAACCTTGTCATTACCTGTAAGTTTATTTATTTTCTAAATGCTGTCTTGTCTGATAAACGTAGCTCACACTGTCTGAAGTGCCCATGTTGCTAGCAGTTAGCCTTTAGCAAACTCCGACCGCAGCTTGACCTAGATTCTCCAAATAAGGTCATAGCCAAATAAGGTGTAGCCAATCAAAATGAAGTCAACGTGGTCTCCGGGTAAAGCTCCATATCATCACCGGACCCAACTGTATTACTGAGGAAGTGAGGTCTGGCGTTTCAAAACAATACTCCGCTGTAAAAAATGCCGTTTTTTCTTTGGAGTATTTACATATAAAGTAATGCCAACAACATAAACTAGTTTTTAACTGTTATGTCATCACTCCTTTAAATGATTTTGCGCTCTTCACGTCACCCTCTTGTGACGCAGAAAGTCTGGCAGCTCAGTTTAACTCTACATGGACAGAGATTTTAGACCTGATTGCCCCTTTTAAAAATAGGCGCCCCAAACCAGTTCATCAGCCATGGCTAAATGACTCCACTCGTTCTCTTTGCCGAAAGTGTGCAGACGAGCAGAGCGCAGGTGGAAAAAAGACGGGCTTCAGGTCTCCCTTCAACATTTGAAAGACAGCCTTTATAGCTACCAGGTAGCAGTAAAGCAGCGTATTTTTCAGATTTGATCACCAGGAACAGTCAGAAACCACGTTTCCTTTTTACTGCACTTAACTGGTTAGTCAACCCCTGTCAGTCCTCCTCTATTATACCCTCTACAGCATTATGTGAGAAATTTGTAACTTTTTTCACAGAGAAAACTGCCACTATTCGATCCCTCTCTTCTCCTGTTGCTCAGGTTACTTCACCCTCAGGGCTCTGTTCAGCTGTTGGAGCATTTCGAACCCGTGTCAGGGTTAAAACCCTCTTTCTCCCCTTCTGACTGTATCCACCCCCTCCCTGCTCAGTAGTTCCTTTCCTTCAGTTGGCCCGATTATACTGGACCTGCTAAACTTATGTTTGACAACCGGCTGTGTTCCATCTTCTTTTAAACATGCAGTAGTGCAGCCTCTTCTTAAAAAACCTAATCTAGAGCCAGCTGTTCTTGCAAACTTTAGGCCGATCTCCAAACTTCGTTTTATTCAAAAAATCTTGGAAAAATTAGTTCTACAACAGCTACAAGATTTTCTGGAGCACCACAAGATTTCTGACAAATTCCAGGCTGGTTTTAAACCTCCTCACAGCATGAAGATGGCACTTTTAAAAAATTTTAATGATATTTTCTTATCTTTAGATTCAGGTCACTCAGCTGCTCTCATCCTTTTGGACCTTACGGCAGCGTTTGACACGGTTGATCACCAGATACTGATCTCCCATTTAGAACACAGTGTAGGACTGACGGGTAATGTTCTCAGCTGGTTCTGATCATATCTGTCTGACCTGACTTTTACAGTCCAGCTGGGACAGTGCTCCTCAGTCTCCTCCCCACTTACCTGTGAGGTCCCCCAGGGATCAATTTTGGGCCCCCTTTTTTCTCCTTGTATATGCTCCCTCTTCGGCAGATTTTTAGAAATCATATTTCCCATCATTGTTATGCTGATGACATCCAAATTTATGTCCCCCTTAGCAATAAAGATGGCTGAGTGACCAGACTGCTTATTTTCCTCTAAGAACTTAAAGCTTGGATAACACAAAACCTTCCACACCTGAATCAGGACAAAACCGAGGTCCTTGTTTTCAGCCCCGGATAATACTTTGAGTGCCCTGGGCCCCTTGTCCTCTTTCAAGCATTCTCATGCCAAGAGCCTGGGAGTAACAGTTGACTCATTGAAATTTGATCTAGGTTCAGGTGATCTAGGTGCATTTCCAAGGGTGGCAGAGCTTTTTCTGTCTTTGCTCCCCGTCTTTGGAATGCACTTCCTTTAGCCCTCAGATCGGCAGAATCCATCTCCACTTTTAAAACTATGCCCAAGACGCACCTCTATGCACAGGCCTTCCCCTCTTAGTCGTGTAGTAGATATGAAGAGTTAATTTGCAAAATCAGTTAACCACCATTTAGAAAAAACACAATTAACTGCTTTTTGTCGCTGCCGAGTACAAACCTCCTATCTCCATTTAACATCATTAAAACTCTCTACTTCATGTGAGTGTGATTTGGTAAAAATGTTCAAAAAGTAAATGAAGAGTTTATTTGCAGAAGCAGTTAACTTCGTTTTTTCTAAATGAAAAACTTTTTCCAGATCACATTTGTTTTTTAAATGAACTTTTTGAAAATGAACTCTTCATATCTGTACTGGTCCTAATGTCCTTGTAATTTATTGTACTTGATTGCTTTTATTGTTTTTATGTTTTTAAATCTTTATCATTTGTTTTTTTATTTTCTTTTTAGAAGTGTCTGGTTTTTGGCACCTATGTGTCTGTGCAGCATTTTGGGCATCCGTGGATGTAAAAAATTGTGCTATATTAATAAATCAAACTTGAACTTTTAGTCACTATATTTTGCAGCAACTACTTTTCCTTTCCATTGATGATAACATGATCTCAGCCTCAATGAAGAAATCTGCTAGTTCTGCAATAACGGATTGTGACATCTTTAATTCAGGGATGTCCACATCTGGTCCTGGAGGGCTCTTAACGGATAACTTTCTTTTTTTTCAACCTGGACCTTATTTCTAGGAGTTTATGCTCACTGATAAGATTTCTGCATCGCTTTGACTTCTTCAGAAGATTTTTTGTTGAGTCGCCCTCCAGCGTGCATCCATTTAATGGGAGAGAAGGGGCAGTCTACTGATAATTATGTCACATGACCTGCCGGGAGCCCTGGCGGGCAAGAGCTGACGGGATTCAGCGGACTCTGAGCAGACAGAGAATAATTGTTTAAATCGCCTGCCAGTTGCCTAGAAGGAAAGATACAGAAATAAGTTGGAAGTGTTTGTAGCGGGCACTTGCATACCCTACCTCATATCAATATATACTTCAGAAGCCTAGGATCATCTGCTGGAGCCGGTGGCCAGTAATTAATAACAAGAGCCGTTAATGCTTTTGGTGATGGTACCATATATTGTAGTGAAATTTAACAAATATTTACAGTACAAAACAAAGAAGTAAAATAGAAAAACAAAGTATTGTCAGACTGCAGTAGTAGATTAGCTAAGTGCACTTGGAGGACTATGGCTCAAATGGGTAATTGAAGCAACCAAAAATATTTAAATTAACACACAACCAGTCCATGAGTGTTCAATGGTTCTCCAACTAATGCCATAACCAACGGGGGTTAGAGTGAAAGTTCATGGTTCACAGTCCAGTTTAGTATCCAGGAAGGGTAATTTGTGAAAGGTTTGGCATCAGTGAAATGAGAGGTGTGTGTGGGCCAACAGGCTGTAACAGCTTCCTACCAGCTACTGTAGTAGGGACTGAAGCTGCTGTTGGTTAGGTTCCCATCCATGGTTTTCTTAGCTCGCCATCAATCCTAGCGGATTCACCTGGCCTGGTGAATAAACAGGACCAGTAAACATCAACTAATAAGCAGGTTAACCTTAGCTCAGCTCACATTCATAATCATCAGGTTCATGTGTACACAACTCAAAATCAAAAAAGGCAAAAAACATCTAACTTGCCAAATCTTATATGCATAGCAATATGCATAAATACTGTATATAAATATATATTCAGTTACATGATAAATGTATGGACCAGATAGAATGTTCAGCAATCAACGTTTCACAATATCAACAGCTAATACAATAAGCTCTACACATTCTGAAAAGAAGTTCTCACAATCATGTCTTTACCAGTCCTTCTTGTACCAAAAGACTTCCAGGTAAAGCATGATTAAACAAGAAAAGACAGTAGCTAACGTTAGCAACACAGCTCGTTAGCATAGCTGTAGCACTCATTCATTCATAACTCACCAGTTCTCCGTTCTAACGACGCATGATGGCGGCGACAGGGACTCTATTGCCGAGCAGTTGGATCTACAATTAATAATGAATTTTCAAAACACAGCACGAAACCGAAGCACTAAAGGGAATGGGAATGGTTAAAATGTTTGTGCCTCCCCACAGCTGTCGGCTGCCTCCACACATCTGAGTGTGAAAGACACTGCTCCAGCTTGAAAAGCACTACTGCTGTGCGTGATTGGCTGAGAATGGTCATGTGACAGGACGTGAGGTCGTAACAACCGGGATGTCGTGCAAAAGGTCGAAATAAGAGGTTTCACAATAAAAGCGCAGATACAACCGGCGTTACACCCTCCCCCCTTAAATCAATGCACGCCCCGTTGCATGTTAAACCACATGAACAACTGAACTTCGAGAAGGCGGCGGAACCAACGCATCAGATATACTGTGTAAGAGGGCTTGAACAACAGATATCAGAGGGTTACCCAGCGACCCATATTGCAACCTTGCAGGCGGTAATCTATCGCGCACAGAACGCCTAGGGACAGGAACTGGTTCAGCAGGACAGAGAGGAGAAACAAAGTTTGAGGGGTTCAGAGACATTAGAGCCCATTTGCTCAAGGACAGCAGGCACTTCAACCGCTCCAGGGAGTGAGACAGCGGCAACGTCAGGACCAGCGTCAGGATAGACCAGATGAAGTGAGCGGTCAGGTAAAACTCCATCGACAGGCAGCTCTACTGCTCGTTCCTCCCTAATGTCAGACCCAGGGAGGCTTACAGGTGGATTGTGCTCAGAAGATACCACAGAGCCCTCCACTTCAGGGGAATGGTCAACCATATCAGGCTGCACGGGGACTGTCTCCCCAGGTGAGGAATCACTGCCAGACTCTGAATGGACAGAATCAGCAGTAGGTGCACTTGCATACAAGGATGGTGGAAAGTGGTTATTGGTGACACCGGAGGATGAAACCTTTGAAACTTTATGAACCCTGAACCTCACAGGGCTTGAATCCCAGCTGACATGCAGCGATACAGGTGAGTGATCCTCCTCGGCAGAATCCTCAAAAAACTGGAGGTAAATCCTGTTGTCGAGTTCTTGGACGTGAGAGTAGACCGGTCTGGACCGACTGATCCTCTTCAACAGCAGGAAGAAACCCACATGGTAATAAGAGGTCTCTGTGAAGAGTGCGCTTGGGACCATCACAACACTCTGGCTTCACTGTATAGACTGGTAGGTCTCCAGCTTGATCCACCACGATGTAGATGTCTTGTTCCCACTTATCACTCAACTTGTGTTTACCCCTCAGGCGAACACTGCGCACAAGCACTCTGTCTCTGGGCTCCAACCGTGAAGGAATGACACTCTGATCAAAGCGGACCTTGTTCCTTTCAGACGCTCTAGCAGCATTCTTAGAGGCAATGGCGTAGCTTTCTTCCAACCGGGTCTTTAGACTCTGGACATACTGTGAATGCGGCAGACGCTTGTCCCCATTCACTGGCAGCCCAAAAGCCAAGTCAGCCGGCAACCGAGGAGAACGTCCAAACATCAACTCATATGGAATGTATCCAGTGGTCCCGTTCCTTGTACAATTATAGGCATGTACTAAAGGCTTGACATACTCTTTCCATGTAGCTTTCTGTTTAGACTCAAGTGTCCCCAGCATGTTAAGTAGAGTATGGTTAAATCTCTCTACCGGATTTCCTCGCGAATGGTAAGGAGTAGTCCGACATTTCTTAATTCCAGCCATTTCACACAGTTCTTTAATCAGCTTAGACTTGAAATCTGTCCCTTGGTCCGTATGCAGTCGTTCTGGAATCCCATAATAGACTATAAAGTTGTCCCACAGGCACTTGGCCACAGTTCTTGCCTTCTGATTTGGTGTTGGAATAGCTATCGCAAATTTGGTGAAATGGTCCATCAACACAAGAATATCTTTTGTGTTGCTGGTGTCTGGTTCGAGGCTGAGGAAATCCATGCAGATGAGTTCGAGAGGTCTGGAAGTCTGGATACTGACAAGAGGAGTGGCTCTCTCTGGAAGAGTTTTGCGACGAACACAGCGCCCACAAGCTTTTATTTTGTGTTAAATGTCAGCAGCCATCTTGGGCCAATAAAAGTGAGTACGAGCAAGATCTAGGGTGCGCTCTACCCCCATATGACCCATATCGTCATGCAGACTCTGTAGAACAGTGGAACGACATTCCACAGGCAGTACAAGTTGGTATGACGTCTGTTTGTTGTCCTGGCGCTTTCTGTATAGGACACCATCAATCAGCTCAAGCTTGTTTAGCTCCCTTAGCAGTAAGGGAATTTCAGGCAACTCCTCCCTGGCAGTGGGAGGAATCTTCCCGCCCGTCTCCATCTGATGTAGAACCTCCCGAAGAGCTGGATCAGCCTTTTTCTTTTCTCGAAGCTCAGGAGAGGATAAAGCAGGAACTACTGGCAACTCTGAATCGTCTGTGTAGCTCTCAGGAAGTATGTCAGGTATGCGGAGAAAAGCGCAGATACAACCGGCGTTACATGTTGGACAGTTGTGACCCGTATAGAGAGGCGACTGCTGTATACCAGCCATTTAACATTGCCACATCCCTGCTGCACCTGCGTTCAGCGATATTTACATCTGTCTGGTTGAGAAGCATCACCGTGCACCGCTGCCAGAATGTTACGGCCGCCTGTCATTAACCCCTTGTCTTTCATTTCTACATGCAAATCATCCTGTTTCACCCCACCTGTCTGACTGACCTGGCATCACACCATCTCCTCCCTCTCAACGACTCATTGGACACACCTGGAACTGCTTCCCACAGCTACAAAAGAACACAGCACACCCTCAGTCATGGGCAACTGCTTGGCCTGGCAACAGTTGTCCTTAGTTTGTTTCATTTGTGGTTTTTGGTGACTTTAGTCTGAGTAACTTTGTTTCTTTAGGTTTCGATTTCCAGGTGTTTTAGTTTGGTTATTTGTTTAGTTGCTGGATCCCCTTTTCTCCATCATTTTCACTGATAGTTTGGAGTACAAGAGTACCAACAGTTCTCACTTAAAACTACTATTCAAACAGAAATAACAGAAATAACAGAAATAGAATAATTTACTCTCATTTTAACTTGTGACAAACTCAGGTTTAGAAATGATGGAGGGCTATGACGTAAATAAAAAGCATATAGGACAGGTATGCAGGAAAAACAAAGAATATCATTCTAAATATCAGTGTAACATCTCGTCTTTGTGCTATTCAGCTGAATATGAGTGTAACAGGATTTCCACATCCCTCCTTTTGGAGCTTTTTTGCGTTACTGCATCCCTCTGTTTAGCTAGCCAACGTCAACTTGTACAGAAGACAGGCGGGTGGCTGCTCGCCTCCATATGACAACAAACCACATCAACACGTATACATAAAGTTTTATTTATGGCTAAAACTACGATAACTACATACAGATTAATGTAAGTGTGGGCATTACTGACCGTGATGGTTTTCTTGAACTGAAATAACAACTTACTTGTTCTGTTTAATTTTACACTTAGTGTTGGTCTTTTTGTGGAAGTAAACAGGAGTTTCATTCATTGTTCCACTCCAATGACTTTGTCATTTTATCTATTAACATTGACCCATGGTCCAACTATGAGGACATATTTCTCAGAAACTACTTATTGTACTGAAACAAAATTTATTCATATAGTTATTATGCCCATACAGCACTCTCTTCAAATATAATGAAAGAGTTAAAAATGCACAAGAAAATAAAGCTAGGATCTCAGGAGGTTAATAAAATCTGATCAAATGGATAGGTTTTCTTACATTTACCTAACATTTAAAATAGGCTAATAAACTATACAGAAAAATGAATAAATGAAAAAAAAAAATCAACCATAAAGAAACAAGAATTAACTTAGCGGTGAAACCATAATTAAGTAACAAAAGCAAGAGAATACAGAGTTAACCCAGCTAGAATCTAACAGAAATATCAATTACTGAAACTGAGCTGAGCAATGCTTATTTTTGTTTTTCATTCTTTTTTACTCTGTGAGATTATATTTTTTCTTTGAAGATGAATTAATTATCTTTTGATTAATTCATTTCTCAATAATTTTTTGTTCTTATTTCCTCTGTCTGCAATTCAGAAAGCTGAACACAACCCTGATTTCATTTAATCAACTGAGGGCTACATAAACATGCTTTTAATTATGATCATGATTGCATATGTATATAACAATGCCTTACAAAGATAACTACATGCCCGACAGCTATGTACAGGAAAAACAACAAGACATCTGCTCTACCAAAATTGATGGTCTCAGTCCGACCGTCCCCATAATAATTTTTCTGGCTCCATCGCTGTGACTGTCAGAAGGATCCAAGCAGACTCTGAAAATGTGACTGAGTGCATCTACAGACGCAAGAGGAAAGGAAACAGTGACTCACACAGTCAGAACTGATTTAATGGAGAAACAAATTTAATTAGTTGAAGGTAAGCGAAAGCTGATCACCTGCTCCTGCTCTAAAATAAGCTCCATTAATCAACTGTTAGAGGTCACACAACATTTGAAAAAGAAAAAAGAAATCTTATTTCAGTGTAATACTGACTGAATGTTCTGCATTTCTCTCTAGCTAGTCGTTACCTGGTGATTAAAAAGCTTGGACAACCTGAAGAGAAACCTTTGACTCCGTCAGCATAAGATGAACTCAGCCTTGAGTTGTTCCACACCTTTCTTCCTGTGATTACACTATTTCACTTCTCTGTTGCTCCTGAAAATTCATCTCTTTAGTTTTTGGAGTTTTTTCCTCTCTCGTTTGAGGGCAGCCACTAACCCTCCCCTCCGCCACCCGCCAGCACACCTCCCCCCCATCTGTAGCTTGTTAAATTTGATTGACAGAACCAGAGATTTGTGGTGAGTGTCAGGGCAGCAAGGGTTTGGAAATGGAACGGAGATGTCCATGCATGTGGACTGCAGAAAATTAATTTCCACATATATTAATTCACACAGTTATATCTATCCCAATTTGTTCTAAATGATTTATTTAGCTCCGGGACATAAAAGCACAAGCCAATGATAGTTCATACATTTAAATGATTTTAGATAACTGTGGCTGATTGACACTTTATAATAGTGCTCAGCTCCTGTAATTATTTGGCAGACACAGTGGTGAGTGACCAACAGGCGTTTCAGAGATGATTTACTGGAAATCCAAATTACTAAAACAGCCAAAAGAAAAGAAGCAGAACCTGAGGTGGGACTGTGCGCATCTCAGCTTTTTGGTGGAACAGACGAACATGTCACTAGTTTTATATTCTACATGAATCTCATGAAAGTTTGCTTTCAGTCAGGCGGTCATTTTCTCCAACTCATTTCCATTTTGTTTTCTTCCAATCGTATTCACGAAACCATTCAATCTGAACAACTACACACAACTTCCACAACCATGCACGTAACTTCAAATAGTTGTACTACTTGTAGGGTTTTTCCAGTTGGTAGTGTACACTGATCAGCCAAAAACATCAAAAACAGTTGACAGACTAAGTAATGAACATCATTCATCATTTACAATGCAACATAATTGAAGGTTGAATATGGAACATTTTTATGAAAAGCTATATTTAAAAAAAAATAATACCTCCACAGGTCGTTTGGGGATGTGCAGAATGAAAGTACAACATTTCCCAGAAAAATTATATTTAGCCTAAAAATAATTATAAAATAAATTGACGGGTTCGATAATGGCATTTTATTTACGTCTATAAGCCAATACACGCCGCCATTGCAGGTTGCCAAATACGATCTCTGTGTGGAAACAATATTTTGGTCATAGTCAGGCTTGTACAGGGGAAAACCGTGGAGATGACGAGTGAAGCAGCTGCTTCAGAGCCCTGGAGATATTGTTATCTGTTTCTGAGGAGGAGTGACCTGAGAAGAGCAAAACCTGGAGTAAATTTAGGTGAAGACGACACTAAATGGACCAACATAAACGTTTTCCACGGAGTCAAAACACAGAAATGGCGACTTTCCTCCGGGATCGGTAAGCTAGCTTGTTTGCTAACATGGCTAACGTTAGCTGTCGGTTATAAACTCGTCTGTGTTACTTGTTGGACATGCTGCAGACTGTTGGTCACTTGCGTATCGGCAGTGATCCTGGCATCCCAGTGGCTGGAGTTGTTTTTCTGCCGTTGCAACTACAACCTAGACACACGTGATGTCGCTGTTCTGTCCGTATTCCATATTCAACCTTTAATATATTGTGATTAATGACTGAAGTTACATTGCAATGTCCTGTCAAAATTTTTGGGTTCTGACATTCATATTGAAAATTTTTTGACAGGTTCCATAAAGAGCAGGATGCAGCATCACATGCACAAAATGTTCATCTGGTCCTTAAAGGTAGAGTCTGGAATGTCCCCCCATTTCTATTTGTAAACACTATTCAAACTGAGAGCCCCTCCCTCCCCTTGGGCTAATGGCCACATTGCTGCTCAGCCCCAAGCTTCTCCTTCAAAGGTCAGATGCAGGTGAAAGCCAAACCAATAACAACCCTGGTTTTCAAGCGTGCACTATTTAGAGCTTTTTTTACCGCAAAATACTTCCTTTTCTTCGCTCATCCGCCATTTTTTGTCAAGAATTTGAGTGCCAAAAAAAAAGTTTGGACGGGTTTAACCCCAAAGAGCCCTACGCCTTTAGCTCTGCCATTGGTTGGAAACAACGCGTAAATCTCCACCCAGAAACATCCCAAACACACAAAAACAAAGGGGAAAGATGAAATGCAGTCAGAGGAAGGGGAGTTGCAAACAAAACTCACCACCACATGAGAGTAGAGGCCCAAAGGTGCAGGTTAAGATGGATTTTACTCATTTAAGTTTAATGTTTATTTTCAGGAGGAAAATCCGGATTCTACCTTTAAACTCTCCACACTTGATGGGGAGTCTGATCTGCTAGATATGTCGCCTCTTATGAACTCCACAGATCAAAAAAAAAGTACACTAGGGAGCCCTAGGCAGGATCGATCCCTAGACTCCCAGGGGACAAGCTCGCATACTTGCCAGTCAGCCAAAGCATATTCCGGTAGCCAAGTAGCTAGGGCACATCATCAATAGGAGGCATGATGACAAGACCACACACTGTCACAAAAAGTTCAAATACCTGCTTTCCAGTACAAGGTACACCAGGTCATCCTAAAGGCTCAGAGCTCAGAAACACAAACTGATATAAAGACGGTGTCCTGCAGCCTTTCGTTTATCTGCAGGATCAATGTAGGCTACATGATCTGTACAGTCCTTAAACAATACCAAAAGCCAAATACAGTGGAGAAAAAAAGTATTGAACACATCAACATTTTCTCAGAAAATATATTTCTAGTAGAGCTATTGATGTTAAATTTTCACCAGATGTCGCAACAACCCAAGTAATGCACACATACAAATGTAGTGGTGAGCACTCATTACACTAGAAGTGAGTGCTCAAACAGGCTCCTCCCCTTTAATCCAGAAGGTATAAAAGACACCTGCTGACCTTTCTGCCTCTCTCTGCTTCCTGCTGTCTTCAGGGCTCTTTGGGTGGTGAGTAGGGTGGCAGGAAAGTCCTCTTATCAGTAGATGGGATTCTAAGTTTGTTTTCCTTTTTGTAGGTCCACCTGCTGCTGTTTTGTCTCTATTTGGTTTCCTGGTTTTGTCTTTAGTATTTTAGTGTTTTTGTCCTGTTTATAGCTTTGATTGCTGCAGCGTGTATTTTGTTTGCTTTGTTTGAATTTGTCTTTCTTTTGACAGCCGGGAGACAGTGGCCGGATGGGCTAGGCACTCGTGGTTGAGACCCTCACCTTTTTGTGTTGTTTTGATTCACTTGGTACACCTGGGCTCCACGTTTTTGTTAGGTTTGTAGTGAAGTGTGCGTGCGTGTTCACAAGGTAAGTGGTGGCACACCTGGGCACTCTCCCTTGTAGGCTGCCCTCCACCAGTGCTCCCAGCTGGTCTACCTTTTTGTAGTTTAGTTTTGTAGTAATTTTTTAATAGTTCTTAGATACTCGAAATATTATTGATTAATCTTTATACTGTAAGAATTAACTTCATTGTTTAACTCACGTCTGTCTTTCCTAAACAGGAACGAATCTGCACTTTTATTTCCTGGGGCCTTAAGCCCCAGGTGGCGTTGTCGGACCTTTCATCTACATAACTTTAAATAAATCTTTTACGTCTTCATCTTGTGTTGACTTTAATTATATACAAACTAGTACGCCCCCACCACACAAAGAAATACTAACATTGATTTCTATAGATTAATTTATGTGTGACACAGGGAATAAGTATTGAACACATGAAGAAATGGAGGGCAAAAAGATATGGAGAGCCAAGAACAGCAGCTGGAGTCTGTCAGTATTTAGAAGGTAATCCTGTCCCCCTATCAGTGCAAAGTAACATCAGCTGGTTTAGTCCTGATTGATGCCTTTAAAAAGGTTTCTCATCACTAAGGTTCAGACAAGAAGCAAAGAGCTGTCCCAAGACCTACGCAACCTTATTATTGCAAAATACACAGAAGGCATTGGTTCTGGGTGCATTTCTATACTTCTGAAAATTCCAGTGAGCACCATTGGGGCCATCATCTGGAAGTGGAAAGAGTACAGCATCGTCATAAAGCTGCCACGGCCAGGTGCTCCTCGCAAGATTTCAGACAGAGGAGTCAGAACAATAATCAGAAAGGTTCTCCAATAGCCCAGGACCACTCGTGGAGAGCTTCAGAAAGACCTGGAATCAGCAGGTACAGTTGTTTCAGAGAAAACAAGAAGTCATGCACTCAACCACCATGGCCTTCATGCACGCACACCACACAAGACTCCATTTCTGAAGAAAAAGCATGATGATGATGGTTTGAAGTTTGCAACACAACATCTGGACAAACCCATGACATTCTGGAAAACAAAGTCTGGTCAGATGAGACCAAAACTGAACTCTTCAGATGTCAAAAGACACACCATGTTTAGAGGAGAAATGGCACCACACTTGAGCCCAAAAACACCATAGCAACAGTGAAGCTTGGAGGTGGGAACATCATGGTGGGGGCTGTTTTTCAGCATGTGGTACTGGCAGATGTCATATCATTGAAGGAAGAATGAATGGAGAAAAGTAGAGAGACATTCTGGACCAGAATCTGCTGCCCGCAGCTGAAGATGAAAAGAGGCTGGATCGTTCAGCAAAGCAACCATCCCAAGCATACAGCCAAGCAAACACTCAACTGGTTTAAGAAAAAGAAAATAAAGCTGCCAGAATGGCCCAGTCAATTGAATCCAATTGAAAAATATTTGGAAAGAACTGACGATCCAAGTTCACAGAAGAGACCCCGGAACCTTCAAGATTTTAAGGCAGTTTATGTGGAAAAATGGGCCAAAATCACACCTGAGCAATGTATTTCACTTCTTTCTTTATACAGGAGGTGTCTTGACGCTGTAATCACCAACAAAAGTTTTTGAAAATATAAAATTTCAGTAGCATATTCAATACTTATTCCCTGTGTCATTCCCCTATTTTACCCTTAATTTATGGACATAAAATTTTAGGATTTCTTTGCATGTGTGCATTACTTGTCACCGACATCTGATAAAAATTTCATGTCAATATCTCTACTATAAATATATTTTCTGAGAAAAATGTTGACGTGTTCAATACTTTTTTCCCCGCTGTATATGACAAAATAGAAAAGTGACTACCTTAGCAATAGTTTTAAAGCATTTCTTTACCAACTTTGATAAGTTAAAACGAGATATGTCTTTTATATTCCAGTGGCTTGTCATTAAAATCATTTTCTGTTCTTTCTTAGAAAGAATTTTTAAAAAAGAAGAGGAAAAAAGAATCATTTTCTGGACATAATAGTTTACATTAATGCACCAATGTCAGAATAATATGTCAGAATAACCTTGAGATCTCCAGATAACATATCTATAGGTAATCATTACCGTAGATGACGGTCCAATGTTGGAAGTCAAGATATTCATGCTGTTGTGCATGTCGGCAGATACAAGGTAATTAGGACTCACACCCTAAGCAATGGCGGCGTCAAAAGATGGCAGAACACACAAAACGGCCGTCGTAATAGTACATAGTAGCAAGTTGAACAGCAGGGGATGATGTGCAGCAGAGGTCCAAAGTCCTGTAGCCGGTCAAAACTCAAGTTTGATTGGATGAGGAGCTTGTACATTCAGAGGGAGCCACTGCTCCTCTGTATCAAAATGAGTCCAGCTGAGGTGGCTCTGATATCTGATTTGCCCCCTGATTGCCTCCTTGGAGGTTTAATGGGCACATGGGAGGAGATGCAGGGACTTTCTGAGAGGATTATATATCCCCTCTGGCCTGGCAATGCCTTGAGATCCCCCCCAGGAGGAACTGAAACGTGTTACTGGGGATATGTCCAAAATATTCCGTAGGCTTAATTCAGCCTCTTGACTTTCTCTTCTCTGTACAGTGATACAATCAGTGATCCAGTGGTGAAAGTAAGATAAGATTCTTGCAGGAACTGTGCAACTAGAATTTTTTTTTTTTTTGCTCACGCACTTTGCGTGCTCGCATCATACCAAGAGCGTGCTCTTTTCTGACTGATTTTTCAGTATTGTACACATTCATAAGAGCATAATGTAACATATCAGACACGTCATGCAATAGATGCCAAGTTATAGGCTACATTTATTTTCAGGTTAAGTACTCATTCAGGAGAGAGAGCATCAGAACAATAACTTCAACATCACTCAAGTTTTTTCTCTGTTATGAGAAAGAACACGTTGAGTTTCCTCACTTCTATTTTTATTTGTTTGCCAAAGGACTTACCACACATATCAAATAAAATAGGTTAAACCATTGTCCACCTTAACTTGAGACTAATCCTACTTTTAATCTAACAGGTACCAGACTAGTAAGAAATTAGACTACAGTGTCAACCATAGTCACTCAGTGTATGTTGTTCCTCTGCAGAATGACAGTAACACTTTAAATAATCTACATGTGTAAAGTTAATTGCATACTGAGCATCATAAGTAAAACATAAATCTAAAAGCATCACCTGCATGTTTAGTTTGTACTTAAATTGTACCTGGAGGTTCCTGGTCTGATTCCTGGCTGCTGCTGTCCACCACTGCTGACTGCAGTCCTCTTGCAGCTGCTAACAGGCAGACACTGCTCCCTTTTCCATCTTTGTAAGAAAAGTTCAAAAGTCACCCATAATTCCCAGCTATTCAGATTCAGTAATTTACTATTTATGCGATGGCTATATATGCTATATAACAATAAATGTTTTTAATCTTAATGGGATTTTGAATAAAATATCATACAGCCTAAAGAATTCAGCATTCATATCATTAATTATATTGCTTTATGTAGTTAACCATCTTCTAGAATTTGTAATATCCTTTGTTACAACTTTAAACTTTTGTTTTATCAAGTTAGTTTTATCCATTAGCTCCTACTTATTTAGCTAGTGGTGCTGGATGATCTGTTGTCTCACCTGCTCATTCACTGACAAACATGTCGGTTATCTTCCAGAACTTTGCAACATCTCTGGCCTGTGCCGTTTTCTTTCTTTTTAAGACTCCTCAGCTTTATTTTTGCCTTTTCGATCTCGCTCTGCATCTGCAAAGGTGCGGGAGGAGGGTAAGGAGGGGGGCAGGTGCACGTGTCCAACGTTGTCACAGACAGTAGGGTGTGTTTGTTTCTGTCCAACGTTGTTACGTTGTGTGAGCTCCAGCGGGGTACAGTAGATGCCCTGATGAGCAGCATGACGGATTGTTTATTTAAATATCAAGCGCGACCTGACTGTGTGCAATCACTGAGCAGGCCAGTTCGGCGGGCAGACCGCGAAACGTCTCGGTGCTCCTGATGGTCAGCCCGCCAGTCGTGAAAGTTGCTTTGCGTAGCGTTCCGGTTCCGTTCCAGTAGGAGAGGTCCGAACATTTCTTACCGGAACGCAGTTCCGGGCCGTTCTGGCTTACTTTCACCTCTGCAGTGATCACTTCGGAGCATGGCAATGATATGTGTTGTTATCTGCAGTGTAGTAGACATGTATGTCCTGTGTTGTCCTTAAGATGCCATGGCCCAGCTGGATATGTGCAGAGCAGAGATAACAGTTTGTTGTTTGATATTGAGGCCAAAAGGTTACAAAAGATTTCTCTGAATATATCCAGAAAATACAGTATTCTTACACCTCCCTCATGGTTGATACTTTTCTGTTATATTCTGCAATTTGCCTTCAGTATCAGATACATTAGATTTCATCAGGCGCTCAAACTTGATATATAGATTTCATCTGTCTCTGATGGCTATCTGGCTGCAAGCCCTCCGCCGTTAAATGGATAACGTGGAAAGATGGTATCCTATATTACAGTGGGCAAAGTCATTATACAGCTTAAGATCCAATAGCAGTCAGCTTACTAAACTACTTTAAATGCTGCTTGCTATCCAATACTTCATCCTACTGAATGAAACCCATAAATCTCCGAACAATATCACACTGTTTTTTTGAAGACAACAGAACAAGCTTTTGAAGGGCTTTTCCAGTTTACAGCAAATCATTTTGAAAGTGTTTACTTCTTAAGTCACTCATACGTGGATTTTCCTGACTTTCACTAGCGGGAGACAGATGATGTGAGTATTCATGGTCCATGATACTAAGCAGCAGTCTGGGGCTGAAAGATGAAGACAACAATTTATCTAATAGCCATTTTGGGCTGCCTTCAAAAGTGAGCAATCTGGTAGAAAGGCAAACTAAAGATTAAAAAAAAAAAAAAAAAAGTTTAATTGCGGTTATTGGGGAAAATTTCCCTGATGAAAACTTTAACTTATGCATATTTAAGGGTGAGGCTGAAAGCTGTGGTCAAGACCAATTATAACAATTACATATCCCTACTGGCTTCAGAGACTGAAAATGGTGACATCCAATTATCAAATTCAACATGGAATTCCACAGACCATCCTGGCATCATACTAGCCACATCCCTCTTTGAATGGAAAAAAGAAAAGCAAAAGAATTTTATGCCTGTTACCAAACATCTATGGCAGGGTTATTAAAATTGGTTCAACGAGAACTGCAATCCTGCAGGTTCTCAATGTTTCTCTGCACTCCTGACGCAAATCAGATGGATCCAACAACCTATGAAATTCTATACAATGACTCGTTAATTTGAGTCAGGTGTGTCAGAGCAGCGTTACTGGACATTGAAAACCTGCAGGATTCTGGCTCTCATTGAACCAACTTGAGTAACGTTGATCTACAGTATGTGTGGCAAGGTATGCAAGTAAGGGCCATGGGCGGGGTTCGATCCCCAAACTTCCATGTGAGAGTCATGCGCACTTACCAGATTAGCTTAGAGATTCAGATTAGCGTGCATGAATCTCTGTTGTGTACCTTGCCACATGTTGGCGCTGTCGGCAGGATCCATGTGACGCTGGATTTGAAATTGGTGGTACCCTGCATGAAGCCACGAAGATTTGCTTGTGAAGAGGGATGTGACAGTGTGGGGTCCTGTCACTATGCCAATGATTGATCATGCGCCCTGGCTACTTGGCCAAGGGGATATCCCTTTGGCTGACTGTCAAGTGGGAGTCTGGGGATTGAATCCCACCCGGGCCCTTGTTGCGCATCTTACCACATTCTGATGTTGTTGGCAGGATCCATGTGAAATGCTGGCAAACAGTACACGGATTTGAAAGTGGTGGTACGCTGTGTGGAGCACATGCTTGTGGAAAAAGGGGGATAGATGTGACAGTGTCGGGTCCTGTCACTATGCCTCCGACTGATCATGCACCCTGGCTTCTTGGCGACAGGGGTATCCTTTTGGCTGAATGGTAAGCGTGCATGACTATCTGGGGATAAAATCCTATCTGGGCCCTCCGTTTTGTACCTTGCCATATATGCAGTGCACATTTCACCCTTGGGGGGGGGGGGCTCTAGTGACCTTTATGCAACAGTGTATAGTGACAGGAAAGGAGCAGAGAGAGTGGGGAGTGACATGCGGCAAAGGGACCTGGACTTGAGCCAGGGCCAACTGCACTGAGGAACTGTAGCCTCTGTTCATGGGGAGGCTGCTCAACCAACTGAGCTAAACACTGCCCCAGCACATTTCACCCTTTGATGGTCACAATAGTCATATTTTTGTCTGTAGGGTTCTACAAATGTAACAAAGTTATTTTTTACAATCATTTTTAGTAAATATTGTAAGAATACAGTGTTTGAATGAAATGTATGCAGTATCACATTTCTAGAGTAAACGGTCACATGACTGGATTCTTGGTTGCACCTTAAGGAAAGGATGGTGGCCTCAAACCTCCCAAAGAAGAGGTTAGTAAAGTATATTTAAATAAATACAGGGCAAAGATTTTTTGTACACATTTACTCAAATTTGTTTGGTATGTTTGAAGAATGAGTAAATATACAATTGCCAATGAAAAGGGGACCCAGCAGAAAAAGTTTGGGAACCACTATGTTAGATGTAGGTGATGGCCCAGACAAGGCATGCATGTTACACATTGCAGTTATCCCTCCCCTCAAAATAAGAAAGATACCATCCTTAGTTATTATGATAGTGATGGGTCAGACATGGAATGTAGGCCATTTGCCATCCTGAATGTTGAATGTATATGTTGAACTTATGGGCAAAGATGACCTGAGTAATTCATGAAAGGCAAACCAGTCTGTTAAAGTTACGAGATCTTGGGCCTTGCTTCATCCAGTGGATAATTGCATCATATGGAGCCACGCAGGACACTACACCCCAGAAACAACCTGGACAGCAAAAGATGTTTGGCCCAAATGTGGCCTTGAGTTACCAGAGTTGACTAAATGTGAATGTAGCGGCCAAATCTCAATCACATGACCATCACATGTGGCTGACAAAGAAATTGCCATAGGGAAGGCTTCCAGTATCAGGTCCACTTCTGGACCACAAAAAACTTGCCATAATCCTCATCCAGCCCAACGACAGACATCTGGATCACAAACTGGGCCCACGGGAGAGTTGTCATAACCCAAGCCTGGCTGCCAACTAGCATCTGGTCCATGTCTAGCCTAACTAACACTTGTTAGTGCTATGACTCAGTCATAAGTGCTAAAAGTAGCCCAGATTCGGCCCAAAAATGTCTGCTTTTAGGGTAGGTCAGGCCAAGCCTAACTTTGTTCTTGCAGAGCAAGGTGAGGTGACTCAACCTCAACCTCGATTTTATTGTGAAGTGGACATACGGCACAGATGAAATTACATCTTTCTCAACCCACGGTGGATTCAATAAAATACAATAAACTACAAGTTAAAAACATACCCAAAAAAACGATAAAAATGTAAAATATAACAATCCGCCCGGTGGCAATAGTTCAAATAATGCATATGGCAGAGTAAACTGAGTAGCAGTCCTGATGGATACGATAGTGCAATATGTAGTAATGCCATTTAGTGCCATTTGCAATGTTCTGCAGTATTGAGCTGGTGCAATAGTGATGATAAAGTGAAGTGTGCAGCCCTGAGGTAGGCAAGCTTGTGAGCGGGCCAAGTCAGTAGGGGGGGCAGGGAGGGAATTGAGCGTCATCACTGCCTGGTGGAAAAAGCTGTCTCTGAGCCTGCTGGTTCTGGCCTGGAGACTCTGAAGCTTCCTCCCCAATGGCGGCAGGTTGAAGACACTGTGGGCGGGATGGGTGGGGTCACCTGCGATCCTGGTGGCTCTGCAGGTGAGGCGGGAGTGGTAAATGTCCAATAGAGGGGGACGCTGATGATCTTCCCAGCTGCTTTCATGGTGCGCTGCAGGGTCTTGCGGCAGGCTGCGGAGGAGGCTCCGTACCACACGGTGATGCTGCTGGTCAGGATGCTCTTGATGGTGTCCCTGTAGAAGGAGTAAATGATGGGGGATGGGGCTCTTGCTCTTCTCAGTTTCTGCAGGAAGTAGAGTCGCTGTTGGGCTTTCTTGGCCAGGGCTGTGGTGTTGGTGTCCCAGGACAGGTCTTGGGAGATGTGGACACCCAGGAACTTGGTGCTGCTCACCCACTCCACCTCAGCACAGTTGATGATCAGTGGAGCATGCTGGGTAGGCTCTCTCCTGAAGTCTACCACCATCTCCTTCGTCTTCTCCACGTTCAGATGGTGAGGTTGTCCTTGCACCAAGTGACCAGGCGGCTCACCTCACTCCTGTAGTTTGTCTTATTGTTGTTGTTGATGAGACCCACCACGGTCGTGTCGTCTGCGAACTTAATGAAGAGGTTGGAGCTGAATGTTTGGGTGCAGTCGTGGGTCAGCAGAATGAAGAGGAGGGGGCTCAGCACGCATCCTTGGGGGGTCCGCCGTGTTCAGGGTGATGGTGCTGGAGGTGTTGCTGCTGACCCGAACTGCCTGTGGTCTCCCCGTCAAGAAGTCCAGCAGCCAGTTGCAGAGGGAGGTGTTGAGTCCAAACTGGACCAGTTTGAGGATGAGCTGCTGGGGGATGATTGTGTTGAATGCTGAGCAGAAGTTGATGAACAGCATTCTAACATATGAGTCCTTGATCTCCAGGTGGGTGAGGGCTGAGTAGAGGGCGGTGGAGATGGCATCATCGGTGGAGCGGTTGGACCGATATGCAAACTGGTAGGGGTCCAGAGTGGGGGGTCGGCGGACCTGATGTGATGCATGACTAGCCGCTCGAAGCACTTTATGATTATAGGGGTGAGTGCGACGGGGCAGTAGTCATTGTGGCAGGTGGGGGGCTTTTTGAGGCACGTCGGGACGACAGCTTGTCTCAGTGAGACGTTAAACATGTCCGTGAAGACATCTGTGAGCTCCATAGCGCAGTCTCTCAGGACTTGACAAGGAATCTCGTCGCGACGGGCTTTCCTGGCGTTGATCCTCCTGAGTGTTCTCACGCTGTCCGAAGATAGTGACAGCACCTGGTCATTGGAGGACGGAGGGATCCTTTGTACTGGAGTGCTGTTGTCTGCCTCAAAGCAAGCAGAGAAGTCCCTCAGCTGGTTCAACAGGGAGGGGGAGTTGTCGCCGGTCTGCGGGGGCGGGGGGGAGGCTTGTAGTCCATGATGGTCTGGATGCCCCGCCACAGGTCCCTGGAGTCTCTGCTATTCCTGAACCATTCGGTGATCCTCCTGGAGTGCTGTCTCTTGGCTTCTCTGATCCCCCGTGACAGATTGACCCTGGCTGTCCTCAGGCCCACCTTGCCCCCAGCTCTGAAGGCAGTGCTCCGAGTCTTCAGGAGTCTGTGGACTTCCCCTGTCAACTAGGGTTTCTGACTGGCCCAGATGCTGATTGGTCTGTATGCAGGGATTAGCATAACAGTGGAGTGGTGTGAGGCTCCCAGGTGGGGGAGGGAGAGGGCTTTGTAGGCTAGTGTAAACATTGTCCAAAATGTTGTTACCTCTTGTAGGAAAGTTGACATGTCCACATAGTTGTGGACTCTTGGAGTTGGCATGGTTGAAGTCACCAGCCAGGATGAGGAAGGCATCAGGGTGAGCTGTTAGCTGTTCACTGATGTGCTGGTGGAGTTTGTTCAGTGCCTCACTCCTGTTGGTGGAGCTGGGAAGGATGTAGACCAAAGCCAACAGGATAGCAGTACATTCCCTGGGCAGGTAGAATGGCCGGCACTTGATGATTATTAACTCCCCTAGTGGTGAACAGTGTCTGCAAACCACCACTGCATCGCGACACCATGCATTGTTGGTGTAAACACACAGTCTTTCCCCCCTCAACAAGCGCTCTGTCCGCTCAGAAGCATGATAGCCGTGCTAGCTGAACAGCATAGTCCGGGATGCTGTCATTGAGCCAGGTTTCCACAAACACAAGGGCACAGCACTCACCCACAGACTTGTATTGTGTCTGGAGTAGGCGGATGTGGTCCAGTTTGTTGTCCAGCGAGCATTCGTTGGCCAGGGTGATGAACAGGACAGCCGGCTGGTGTGGTCTGGTGGCTAATCTAGCTCGGATACCTCCACACTTCTCCCTCTTCTGCTTCCTCAGATTCTGTCCGTGACGCCTCCACTGTGGGCTGGATGCAGGTGTGGGGGTTGGGGATTGAGCGGGGCTCCGGAGCAAACCGTAGTCCCGTAGCATTTCCGCACCCACGGAGTTATGTCCTTGTTTCCTGAGCAGAGACTCTTAGGAGTATATGCGCCTATAGATATAAGGACACGACGAGGACGTTGATGAACAAACACACATGGACTTAGTACAAAAGGAACACAAAAACACCATTGTATCGGTTGCGAGCGAAGCCGTTGCATGTGCATGAGCCGCCATCTTCTCTGACATTCAAGACTGCACCATGACATTCCACCATGACAACCTTTTTACTTTCCTTTGACTCCTGGATATGACTAATGAGTAATGCAAGGAGAGCTGCTGGTCCACTGGAAAGACAACATTGCACCTACTGGAACAAACATGAAGAGGAAGTGGACACAGTTGTCTAATAATGGAACAGAGAGACTTTGACCAAGACTAACAACCACAAGTCATCAAGCAATGTAATGAATACCTGAGAGGTGTAGACAACCATGACCAAAGGGCTTCATGATACAATATCAGGTCCAAGAAGTGGTGGTGGCCCATCTGTTCAGGATCTCTCAATAGTGTACTTGGGGTTTTTTTGTTTGTTTTTCACAAATTTGTTATGGTGAGGACCTTCTCAGAGGTGATGGCACTGTAATGTAATGTTTGACACAAAGCCAAGACAAGAAGCACAATTTTTCAAAAAGATTTTCTTGTTTAGTTTGAAGGACTACCAGTGACACCTGATTTGGATATTTCCATGTCTAGGAAAAATTTGGTATTAAATGTGGTAATTGGTACCAGTAAACAGTTGTTTTTTGCAGTCTTATTGCTGCTGTTTGTTGTTCATGTTTTTTTCCATTTTGTCTTGTGGTAGGTGCTCTCAATGATGATCTGCTTTGTTTTCTTACAGTGGCTGTAAGAAAGCTGCTGGTTTTCTGATTTGGTTTTACAGTTGTTGAGGTTACCTTTCTCCCTTTTCTTCTCCTCACTTTCTCCTCTCTTCTCCTCATGCTTTCCCTTCCCTTATTCCCCTTTGTTAGGTCTAGCATTAAAATGTTATTTAGTAATATTCTAAATAAAAAACAGTAATTAGGTATCAAAGGGAGCCATATATTCTCCATTAAGCTTCCCTTGGTGAGGCAAATTTATTCAGCATAAGGCAGTCAGACCACCTCTCTGCGTGACAACGTGACAACTCACTTTACCTAAATCAGGAAATATCAAGTCGAACATCATGGCAACTTTTCTTGAGTTTTAATCTTTCAAACAAGGTAAGGCTGCCCTAAACCTGTGGAACTGCATCATTTTGTAGACCTTTCACTGCAATAATAGTAAACTCAACTGAGTACTTAGCATCTACTGTATGAATGATGGCTGGGAGAGGAGTTGGAACAGGAGTCATAATGAAATCAAATAAAAATACTTTAATCCCAGAGGGAAATTACAATTATTTATTCCATATTTTTTGTTATTTTTTATTCATCATTTACACATACTTTTAAAAATTAAATATTTTTAAGAATTATTTTGTAACTATCTGATAATAAAATTCTGGATCTTCAGAATTCTTTCTGAGGTAACAGAAACCCTGCTAACTTCTTGTGAAGTGTACAGTAATGTATGGAACGTTGTTAAACAAGACACATTTAGAGGGAAGAGGCAGGTTTAAAGGTGCCATGACATCAAATTTCACTTTTCTGGGGTTTTGGGTGTATAATATGATTTGTTGTGCGCTAATGAGGCAATGTGAATGCCCAGAGTGAGAATCAAAGTTCCTGTTTATGGTCTATCAGCTTTGTCTCTCTGCTCAGAAACAGTTGAATCAGACAGCAGGCTATCATTCTACATAGTTCTATAATTCTACGTAATTTAATTGCTCCAATAAGAGCACACTATCAAGTAAACGGCGCCCCCCCTCTCTCTCTCCTAACGGTCTATGCACCGTCCGCGGCCCCCCTCCCCTCCCTGTCTGATTCAGCAGCGTGTATGGAGCTAGTAGTAACTTCTGTGCAGTCAGGTCTGGGTTTTCAAACAAATGGATTTAAAAGCAAACTTCTGCAGCAACACTGAGGGAGGCGACCACAACCTTGTCATTACCTGTAAGTTTATTTATTTTCTAAATGCTGTCTTGTCTGATAAACGTAGCTCACTGTCTGAAGTGCCCATGTTGCTAGCAGTTAGCCTTTAGCAAAGTCCAACCGCAGCTTGACCTAGATTCTCCAAATAAGGTCATAGCCAAATAAGGTGTAGCCAATCAAAATGAAGTCAACGTGGTCTCCGGGTAAAGCTCCATAACATCACCGGACCGAACTGTATGACTGAGGAAGTGAGGTCTGGCGTTTCAAAACAATACTCCGCTGTAAAAAAATGCCGTTTTTTTTTTCTTTGGAGTATTTACATATGCAGTAATGCCAACAACATAAACTAGTTTTTAACTGCTATGTCATCACTCCTTTAAGGTTTTTTTTTTTTAAGTTATTTTATCATTCCTTCCTTTTTTTCTCTTTGTGAGTATGTTTTATGGTGGAAATTAACCACAAAATATTCAACAGCCTCAGAGCTTAAAATTCTCTGTTTTCTTTGGTAGAGAGTTGGTGACTTTTTTTTAGAGCAGCACCAATGGTGTAGCTGGCTGTTTGTAGGTGATGTATTAATGGTGCTGAAAGGATTTTTTTTTCTTCTCTGACTGTTCAAATAACATTAAGGTTGAGAAATGTGCTAAACATTTAAGGGCAGCGATTTAAAGGTCAAGCCAAAAAGTCTTTTCACTTTGCTATATGTTAAGTACGCTAGGTCTTTCTTAGCCAGTGGAGTTCCACAGTGCACAGCAGAGCTGCTGTTGTTCCTCTCTTCTTTCCATTTTCAATTTTCCACACAAAAGTTCTTCGCATATTTTGCTTTTGTAACCAGTTGTTTAATATTTGAATAAGCTATGTTAGCCTCTGTGTACCCAAGCCTAATGTAGACTGTTAGCAAAACATGCTATCACACACAGAAGAGAACTCATTCTGAAACAAAGCCACATCATTTGATACGATACTAATTAATTTTTCAGTTAACTTGTAGTTTTTAGGAATAATAGGAATTTCTTATTCTAGAGGCTTGTACATAGCCTATCATGTAAACTTGTGAACATTTCTCCCAATAAGTCAACATCTAGCTGAGCTTTCAAAAATTGATAGTTGATATACAGTAGCAGTCAAAAGGATGGACACACATTAGAATGTAATAGTAAAAAAATATGTCCAGACTTCTGACAGGTAGCGTATATTGGTATTTCAAACTATTGCATCATCTAAGTACAGAACATCAAATTCTGATACGACTCTTATGATTCAATGATACAAGTCCCTTTCAGCATTTCCTGAAAACAAGACTTAATGAGGAATGCTTTCCCCAGTTCAATATTTTAAATCCACCTTTATCGCTTGAGACAGAAACAAAGACCTTAATGATGGGAATGCTTTACAATGAGCATAAAAAAAGTCTGAGTGAAATGATTAGAAATTCGATTATACACTCGAGCATAATGCTGAGGGCCTTTTCAAAACCCTTACAGTCCATTAGAGTAAATGACTTCCACATTATGATCAGTGCAATTCCCATATTAAATTCACCCCTTAGTCCATGGCTCCTGCATCACAACCTTATCACCCTCATGAAAAGCTGATTTGTGCAAAGACAAGTGAATGTTATTGAAGCGCCTGCTGGATTTTGAGGTAGCAGGAAATTTGTTTACTGGAATAAAAGAATGTTTTATTGTTTTCAGTACAAAGACCGTGTGACCTGTTTTAGAGATTTCCCACTTAATTCTCTCCAGTTTCACTGTTAAAGTATTCCACCTGTAAATGTAATGTACAGTATCTGATTAAACTGCTCATGGCTGATTTCCAATATTGTCCAGACGACTGTATTTCCCACCCTCTTCAGAACAGGAAAGTTTCAGGCCGGCCTTCAAACAGCTTGATTTCATTGAGGAAAGGTCAGCGGGTTGTTCTCCACTCCAGATCTCGGTCAAACGTACTGCACGCTCAGATATCAGCCTTCCAGCGGACAGTTTATGAAGCAGAGTCTCTCCAGATGTTATCCTTCACACAGACACACCCCAGCTGATGCTGTTTAGTTGAACCTCTCTATGCTCCATGAATTTATTTTTTTTCTCTTTCTCAATTAGATAACTCTTAAACACAAACATGTGCAGATACACATGTTTGGCACAGGAACACAAACGTCACAAGTACAACTGCAAATCACTCTGTGTAAGGTTATTTGACCCAGCTCTCTTGTGACTGATTTATTTACACTGAGGATAGACCGATACATCAGCTGGTCGATATTTTAGGCTGATACTTGCGTCTTTTACTGGTATCAGCATTGGCCAATACATCAGGTGTGTTGGCCAATATCCCCACTTGGCATATATATATATATATATATATATACACACACATATACAAGTTTACTGTTTCTATTTAATATTTGTCTACCAGTGCACTGTTTCTTTTTTATATATTTATTTGAGGTGCTTTGTTCTTTTTATATTAAGAGTTCTAAAAAAATGTTTTTATCGTATCCTTCATTATATTATTTTGGGAGTCAAATGCAGTATCGGCCCCAAATATTGGCAGGGTTGTATCAGTCATCGGTTGAGGCTCATGAAAAATTATCAGTATCAAACGTAAAATATCTGTATCGATCGTTCTCTAATTTACCAATCCATGCAAAAATTTGTCACTGCTGTTAAGAAATATTCTGCACTGTTTTCAGGGAGAATTCAGCAAAATGCAATGGAAGAACAAAGCTTTTTTAAAAGATAATTGATAAAAATGGCTAAAAGTAGAATATAATTCAAATAATTATAATACGTTCATCCAAAGTACCATTTAAGTTGATTTATTATTAGTATTATCATTAATAATAATAATAATAATAATAATTTGTCCGTCTGTCCGTCAGCAACTTTACAGAAAAAGTTGAGGACGGATTGGCCTGAAGTTTTCACCAGCAGTGTGCCTCAGCCCAAGGATGAACCTATTAAATTTTGGTGGTGATCCAGATCACCTTCTGAATCCAGGAATGTTTTTAAGGATTCTATATCATTGTGAGATTGGCCATGTTGGAAAGGCTGTTGATGAGGCGTGAGTGCCCCCTTGTGGCAGAAGTGTGCAGCTGCGCTACTAAGCACACAATGTCAGGATGCAGAAATGAAACTTATGAGCAGCAGTGAGCACGAGGAGAGAAGACTGTTGGACAGACTTCTAGCCAGTTGAATATGGTGAACTGTGTGCGTCTGTGAAAAACTGGAAGTAACTAGTTGTATTTCTGCCTGAACAGGATGTTTATTTAGCCAATAATGTTATTTAGCTAATTTGCTTATAAAAGTGTTCCTCCATTCACCATGTACCTTTTTATGCTATTAAGCTAGCTGACCTGTTACATGCCAGTTACTGTAACTGTCAGCCTTGAACACATATGCATGTTAAGTCCTAACTGGAAGGGATTTATTAGTAATAATTAAAGGAATAGTACACCCACAGAGAGATGTAACTTTATTTTCCACTTACCCTCATGGTGAGCAAGACTCTGGAGCACTTTTTTAATATCTCAAATGCAGCCGGTGATCAGGAAGGCTTCTCTTTGCCGGGGTCCGAGCCAAAAAGGTCCATAAAAGTCCACAAAAACTTGTCAATATTTCTCCATACTGCTCGTCCAATGTAATCCAAGTGTCCTGAGTGGGTAGCATCCATAATTTACTCAAAACGACATCATTTAGTATATTTTTAGAGCCTAAACAGTACTACATCTTACTTTCACGAAGCACGCATATGCTCGTTCACGAAACTACGGAAGCCTTGGTGTTCAGACCCTACTGTGCTGATAATGCAAGTGTAGAAGAAGAAATTCGCTGTTTACATGGTGCTAAGAGCGACAGAGCTGCAGACAAACTGGGACAAATACAGGAGGGGTTGGATATTGATTTAAAACAAAGAAAGAAAGAAAAAGAGTGCGCGATCTCGTCTGCCGTGGTTGCTTGCTAGAGATGCGATGTAGTACTGTCTAGGCTCTAAAAATATACTAAATGATGTCGTTTCGAGTAAATTCTGGATGCTACCCACTCAGGACACTTGGATTACATTGGACGAGCAGTATGGAGAAATATTGACAAGTTTTTGTGGACTTTTATGGACCTTTTTGGCTCGGACCCTGGCGAACTCCATTATATGAAAGTTGGGGGAAAAGAGAAGCCTTCCTGATCGCCGGCTGCATTTGAGATATTAAAAAAGTGCTCCAGAGTCTTGCTCACCATGAGGGTAAGTGGAAAATAAAGTTACATCATTCTGTGGGTGAACAATTCCTTTAACATCTTAAATGTGTTTATTTGCTGAACAAATGTTCCTCATGGGTTTGTTTTTGTGTTTATAGACCACTCACTTCCATCCAGGCATTCACCTTAACTAGTCTGGAGTTCCTCACCTGTAAGCCTGTCGTTTGTTGCGTTACTGTGCTGTTGTGATTAAGAGTGACCAGTAAAGACAGTTAACTGTACAAGTGAGTCCTGTGTGTTCTGACTGACACCCAATAGTGAACATCAAACCTCCCTACCAACACCTAAACAGTCTTACATCAACATCACCCTAATAGGCCAAATTTTTGCAATTGTTCCATAGAACTCCATACAAATGGCCAAAGTGTTTGGTAAAAAATTACAAGAAAGGATCTCAATGAGTTTTATAATGTTTCGAAAGTTGATCCAGATCCAGAGAAAATTCAGAATACAATGATTCAGAACAAACAAAAATAAGGGAGTCAAGCTGCTTGGCGGAGGTCTGCGCTCTCTGAGTGTTTCTCTAGTTATTATTATTATTATTAATAATAATAATAACAATATCCTCATCATTATTATTATTATTACTAACACTCTAAGATAACTATTTACACAACTTAATTACTTTTCTTTATTTTATGATTAAATTGGAAAGGTGGGAGAGAAAATGTTGCTGTAATGAGTGGAGTGACCATTTTCCAAAATTCACAATAACAAACAAGGGGGAAAAAACAAGGGGAAAGGAAGAAAGAAAAGAATCTGAAGGTGCAAGGATACTTTAGCGACACCTTCTGGACAATACTCACAGCCTTCAAGTACCTGTGCTTGTCTGGAGTAAAGGGGCTGTAAAGGTCCATGTGAGAATAATGAACATGAAATCCCCAAAATATTTACAACACAAAATCACATCTGGCCCTCAAAGATAGCATCTAATACTTCATTTAAGTTCCCCCTTTTAACGCAATTTAATTAAAGACTTTTATTGGTTCCGAAGAGTAAACAGTTTAATCACTCATCATTTAATGTTTTACGGGGTATTTTTGTTGTCCGTTGCGCCAGTCCATCTTTCTATGTTGCGTCGTTTTAATCATAAACCTGGAAAAACAAACAACATAAAACGCTGAAAGCACAGTGGATGGAGGAATAACATACACTTCTTTGTTTTGTTGATGAAATATGGATTTTTGAGGGTAATTGCGCAGCATAAATGCGCACAGGGGACAGAGACTGATACGCTGCACTCGCTCCAATTAATCCCTAAAACAATCTACTCGGTTTTGAGTTTGTAATGACTTCATGACGTCTTAACTCCCCAATAACCCACAGTACGTGGAGTTTCTTTTCTCCTAAAGGCCACTGCATGTGTGGGATCCACGCTGACAGCGAGCTGGCTGGATGTGTGTGTGGAACCGCGGGAGGGAAGGAAGTCCTGGCTCTTATTAAAGTACTGAGCTCCAGTTTGAACTTTCCCTCGCCTCGGGTCAAGGAGATAATCGCGTGCACTGGCGGTAGGTTATTTGGCAGCCCCCCCGCCGCTTCCAGTCTCTCTATCAGCCCCGCTGACTGATCTTGGAACAGCAGCCCTTTTTTTTCCTTTCCCACCTCCAGCACCGCTCCACCGTAGTGCGCTCCGGTCGCGCGCTCTCCAGCTCAGGATGGACTAGCCTCGGTCTCCGTCTCTGCATCTTTACCCCCGCTTGTGACGCCGCCGTGTAGTTTAGTGGGAGTTCCCGGGGGGAGGGAGCAGGAGCTGATCCTCTGTCCACGGTTTCGTCTTTCCTCAACTGGGTTTTCAAATTTTTTGATTGAGCATTCATTGTGCACTCATCTCCGGGCTGCAGTTCCGAAATGGGAATGTATTTGCACGTGCTGCTTTTGCAGTACTATTTCGTGGCGAGTTTTGTGTGCAACGCTATCGCTTTCGTGGAGGAGCCCTCCGGAGGCAGGTCGGACGGGTACTGCGGGCGGATCCTCCGGGCGCAGACCCAGGGGACCCGGAGGGAAGGGCACCATGAGTTCAGGCTCAGAGTGGAAGGGGACCCGGAAAGCTACCAACCTGGCAGCACATACAGAGGTAAATTATACTTTGATGCAATCAGTGCGTAAATCTGCAGCAAATAGCCTATTACAAATAGCAATTTATCAAGTTGAAATACATGGCACGTGCACTTCTGCTTTGTTTTATTGACAAACCACCAAGTTTTCCTTCCAAACACTGTTTAGTATCTTGTGAAAACACAACCTAAACTGGAATCAATTTTGTCAACTGGGGTTACTGGTTTGACTAATGTGTGACTTCCTCTCCTTTTCCTGCAAGCAAGTGGAAGCGCTCATACTGACATGCAAGTGCACGCACAGGAACAGACACGCACAGGTCTGGTTCCAATTAGGCTGACCCAACAAATTTGAAGTTCCCATGATGCCTGATGGAGTTGACCACATCAGAGTGATTCTGGAAGAGTTTTAAAGAGTATTAAGGAGTTATCCACTTGCCTCTTTTGATGGAAAAATATCAAACAAAACAAATAAAGTAAAGGAACACTTAAATTTACTTAAAAATATTATTCATTGTGACGCAAAAGAAAGAAAATCAATGAATCTGAAAGTCTTCCCACTGAGGTTACAATCAACATCATTATTTATTTATTTATTTATTTTGCATGTTGAATCTCATTTAAGCAGTTCACTTGATATATGAATGTATCTCCGAGCAATTTTAGGCTTTAGAAAGAATAACTTACAAAAAAAGATGGAAGAAACTGAAAAATTTGACATCTTCCTTTACCGTCACGGAGCGATGTTCAGTTAAAAAAATAGCATAAAATCAAAATCAGGAAATAAAGATGCGAGTAATTACATTTCTACTGCTCCTGTCCTGTATTCTACACACAACTGCAGGAGTTAGAACATACAGTATATATATACAGCACATACATACAAATATATATTTATGAAAATAATACAGTTTTCCTCAAAATTATTCATGCCCGCCAATTAAAGAAGGAAAAAATCATCTGTCGGTGAAATAAGTTGATAAAAGTAAAGTAATGATAATTAAAAATTATATGGAAATCATGACATTGATTTTGAATTGTGGTTAGAAAGACATATTAAAAACAAGAAAACAAGTAAATGAGCAATGGGGCGCCGAAGCTAAAATTTTGTTGACCAACACTTCGAGGAAATCACTGCAATCAGGTGTTTTCTCTCATGTTCAAAAAGACTTTTACACCTGTTGACAGGTATTCTGGTCCACTGTTCATGGGAAAGGTGCTCTCTTGTGTCTGGGACTGCTTTGTTTGTTTGTTTTTTTAAATGATTATTTCCAACAACAATTCAAAAGCAGTACTTTACTTCACTTAAGTATAATTTTGTACATTTTTATTTATGATTAGTTTGTTCAGTTTCTTGTTATTTAAATTATATATATTTGTATATATATATATATATATATATATATATATATATATATATATATATATATATATATATATATATATATGAGGGGTGCAACGACACAAAAAATTCATGGTTTGGTTCAGTTTGATACTTTAGTGACATGGTTCGACATTTTTTCGATACCAAAAAAAAAAAAATAAAAGTGTCTTTTTTTTAACCCAATGTCCATTTGTCCACACCAGCTTACCATCAAGATTATACTCAACGTGAAAACGTCGGCATTCTGGCCAAATGCCATATCTGAATGCAGTTGAACACAGATTCTCTGGGTTTTCGACATAGAGCTCACTGTCAGAACAAAAGTTGATGAAATAAATAAAAAACTCTGTATTGTTTGACATTCAATACACAGTTCTGATGGTTCGATAAACAACTGTACGGTTCAATTTAGTACAAATACATGTATTGTTGCACCCTTATTAGGGATGTAACGGTATAAAAATTTCATATCACGGTTAATGTGACCAAAATGATCACGGTTATCATTATAATCGCGGTATTATTGAAATACCCCACCAGCATCTTTAAAAACATCCAAAATGGGTCTAGATGTCTACTTTGTTCTTTTTAAAGGGGAAAATCTCCACAGCACTGTCCACGTGGGCGCCTTTGTTGCTTTCCACCATGTTTTCATAAATTAAGTAATGCAAACTGGGACCGTTGATGCTTTTCCAGGCAATAAGTAGCATCATAGTGAGTTTTTTAAAGTGCAGTAATGAGTCACGGTTTTAACGATAATTAAAATTTGAAATGGCATTACTAATCGTTAGAATGGTTTATCACGATTAACCATTCCTATCGGTAATCGTTACATCCCTAACCCTTATATACACAAATATAGGGGTTTATATAAAGTAAAAGGACAAAGCCGCATGACCCTGATGTAAAGCCTGTATTACGCTTCATGTCTCTGTGGAGCTGGTATGAATGCACTTTCACCTCTGTTCCAGTGGTCCTACTGGCAACCCACCCTGCTTATTTCAGAGGCTTCACTCTCATCGCGCTGAAGGAGGGCAGAGAGGGCACCACAGATGACGACTACACCGGCCAGTTCCAGGTAAGCACGATGACGTGTGGAGAGGAATCTGCATACAGAAGCTGCTCTCAGTTCTCAGAGAGAATTCGTAAAAGGAGAAACTCATTTACATGCTTTACTGCACATAGAAGTGGCCTCGGCTGCTCCATGCTGTCTTGTGATATGGAGGTTAAAGGAGGCGGTGCTGACAAACACCAGGAAGTCGAGTTCTCCTGTTGTGATGGTAAAAAAAAAAAGGATCTAGTTGCCACTTTGATGCCACTCTTCCAGGTTGAAGCACGCATGGCATGCTCTGCGTACGGGTAGACATTTCCTCCTGCGAAATGAGGAGAATGGGAAGGAGGTGGCAGAGGAGGGTAGGGGGGGGAGAAAAGGCTTGTGAGAACAGAGAGAAAAGAGATAAACAGAGTTGGAGAGAGGGAGATGTGAAATGTTTGTTTCAGTAGTAACACAGCTCCCACTGAGCAGCAGCGAGCTCCTGAGGAGAGAGCCAGACTTTCTCAATTACCTTCCACTCAGAGTAAACAGGAACACACATCTGTGTTTCCACACACTGATTCTAAGCAGGCTCCCAGCAAACAGAGCAAGAAGCTGCTTGTTTATGTGGCCGCTAGTTTGAAGAGATGATTGAGCAGATTCTGCTGGCTGACCTCGAGCCTTCATCACTTTTGAGACCATTTAGTTCAGCTTGAATAACAAGCAAACTGGACATGGAATATCAGAAGCTCTATCAGGCTCTCAGTGCTTCGTGTCAGGAACATCTTTGCCTGCACGGCTCCTCGTGTATCAGTAAAACATTCTGGCGTCGGAGTAAAAGCTGGAATGTGGATCAACCTGCAGTCATCCATACAGCAACTCAGATTTGAAGAAATAAATAACTAAAAAGCACCTACTGACTGTAGAAGCTATGTTTCCTGTTTGATTTATGGTTGTTCATCATGCAAATGCACACAAACATGTTTCACCGTGGATGAGAAGTCTGTCTGCAACCTGGAAAAGAGCTGCACAGCTTGAAGAGATGTCAAAATGAAATGTCAGCAGATCTTCTAGAGATCTTCAGAGGACTCAAAGTCCTCGTTGATAATTGGATGTCGCAGACATTTGTCTCCATTGTCTCCTTGGGGTCCATTTTATGCATACTGACTTTTCTGCTTGAAATGATCTTCTGTGCTGTTTTAGCTTACAAAAGGACTAAAAATGCCCATAAAAAAACTACTTTGTAGTTATAAAGAGTCTTTAAGACTTTTAAATGAAGCATTTTTTACGATCTGCCTGACTTCCACATTTTATTCATATGTCCCTGGCTGGTCACTCCAGTCTGGAACACTGTCCACTTCCAGACCTGATTAACGAGCGCCGCTCCGCTTCCGAGACTGAGGCGCTCTCTGGCTTCAGAGAGGACTCTACCAGCATGATGTCCTGCACAAGACCGGTAGAGACCAGAAACAATGAAGGTGCGGCTGCTCGCATGAAACCCTCAGAGGTGCGTTTGAGAGAGTAGGAAAAAGGAGTATGACTGCAGAAGGTGCAGCTGAAACTGAAGCTGAAACTAAGGACGGATCTGATCAAACCATGACTCCTATATTACATTAAAGGAGTCATCACCTGGAAATCCCACTTTTTCACGTTAAAATATGTGTATTGGAACAGGACCTCAGTTGAAACGTGCCAGAAACTCCGGAGAGTGAAAGTGGCTTCGTCTTTGAGTGCAGGCTCTCTCTTGTCACCAGAATCGGCCACAAGAGCGTTCTCTCCACAGTACGCGATTTTGTTTTTTCTCTGTTAATCACGTGATCCACAGAGGCTGCCAGCTGCTAAGCTAGCCTCTTTAGCACCACCTAAAATCAGCTGATTACCTGCTGTGGAGTAGCGTTTAATGAATCTGCCGTGCTGAGTTGCTTCGGCAGAAATTCAGCAGTGTAACAGAAGGGAGTATGCTGCTTGTGTAACTTATTATCTTTTGTGTAAGAGACTGGTAAACGATGGTAGACAAACGGTGACAAGCTGCTAATGTAGCGACAAAAGCTAACACAGTTGTTGCTGTTTGAGTAACTTCACCTCAGATGTCCACTCCTTATATTCATCAGAGTCCAGCCCTTTTACTCCGCAGATCCTCTCTATCAACCGTACCGTTTCATTTTTATCACGTTTTTCTCTGTTGGGACATAATTTTCCTTCAATTGGTCGGTCCTGATAAAACTTCGTTTTGGCTTTGACGTTTTCCTCGTGAATGCGCTTACAGACAGGTCTAATTCTTGTGCGTATTCTCACGACAAACATAAGTTGGGGATAAAAAGAGGTCGAAATGAGCTCATTAAATTTTCCTCCCACTCAGCTATAATGAAAAAATTCATTTGAAGATAATTTAAGAAGGATTGTGTTTGTAAAACACTAGGTTATGGCACCTTTAACATATCAAAGAATTGTTTCAGAGAGGAGGTAAAGCGCATAATATGGGCCCTTTAATGCTCTGTCCATTATATTAGACCCCTTCTTTGTTGTTTTAAATCAATTCTGCATGTTGAATTGACTTTTGCTTTGTTTTATCTGCCACATTCTGCAGTTCTACAACCAACAGGCTGCCTGCTGCCAGTGTAGGTCCTGCAACAAAGTTCACACTGATTTTTTCTTTATGTTGAGCTGTGTGATAATGAGCAAACAGCCCATTTATTCTCCCAGTCTTTGACCCAATTCCAGTTCCTATTTTCATCCCTACCCCTACCCCTAGCTTTTCCCCTTGTCCTTAGCACTTCAAATGGAGTTTAGAGTGCTAGGGCCAGTATCATTCCCCTAAGAAATGGGACAACCATTCGAAATCCTCATGCATCACCAATAGTCGTCCATGGGGCAGTACACTGACATCACCGCTGTTTCCGGAAGAGTTTGCGATCCTGTCTGCAGCAGCAATAATCTCCCTTTTGTGGGCGATTGGATTATTTTTTAGGCTTTGGGCCGAAAATGTAAAAATGAAAGAAAAAAGAAGATGCCTTCGATTCAAGCTTAATGTCATATTATATATAACTATTATATAATATATTATATTATATTACAGACATGAGCAGATGCATGTAACGTTACCAAACAAGCGATTTTGTTCACATTTGCAATAAAACTGTCTGCAATACATTAAAATGACCTTAAAGGGACACTGTGTAATCGGGAGCAGCTCCCTCGTACTTTTCATGCTGCATTCGCGTGAAACCGGGCAGACCGACGACATCCGCTGCATGTAAAGTTATCACCGGCCTCTATGTGAAGACGTGGTCCGTCAGTTACAGTGATATCAGTCCACATCTGTTCGGTTGTCATGGCGATGTCGTATTGTTTTCCCTGACCCATGTTTTACCGTCTTTCGCTCGGCTTTATTGATTAAAATGACATCTGGTTTGTTACCAACGGCCGTCTGCCCGACTGCACGTGAACCCAGCATCAGTGAGACGCTGGTTTCTCCCCACTGCAGCGCGGTGACTTTTCAAAGGCATTACCTCGAACTGAGCTGAAAACTCCGGTGTGTCCGGTGAGTTTCTGTGTTTTCCTACCGTCACGCTTCTCCCGAACGCAAAAACATGGCGATACGACATGGCAGCCTCCACCGAGACGACCCGCTCGATGTATAAATGAATGATACGGACGGCAAATTTAGAACTTAGAGGAGCACTTCAGTTTGTTGATGGGAGTGATTACTGATTAATGAAAAAACACTTTTGAACCAAATAATCAGTTTTTGTGAATAAAACACAGGAGAACTTACACAATATCCCTTTAAAGTAGCAATTTTCACATTTTATTTACAAAGAAATACATCCGTGGTTTCTTTGGCTTCTGCTGCAGAATTCCTCGCCATGTTCGCATTAAAATTGTGGGTTATATCCTAGCACTTGTTTTCTAGCATGCCCCTGGAAAATATCCATTTCAAGGGACTACCATTCCCCCTCCCCTTTGGTCTGAACCAGAATCGGGACACCACAACCCTTTCACATGAACGCGCAAAACGAAGGGTAAGGCCAAGGGGGAACTGGAATTCACCCTTTGACTTCCCACTGAGCCAAAGATGTCTGTTAGACTCTCATCTAAGTTTAGACCGAAATTCATCCGACTATTCACCTTATTTTGGGAACTTGCAAGGGGGCTTACAAGGGCTTGCAAGGGCGGCGCCATCTGACTTTCGCTTGTGTTGACATTTCCATCCTTAGCAGTTCATAGCCATTTCCACTAACATGAAGCAGTTCTTTACGATGACCACGATTATTTCTGCTGTTTGATGGCGTTACAACATCTGGAGAAAGAGGCGTGAGATCCTACAACACATTTGTTTCGATCACAGCAAAAAACGGACCGAATAATGCGGGCCTTTGTTAGAGTTGCCCTCCCTGTGAATACAATAAGGACCCCCGCCCCCCTCTTAACTGGTTTAGCTTGGATGTATGTGACTCATACCTCCAGCCGAACTCATGCAGATTTATTTTGTAGCATTTATTTATTTTATCATGTATAATTTAACCTGAAATCTGAAGTTATTTACCAGTTCAGCATACTTTCATGTTTAGCACATTTATAGTTGGTACGGAAAGTATTCAGACCCCTTTTAACTTTTCACTCTTTGTTTCATTGCAGCCATTTGCTAAAATCAAAAAAGTTAATTTTATTTCTCATTAATGTCACTCAGCACCCCATCTTGACAGAAAAAAACTGAAATGTAGAAATTTTAGCAAATTTATTAAAAAGGAAAAACTGAAATATCACATGGTCATAAGTTTTCAGACCCTTTGCAGTGACACTCATATTTAACTCACAGATTGTCCATTTCTTCTGATCCTCCTTGAGATGGTTCTACTCCTTCATTGGAGTCCAGCTGTGTTTAAATAAACTGATTGGACTTGATTTGGAAATGCACACACCTGTCTATATCAGACCTTACAGCCCACAGTGCATGTCAGAGCAAACGAGACTCATGAAGTGGAAGGAACTGTCCAAGGAGCTCAGAGACAGAATTGTGGTGAGGCACAGATCTGGACAAGGTTACAAAAGAATTTCTGCAGCATTAAAGGTTCCTAAGAGCACGGTGGCCTCCATAGTCCTAAAATGGAAGAAGTTTGGGACGACCAGAACTTCCTAGACCCGGCCGTCCAGCCAAACTGAGCAATCATGGGAAAAGAGCCTTGGTGAGAGAGGTAAAGAAGAACCCAAAGATCACTGTGGCTGAGCTCCAGAGATGCAGTAGGGAGATGGAGAAAGTTCCACAAAGTCAACTATCACTGCAGCCTCCACCAGTCGGGGCTTTATGGCAGAGTTGTCTGATGGAAGCCTCTCCTCAGTGCAGACATATGAAAGCCCGCATAGAGTTTGCCAAAAAACACATGAAGGACTCCCAGACTGTGAGAAATAAGATTCTCTGGTCTGATGAGACCAAGATTGAGCATTTCGGAGTTAATTCTAAGCGGTCTGTGTGGAGAAAACCAGGCACTGCTCATCACCTGCCCAATATGATCCCAACAGTGAAACATGGTGGTGGCAGCATCATGCTATGGGGGTGTTTTTCAGCTGCAGGGACAGGACGACTGGTTGCAGTTGAAGGAAAGATGAATGTGGCCAAGTACAGAGATATTCTGGAAGAAAACCTCTTCCAGAGTGTTCAGGACCTCAGACTGGGCCGAAGGTTCACCTTCCAGTAAGACAATGACCCTCACACACACACAGACCTGAAAATGGCTGAACACCACCGTTCACCATCCAACCTGACAGAACTGGAGAGGATCTGCAAGTAAGATTGACAGAAGATCCCAAATCCAGATGTGAAACACTTGTTGCATCATTCCCAAGAAGATTCATGGCTGTAGTCGCTCAAAAGATGCTTTTACTCAGTATTGAGTGAAGGGTCTGAATACTTATGACCATGTGATATTTCAGTTTTTCTCTTTTAATAACTTTGCAAAAATTTCTACATTTCTGTTTTTTTTTTCTGTCAAGATGGGGTGCTGATTGTACATTAATGAGAAATAAAATTAACTTTTTTGATTTTAGCAAATGGCTGCAATGAAACAAAGTGTGAAAAGTTTAAAGGGGTCTGAATACTTTCTGTACCCACTGTAGCATCAGGGGAATGATTTATTATCATTTTATTACTATGCTACAATGAAAAGCATAAACTACAGGGGGTGACTCTTTAATACTGGCACATGTCACCGGACTCTTCTAACCTGTACAGATTTAACGCCACATACTTGACAGTAATAAAAGACAGATCGCACATCTCTCTTCTGATTTGTGTGTGATATTCACTGTAGAGCACAACACATGCTAATCGAGTTTCTAGCAGAGTATCACATTTTTCACACTTAATATTCCAAATCCGCATCCATTCATCCACCCAGTGGATGGATGGATGTCAGTGGACTTTATTAACCTCTATCTGAATTTTTCAAAATAGTATGTTTAGTTTCTTCACAACTAAGTTGCTGAATCTTGCTATGTGGGTGACCTTGTTTTTCAATGTAACTGACTAGCTAGCAACAGAAATGCCAGCACAATTCTGGAAGACTAGGATGTTTAGAAGTGGGCGGGGCAAAATAAGGTGAATAATGGGTCTATATTTTTGCCTGAATCTAGATATTAGAATTTAATCCATTATTAAAACAACTGTAAGCTGTATAAATGATAGCCAGATGTTGGATTTAAACATTTGGGCAGTCATTGATCAATGTACAGTGTAGTTTAGACTTAGTCTAAGCTTATTTGGCTAAAAACGTTTACTTTTAGACCAATTTTAGCCTAGATTAGACGTCTAAGGACCATAAGACATCTATTAGACATCTTTTAAACCAAAAAATACCTATCAGGTTTGCCAGTTGAAAATCAGAAATAGACCACTGCTCCCCCCTCTGTGTTGCAGAGTTATGTCTTCTTGTGCAGGTGCAGATGGAAAGTTGGAGCTGTCTTTGAGGTGTGTACTGTGTAAGTGCTATATAAACTTGTGCTCTGCAGAGATGCTGGTGTGTCTTTGCAGCAGGGTGCCCATTTCCTAACTGCAGGGTCTTGACATCAGTTTAGTGAATAAGAGCCACCGGAGACAACCTATCACAAACTGGGATTTCACTCTCAGTTTTGAGGGAGTTCTTTTTCCAGCACAGGTCGTGGCTCAAAACATATGAGAACCACTGATTTATATAACATTAATGTTCCCATATCCATTTAAGTACAACATTTAGTTTGGTCAGACATGGTATGAATGACGGAAGGATTCTACCTACAAAGACAAGGAAATAAGAAGAAGAGAAGCAAGTTTTTTTTTTCTTTTTTTTTTTTTTTTTTTTTTTTTTTACTTGTCCTGTCCAGCATCGTAGCAAGCAGAATGATGATCTGGTTGTTTTATTGTGTTGAACAGTTTTGCTTTGCCAAGGGGAGCTTTATGGGCACAAGGCTCCCCTTGATATCCTGTGTTTATTCATTTTATTTCTTTAATTAACCATTTATTTACAACAGCATTTTACATCATACAGAAGAGAAGCAAGTTAACGTTTCGTTAGACGATGAACTCTTCAAAATTCAGGACGTATACACTCCACGATGCTCTGTGTGAAGGCTGTCTTCTCTGCAGTTATGAGGCCACTGTCCGCTACAGTAACTGTGCACACACACGAGTGAGTTGCTCTCTGCTGCAGGACTCGCTGCTGATCTCTCGCAGCGTATTGAGCACTGTGAACACATTCACAGCAAGCATGCAGGCTTTAGAGGAAGAAACAAGACAAAGCAGCTTCTTTTAATGTTCCACCAGAGCTTTGACTGCACATGTTGAGTTCTGCTTGTTTCTATTCATTTGATCCTTAAAAATCTGGTAGTTAGTATTGCTTTTTTGTTCTGGAGAACAGATAGATGTTATTTATGTTGGAGTTTTTGAAGAAAAATGAACCATGCATCTACAAGGAGCCAAGCAAAGATTCAAACAACTCAAGATATTGACATTTCAGACATTTTGGGATGAGTGTGCAGTGTTGACTGAGGAGTCCACTTCCGTACTTGCTGCTGTCTGAGGCTGTGTTTAAACTCAGTGGTGATGTGCTAAATGCCAACATCAGCTGCTAACAAATGTGGTGTATGAAACACTGCGGGTAGATCTCAGGGCAACACGTTGCAGTTGAGCAGCAGCACAAATGGAAATCTCCAAACTTACCACATAGTTGAGATGACTCTTCAAAACGGTTTCTGCAAAACAAACATTACATGTCAATTGAAAAGCTGCAATAGAAACGTTGTAGCCTGGTTTCTGTGCCTGATAAACTTGAACCTGATTGTCTGTGCATTATTAAACCAACAAAGTGTAGACAGCCTACGTATGAGGACACTTCAACATCACACTGTAGGAAAGGGATTCAATTTGCTTCTAGAACAACATCTAGTCAGATGTGGGCTCATACACTGGAGATGTACACTTGGAATATTTTAAAGAAGTCTTTAAAAAATTAAAATATTTTTTTAAAAAGCAGAAATAAAATTAGAACGGCCAGGAGCTAAAACTGAAACCAGTTAGGTGTTCCCACCAGTGCCATCTTGCCGTGTCGTGTGTGTCGTCACTCCCAGAAAATACAAAAGTGGGCAAAGAGAGGCCTCTAGACAAATGATTGACAGCCAACATACTCTGGGCTAAATGCTAAGCAAGCTAACTCAAAATTAACAGGAGCTAATGGATGTTACCTTCTAATCGGCTATCTACAGTGTAAGACGTGCTTGGACTTACTGTTAGCTGGCTAAAAAACACCGTTGTGCTGCTCTCAAAGACTAAAAAAAATGGACATAGTATCCAGTCACGTCTGAATAAGGGAAAGTAAATCCAGTTGGGTGTTTGCCACCCTTGCCATCTTGCCGTGTTGCGCGTGTCATCGCTCCCAGAAAATACTAAAATTGGCAAAGGCAAGGCCACTCTGAGCTGCAGCGCAAATGATTGACAGCCAAGCTAATGCTAACTGAGCTATCTGAAGTGAACAGGAACAAAGGAAGATAGTTGGTTAAAAGGTAAGACTAGCTAAAAACCACCGTTGTAGAACTCTGCTACAGGCTGAGGCCTTCCTGGGAGCAAGCAGTGAGCTAACTATTAGCCTCCACGGCTGAAATTGGCATCCGGTCTGCCGCCTATCAATCAAAAGGACACGCCCCTAATTATGTGTAATTTCAAGATTAAATAACATCAAAACGGGTGAGTTATAAAACAATTCACCCCCCTCACAGATGACATGAAGGTAAACTTGACCTATTAAACCTAAAATGATGTTTTGAACCAAGCTGTAAACATTAGAAATGTCCTGATCAGCTTTTTGTGCCCCCAATTTTGAGTCCTAGTCATTAGATTTGAGGATCGGCTGATACAGAGTCCCGATCCAATACTTCTATGATAAAATAAAAATTGAAGAGAAAAAAACAGATACAGTCTTTCCCCTACAACATGCTGTAGCTGTGGTAATACCACTGGTTGAAGGTGAGGGGCCATCAACACACTAGCCTAATCTGACTCTGAATCCTATTTAATTTAAGTCATAGCTTGAAGGTGGAATTGAACAGGAGGTGTCACATTTGTTATATTTTTTTCCTTTTATTTATTCTTATTTTACTTTATTATGACACCTCCTCTAATCAATTACATTCTTCCAATCACATTTTTAAAACAAGATATTTAGCATACATTTGTACACCAAGCTTACACCAAATTAATGAGGAATTGATCATTTATGTATGTATATGGAAATTACAAAGGACACTATTTGGTTATTTCTCCATTTATCTGAAACATGGGAACGTACGGTTCTTTATCTGGTCAGCAATTAAACCCAACACAGTAGATTTTAAATAAACTGTGAAACAACAGATAATGTAATATGTGTGATTTTACCCAGTGATGTAACGGCTAACAAAGTTTAACCAGCATTATCTTCTTTTTTTCTGTCACTCACAGGCTGTTGCGAGTCACATCACACAGCAGCAGCCCTGTCAATCCCGCACCGTTGCACATACTGTACCAATAACTTAAACCAGCACATCGTCACGTTGCGTTGCCAAATATGAACAGTGTTACATATTATGTTGAGTTTAATGTCGTATGCTTTGACAAATGGATCAAACTTTCTGAACTCAGCTCAGTTTGGCGCTACAGCCGCCTACACTGAAGTTAACGTCTGGATTAAAAGGCTGCTGCTGCGTTTCATTTAGTTCCTGTACTGCCCGGTGATGCTGTATCATCACAGTACCTACAGTGCGTCCTCACATCTATTCTGAGCTGCGTGCAGGACTCCGGCAGTTCATATGAGGCAGAATCAAACCAACTGCTGGTCATAAATCCATAAATGTCAGGAAAACCACTCAGAGGAAGAAGAGATCTCCGGCCAAAGAGAAGAGCAATGTGGGCCATGGCAGCCTGCCGCTGCCGTGTCAGTGTAGCCGATTCTGATCGAGTCTGAAACCACGTGATTTCCAATCACGTGATCGGATCGGGACATCCCTAGTATTTCTGCTGTGAAGTTGGCCTTTTTAACGTGGGAATCTATGGGGAGTTGCTCTGTTTTGGAGCCAGCCCCTAGTGGATGAAGAGGGAACTAAAATTTTTGGGCAACCTGGAAGTAACTTCGGTCTTCTTGCCAGAGATTGCTGCTTGGTTTATGCTGAAATGAGGGTTAGTGTTGCTTCTTTTCCAGATCTGCAGGCAGCAGTAGGGCTGTTATCGACCGCAAAAGTTTGTCTCCTTTTTCCAATGGTTTGCTTCAGCTCCAGCAAGTATTTCCTGTTTTAGAGCTACAATAATGGCCGACATGAATTCATTCAGCTACAAGATTCAAACATCCGGAGACACGTAGTTATTCTGACCAATCAAAAGGCAGCACTTCCCCATCACTGTGTTCGTGTTGCCAGGATGCCCGTCAGATCTAAAGAGGTGGGCGCCAGGACTCCAAGGACCTATGCCAACACAGAGGATGAGTGTAAATCCATCTTAACTGTTATTGTCAGACTATTGAACGCATCTGAATCTGAGCTGCATCCACTTACTTTAGAGATTTGTACATATATAGGCTGCACTTGTTTATAAGCCACACGTGTCCACGTTTAGCATAAGATATTTACACGGAAAGATTTCTTTTTAACTATTACATAAATATGTACCAGTAACATAAACAAATACGTACCATAAATGCTTTTTTTTTTTTTTAACAGTGCCTGTAACATGGCTGGTAACAAAGAAGAAAAAAATACTCTGGATTCCATACTTGTCTGATCTCAAAGTACAATAGTTCACAGTTCAGGAACATTTGGAGCATTCTTTTAGAAAAAAAAAAAAAGTTTTAAAGCTCTTGCCAATGTTGCCCTTACCTCTTTTAGTGTTTTCTTAGGACTTTTATTCAATTGATCATCGGTTGCTATGTAAATGCTCTTTGAGGGACTTGGAACACCTAGAATACATCCTCACATCTATTCTGCAGCCTGTCATCACTATGTATCAAGAGTATTTTGACAGTCTTTCATTTGTTTCCTGGTTCCCTGATTCTTGGCAACGCTCCTTTTTTATTTTGCGTGTGGTATCAAATCTCTGCTGTGGTCAGACTCTTGTAGGATATACAGTATAGTCAGTCAGTCAGTCATTTTCTGTACCGCTTATCCAGTTCAGGGTTGTGGGGGTTGCTGGAGCTTATCCCAGCTATTATCAGGCGAGAGGCGGGGTACACCCTGGACAGGTTGCCAGTCTGTCGCAGTGCCAAGACAGAGAGACAGACAACCACTCACACTCACATTCATTCCTAGGGACAATTTAGAGTGATCAATTAACCTAACATCATGTCTTTGGATGGTGGGAGGAAGCCGGAGTACCCGGAGAGAACCCACGCATACATGGGGAGAACATGCAAACTTCACACAGGAAGGCCACTGTTGGAATTGTTCAAACCCCCTCCCCAGCCAGGAATTGAACAAGTGACCTTCTTACTGTGAGGTTGCGGTGCTAACCACCACGCCACCGTGCAGCCCCACATACAGTCGAACATTTCATAATTCTTTACAAAATATAATAAACAGTAGCCACAGGAGAAATGCATAAAATGAGAGAAGAAATGAGACATCAATTAAAAATGTGGTACATCAGACTGAACAACAGCAGCTGAAACTGGTGTGTGCTGATCTGTAAAATTGTGTTCTGGGGTTGGACAAGATGAGAAAGTTTTGTGTCATCTCCTCAGGCAGAACAAAGTATGAAAATCTGTTTTTTCTCTGCCATGAACTGGTTTACTCTGAGCCCTCACAAACAACCTCTGTTGTGTGAAAATAAAGATGGCAGGAAGACATGGTGTGTTGTAGCTTCAGGACCTTGGTTTTGTTCAAATTCTTTTCAAGGAAACTTTGAGACCTCCACCTCAGCGGGGAAATGCAGGTACCAAACCGCTTTCAGTTTGGTTAGTTCACACTCAGGCATCTTACATCTCTGAAATGATTCTGCTTCCTCCACATAAATGTCTTAAAATCTTAGTCTGAGAGTCCTGGAAGAGTCTGGAGTAATGAGGAGACCAGGGAATGAAGCCGAGACCAGGGAGTGATAGCTGTCATGTCTCTCGTTTTGGCCGGGAAACTACTGTATTGTAACCATTTTTCCCGCGACCTCCCATATTAGTATTTTCTTGTAAATTTCCAATATTTTAATATGGTTTTGAAAAATCCTCTGCCTCTCCAAACAGATCGCTGTCACTAGCTTGGCGAGAACTGCTACCTGCAGGAGCTTGGGTGGCAGTTTGTGCCAACAACGACAACAAAAAACCCCAGACTTTCTTTCTATTACTCACGCCATTATAAAAATCCCAATTTGGCGTTATCTCATTGAGAGAAGCTGATTTTGGACATGTAGGTTCTTTGATACTGTGGTGAAACGAATCCAATAAAAATAACGCTATCTTTCTTATTTACGAAGTTTTTCATATCCTTAAAGCTTTATTGACGATCCACATCAGACTGCCTTCTGTCAACTCACACCAGGATTGTCTTAGACTTTCTATAAGGTGTAGCCCTCTGCATGCTGTGTTCACATCCAGAGCAGATATCTGACAGCAGAGTATCCTACTGCTGGATTTTGACATTGTCCATGTGAAGCAATTTAATTATCCGCATTTTGAAGATGTGAGGCTAATGATATACCCAAGGTGGTTGCCACGACGGAGTAAATGTCGGGGAAAATAACAGTGTTATTAGTGAATGCCAGAGTGCCACATGACTGAACAGGAGAAATTAGAAGAAATGTAATGAAAATAAAATGTAAATGTTTTACTTATGGACAAGTAGCCTAATGTAAAATAGAAATATGTCAAATAAGCTAATGTACTTCATGTACCTTTTAGCATTTTTTAAAATCTATTCTTTAATGTACTGTAGCAATGTTCATGGCATCTTAATGCAGTTTAGAATGTAATTAGCTTTGAAATGAAGGCTCTGGGATATGCCCGCACAGTAGAACAGTAAAAAAAACTACGTCAACATTATATAAAAATACATGCTACGCTTGGAAGAAGAGGCAGCTCAGGCGACAACATTCTGGCTCATTTGGCTAAAGTGCAGCGTGAAAGTGATCTCAGTCCGGGAGATCACCCCCACCCACCAACTGAGCCGAGTCCTCTATTGGACCGAGTTTAGCGGATTACCCTGGTGTGAATGCACCCTGAGACCAGGGAGGGCATAGTGAGCAGAAACTGAAATAGAATTAAATCTGACAGTTTGGGTTTGCAATGTGTTTGACAGATATCAGTTTAACCATCAGAGTCTACGATCATTAAACGACTGATCGAGTTCATACTTTAATCCCAAAGAAAAAAATGATGTAGGCCTTTACAAATGAGCTCCTTTCACAATTCAAGTTTTAAGACAAAAATATCAATAAAACATCTCAAAGTTGACTGCAGGGAGAAATGTACACACTAGAAATTCCTGCTGGGTGGGTTACTTTGACCCAGAAAATTGGGTTATTTTTTGACCCAACTTTCAGGTTGAATATTTGACCCAGAAGTTGGGTTATATTGACTACAATGTTGGGTTACTTTAGCCCAGAAGTTGGGTTATATTGACTACAATGTTGGGTTATTTTAACCCAGAAGTTGGGGTATGTTAACTACAATGTGGTAAGTTGGGTTATGTTGACTACAATGTTGGGTTGTTTTAACCCAAAAGTTGGGTTATGTTGACTACAATGTTGGGTTGTTTTAACCCAGAAGGTGGGTTATATTGACTACAATGTTGGATTATTTTTAACCCAGAAGTTGGGTCAACAACCCAAATGTCTGTGTTGAAATAACCCAGAAATTAGTTGGTCACTTTTTAACTAAGTAGTTTGACCCAGGAGTTTTTGATGTCTATATTGCCCCATAATTAGCACACTACATTATCTTAACAAACACCTTATTCAACCATTGAAAACAGTTTTAGGATGACTTAGTTTATTTAATATTCCATCCTTTTATGTTCCAGTTGCATTAGCATGTTGATAAGAGACGACGCTGCGTTACAGAGAGAGTGGCTTTTTTTAAAATCTAAAATTACCCCAATCCATCAGTTTCTCTTCATGACAGGCCTTTACATAATGGTACTTTTAACAAAATAAGTTTATACAACAATTCATATTAATGAAAATTGATGACATCGTTGGTTCCCCAATGTCATGATTGCTGTTATGCCCGGGTAGAGAAGCCAAATGAGCACAGTTTTGGTCCTGTCTTCCTCATTTTGTGCTACTGGGTTGTTTCTGGCAGCTCTCTTGGAATGTGCCCGCCTGCTGTTTCTAAAACGCTGCAGCTGAGAGTTGCTTCTCATTGTTTTTTTGTTTGTTTTTTTTTTTTTGAAGCAACAACCTGCACTTCGTCCACATTAGTTGCATTTAAAGACTTCAGTCTGAAGGTGTCAGAGGGTCTCGAAGGGTCTGCAGTGGTGTGCCCACCAGTATCCCACTGAGCTGGCAGTTGTTGCCTTTTTGGAAATGTGGGTCTTTGTGCTTCTATATGAACTGGATGTGAATGTAAGTGTGGGTTTGTGTGTGTGTGTGTGTGTGTGTGTGTGTGTGTTTTTCCCAGTAGTTACTGTGGGACCTGGGTCATATTTATCTAGGCCAGCAACGTGTTATTGCTCAGGGAGACAAACGGAGCTTGTTTGGATAAGGGAAGTGATGAGCAGACATAAGATATTATCTTTTATCTGGTGCTCTGAGTTTAGTGGGGGAAAAAAAACCTCAATCAGTTTTAAGTACCACAACAAAGTCATAAGCCGAAGAGGCAATAGAAGCATTTACAAAAGCAAAGTAGAGCTGAGATAGTTGAGAGAACAGGGTGGAAAAGATGTGTGAAGGCTTAGACTGATGGTGACCTGATAGCAATCACACTCAAAAGTAATCCGAAAGTAATTATTGCCTTTTCTTTTTTCAAGCTACCAAAGCTTTAGCCTGAGTCTTTCACTCTGTCCCTGTTTTCTTATTAAACAAGACTTTGCAATGAAAACTGTGCTTGTTGACATCATGGAAGATCTAAGAAGTTCTTACACAACTTTTGTCATGCCTGGCAATCTGGCTGCTTTGGATGCTTGAGGTTTGGATAAATACTTTTGTGCTGCACAGATGATTAGCTGTGACTCATTGAATCCATTACAAATAAAAACAATCAGCATCTCGGTGTGCTTTATGATTCTCTGGGGATCAGCTGTGGCTCTTCAAATATCTGAGGAACTGAGTTCTTATTAGGCAGGGACAAGTCATGTTGTAACAGTGAATTAATGGGGAGAGTGGGAGTGAGATGGATTTTGACAGCCATCTAAAACATTCTTATATAAACAAATTGTTATAATGAGAAGCAATATCAGTTAATCTAAACAAATGTTTTAAGTGTTTCTGTTTGCTGATCTCAATAATAATTTACCCTGCTGTACATGAACTTTGATTCCCAGCAGCAGCAAATTGTGTTCATGAGCAAGACCCCTACACAGTTGAAGTCCTCCACATTAGGCAGGACCTCATTCCTGACCCAGAGAGGACATCCCACACATTTCCAGCTGAGGACCATGGTCTTCAATTCTGAGGCACTGATCTTTATCTCAGCCATTTTGCACTTAGTGCGAACTGTTCCAGTGAGTGTTGAAGATCACGGCTCGACAACAAACAGGATCACATCATTGGCAAAATGCAGAGTCCAGCAAACCAGACCCCCTTAACATGTGGCTAAGCGTTCCCTCCATAAATGTTATGAGCAAAATCTGTACTGAAAGGCAGCCCTCAATGGAAACATATCTTTATTCAAATTCATATTCAAAACTTTATTGTCATTGTCCACAGAACAACAAGACAGCCAGGCAACACCTGGGCAACATTGTACAAATAAATATTTCAAATTAAACCAATAAATGACAAAAGGATACCACAAAAATGTATGTAGAAGTAATTATAAATGAACAGTATTTACTGTTAGAGCAGATGCTCTAAAAGCGTGAAGTTATGGAATAAAAATTGTACGAGGTATGCATAAAATATTACTAGATTACCACTTGGAGGATGCAGATCACCGCCAAGGATGGCGGCCCTATATGGCCCTATCTTGCAATGTTAAGCAATCCTTCCAAAGGTCGGCCTGCAAATCACTAGTCTGCACTGTTCTTGTGCTTTTGTGTAGTTTTAAATGGTGAGTACGGTCCTCTGACGAGCTGGTCCCCCATTAGGGATGGGTAACGTTCACATTTCAGTTGATACAGTGCTAATTTCCGGGACCTCGGAATCGGTACCGGTACCCAATGATACCAATTTTCAGTGCTTTTGTGTGTGTTTATTATAAAAATAACACATTTGACCTATTTTCCATTCTCAACTTATCATTTTTAACCGAGATATTAAAGGCCCTGTACCTAATTTTATTGTGATCTCTCTAAGAAAAATGCTTTCTACACGGTATATTGTGTGTTAAAAGAGGTAATTTCATGAAAGTAAATGACTCATTGATTGCGTATATGCATGAATCTAGGCCTTTTTAGTGTAGGTTTCTAGCGCTGTTGTGATGCTCTTCTGCATCCGCATGGCGTCTACCAAAGGGAAAGTTGCGAGACCCCAGCAAAACAGCCTGAAAGCATCAAAACTGAGGAGGAGAGAGAGTTTAAATGCAGGAGAGACCAAAGAAGGAATAAAGTTCATGTAAATCTCGGTGGATTGTACTGAAGGTAGAGAGCAGCTGGACGCCTTGGACTGAATGTGGACCGGAAGTCCGCCAGGACAGGTATTTTTTCAATAACTTTCTTCTTAGCGACATTTTACATGTCCTCGGGTGCTGGCGCTGCCTCAGCTGATCTACCGTATATAATACATAGTGAATTCACTGGAAGATGCAAGTTTTCTCTGGAGAGTTTCTTTGTGCACCAGTATGATATTGGGCACGTTATTTCATGCATGTTGAGTGGGAGGAGAGAAAAAGACGGGAAGGAGCGTTTCTCACTGGGAGAAACAGTTAGGGCGGGGTTTACTGTTCAAACTACACTGTTCACCTCGCTCATGGTTCGAAAATATGCTAAATCAGGTATAGCGCCTTCAAAGAAAAGTCCAACTGCTTTTATGGTGTTGGCACCATCTGGGTACATGGATGGCAAACTTCATGACAGAGTAAATCAATGCGAAGAAAGACGGAATTTTCCCAAACACTAAATTGATACCTTTTGTGCGGTAGTCTACGGATGGAGGCTGTGAGCCTGCTGCACACAATGACCAAGCCCAGCTTACTAACTTGGTGCACACAGCTTTTTCTCTGCTGAATCCACAAAACAAGCTTCTTCAGGAAGAGAGCGCAGACTTGATGACAGGTTGAAGCATTGCGGCTGGTGCAACAGCTGGTGTGCGGAAACTGCTGTGAAGAGAAGTTTAATAAGGTGTGGGATGCACGAGAGATGGAGGGAGGGAGAGACGTGACTGCACATCAGCCCATGAACTGGTTTGCTGTGTTGGTTGATGGCAAAGTCATTAAGCCTTTCAAAAACTACATTTACAGTTTTTGAACGGCAGTTTGTGAACCCCCACGGTTAGATTGCCACCAATTGCCACCAACTTTAACTTCTCCCTCTTCTCTGCTGGCTGCAGAAGGCGCATCAGGAACGGAGCTTTGAGTAGAATACTGTTTAATTAGATGCTTCCTCAGATCAAAAGTATTCCTGGTACCCACCTTTTATTTTGCAGTGAGCTTGATGTGAATCAGTATTTTGGGAGGTGGAGCCAGCCGAGTGCCATCTATAAGCCGATTTTCTTTATTGAACCTGCGGGCTGCAGTGACTGATGTCATGTGTGTGATGCGACCTTCACGACCGGCATAGAAATCACCTCACAGCCAAAAGGATGCATTTAGATACTAAAACATGGTACCATTTGATTTTGCGTGAATTGATACCCGACAGTCCTGACGGAATTTGATTGGTACCAATAAAGGTACCGAATTTGGTACCCATACTTATCCCTTATGTTGCCCTATCTTGCTACGCCAAAGAATCCTTAGGAAACCAATTCCCTTTGAAATTCCTGGGAGCAGTTTGAGCTGGGCCCATTATGAAATGAGGCCTCGCTTGGTGTGGTCACACGCTCGACGCGATGCTGGTCCTCACATGTAGTAAAGAACTGTTGGGTAATGACCAAAGGAATGGCTGTGGCCAGACGAGGTCAGGGATCCAGTTAGGATGTCTCCTAATGCCTCCCTGGTGTGGTTTTCTGGACATGTCCATGAGGGACACTCAGGACACAATGGATGGACTATATCTCTTGGCTGGCCTGTGAACACCTCAGGACCACCCAGATGAGCTGGAAGAAGTGGAGAAGTCTAAGAAAATTAATGGATGGATGGCAAATTGTGCTTCTCTTACATCAATCAAATCAAATCAAAGCTACTGGAGCTTGCAATGGAGCTCATGCAATGCCAGAGTCTGAGTGTTGATAGCACGGCTAATCCCAACACAAATGTCAGGCAGTTTGCCAGTTAGCTCACCAGCTTGTATCAAATGTTTCAATCATGAAATGAAGATGACTGAAAATGGGTTACTAACTTCCCACCAGGTCCATCTTTCATCATGGATCTATACCAGACTCTTTAAGTCATGCAATACAGATTGATCCCCATATGGCAAAGATGTCCAGCCTCAATCCATGAGGGCCTCAATCCTGCAGGTTTTTGATGTTTCCCTGCCCCAACACACCTGACGAAAATTAAAGGTTGAATATTGAATATGGACAGAACAGCGACATCACATGTGTTGTTGTTCCAAAGGCAGAAAAACAACTCCAGCCGTTGGGATGCCAGGCTCGCTGCTGATAGAGAAGTGACCAATAGCCTGCAGCATGTCCAACAAGTAATACAGGAGTTTATAACTGACAGCTAACGTTAGCCACATTAGCAAACAAGTTTGCTTACTAATCCAGGAGGAAAGTTGCCATTTCCGCATTTTGATGCCGTGGAAAATGTTTATGAGGGTCCATCTAGTGTAGTATTCTCCTAAATTTACTCCAGTTTTTGCTCTTCTCAGGTCACTCCTCTTCTGAGAAGGATAACAATATCTCCGTGGCTCTGAAGCAGCTGCTTGACTTACCGTCTCCAATGTTTCCTCCTGTGCTAGCCTAAGGGCTGGCATATACTTGCTGCTGGCGATGTGTCCTCATCACGTGTTCCCAATGTACCTACAGCATGTAGGTCGCTCGCGCGTGCGTGTGGTCCAATATTGACGTGAATGCTAGAGGTGCTCGTGCGACTTTCTCCGCGACTTTGGTTAAGTGGCCGCACAAACCACCTATGCTGGTGATGAGACCTCTTTTTCTTTCGCAGTAAATTAAAATGATCGTAAAATCTATTAAAGTTTGGCTCACTTTACTCAATTTCAGTGATGTGTCTTCCTTTTTTCTCTCTTCAACTCATTATTTGGAACTTTTTTCAGCTTCAGCCTTCTGATTTTCATTTTGTAGTGAAGAATATAACCTGAAAGACTTAACAGCATTGGAGATGTTCCCAACTGTTGAGAACAAGTTGGTTTACTTCAGAGTCACTTCTTGTATTTATGCAACACAATTTTTGTTTCTGACACACTTTTTGTAGACAGAACTTCAGTCTTCACTAAAAAGTAAATGTGAGCACAACCCCACCCAGTGATTTTACATATCAGGAAATATGTGACTAATTTTACTGAAGGTATTTTATTCCGAGAAATCAGGAGGAAATAAACTGTTGCTGCAGCACAGATCTGGGCTCACAGATCCTTCTTGCAATTAATTTACTGCATGATGCAAGTATATGATTATCAACATTTGCTCATTTGCCTACTTACTCCTCTGATGAAATCATACAAAGCACAAGTCTATCTATTCAAATCCATCCACATTAAGCATCCCGTGTTTACCCTGAGTAACTCACATTTTCCTGCACCTCAGCATCAAACTCCACTGCATTATCAAGGGCTTCTTGTCAGGTGTCCCTTCAGCAAAGTATATTTGTTCAAGCACTAAATGGACCTGCAAATTCTTTTTAATAGTAAACGTTTTGTGCAGTGTCACCCACTTTGATAAACAGTATAGTTCAGGGAGCATAGCATCTCAACGGAGGAATTAGCTCAGACATGAAGACTGCATAAGGGTATGAACGTTTCTCAAGCTGCATTGTGTAAAACTATTGCACAATATGCACAGCTGGAATGACACTTGCAAAAGAAAAGTTTTCACTGTCATTAGAAGATGATTCCATTTCATTTTTAGTGGTTGGAAGCCAGAAGTGATGCAGGATGCTGCAACAGTGTGGTGATGAAGCCTTGGTCTGTGCAGGAGACTGTACAGTTTATTGATGCTTTCTCTTTGGTAACAGTCTAAACAAAGAAAGTGGGGGGAAAGGCTGGAAAACAGTTAAACCACATACCCATTACACGCACACACCCATGTGTAACTGGACATTGATATGTTGAGGAAAAATACTGGTGCCACAGCGTTGTAGAGTTCTTATTGAGGGTAAATTGCAGACAGAAACCTGTAATAGTCTCAGTGAGGCTACCTGTTACTTTAATTACTTAACTTCAAACTTCCACCATTCAAACTGATTATTTCTGTCTGAACACTTTGCAGTTTTTCTTGTTTCCCTGAAGGAAAAACACATTTTCGTGAGGTTTCTTGATGTGCTTTGTTTGCTTTGTATAGAAAGAATTATTGCAGAAAGATTGGTCTGATTCTGTCACCAGTGCGCTTGCAATAAAATAAACAAAAAGGGAACCTTTTTTCTTGGTTTTTGAGGTTGCACAATGAGTTTAAACACACCAAACATCAGAAAAAAAGCTTCTGACTGCTGAATGACCCTTTGCTTCCATCGGTAGTGTTCTGACTGCATTATAAACCGGGAGCTTTTAGGTGGACTGTATTGCAATCCATCCACAACACAAGTCACGTTCAGTCAGGCAAAATGACACTAGCCTTTTAATTTATGCGCCAATAACTTGGTCACTTGGCCAAATTCTTAATTTCTCATGGGTCACACAACACCTTGGGCCAAAGGCATAAGTTATGCATGCACACGAAAAGCATTCTTTGCTTATTCCTGTACACAAACTATTTTATTAAGGAAGAATGTGTGGTGGGAATGTGTACACAAAACCCAGTTTTTTTATACTGTTTAAAGAAAAGGTGCCAGGGGATTCATGAAGGAATTTAACCACGGTATAGTGAATTAAAGGTCACAAATTTATCATATAGTTTCACTGGGATAGTACAGAGTGAGTTTCTTAGGTTTAGTGTTTATGCTTTTATGAGGAGGCAAATATCTGCAGGTGTGTAATTATAAATGCTGTAGAAGACTTTGCAAATGAGATTTTAATGAGAACCTAAAGGAATGCATAGTTAGAGATTGCTCTAATATCTTGCATACTACAGAACTCATTCATTTTAGACAGGGATGTGCCAGTTCCAGTTTCAAGGTAAACCACGGTATAAAAGCGTAGCGGTATGAAAACCATTACCTTTTATGTCATACCTTCATATCCTGACCACTGTATGAACTTCATTCTGTCTTATAAAACACAGGGAGAGAGTGCAAGTCAGGTGTACGCTGCCTGTCCTGATGCACACTCCCAGTTGGTGGAGGTAAATTAACGTTGCTTGCCAATGCCAGCGCCATTAAAGATCAAAGGAAGAAGTGCAGATGTTCCAATAAAGGGCATTGTTCTACCAAAATAAGTTGCTTTTATTTATCCAGACACTCAAAAACAATTTTTAGAGCGTGATACCATGGTATACAGTGGTACCGTGATATTTTAGCTCTAGGTTATCATACCGTCACAATTTCATACCGGCACATGCCTAATTGTAGATTAACCAGGATTACCAGTCCTCCTATTGCCCTGATTTCTGATGCACTTTTGCTGTCTTGCTCTGAACAGACAGAAATTATGACTTCCGCTGTTTTGCTCCATTCAGTTTTCCAGTATTGACCACAAAATGATATTCTACTTACAGTACCCGACTCTGTGGTAAAATTGTGCTTCTTCTTTGCTGTCATCGTCATGCCTGTTCATTGATCGTTGCTTGTAAATCCTACAGAGTTGATTATTCTAACACTCTTCTTTCTGGTCTTCCTAAAAAGAACAGAAATAAACTACAGCTATGACACAACTCAGCTGCTGGTTTGCTCACAAACAGAAAGAGAGGCTGTTGCAACAGTTATAAAATCTCTGCATTGGTTTCCGAACTGATTTTAAAGGTAGAGTCCAAAGTTTATCGCAAGCCAGTGACAGAGCTAAGGTCATGACGCTGTGTGGGGATAAGCTCATGATTGGAGCAGACGCCAGTCACTCAAACTCTCGGGAAAGAAAAAAATGGCGGATTGACGCATTGAAGAAAAGGAAGTACTCTACAGTAAAAGAGCTTTAGATGGAAAACCAGGGTTAATATTGGTTTGGTTCTTACCCACTTCTTACCCAGCTTTGGGGGAGAGGCTTGAAGCTGAATATGCTGAAAAGCGATGCGGCCATTAGCCTGAGAGGAGGGGCAATCAGTTTGAATCAAAGACTGTAAAAGAAATGGACATTGATTGATATCAGTATCAGAAATTAAGAGTTAGATCGGATATCGGTAAAAAAGTATTTAACTTCCCTAAATATTACGTATTACTTCTCTTTTATTTTTTTAAATGTACTTTATGTATTCCAGCATCTGACTTCTTGTCCAGCACATTTAGCTGTGTGGATCAATGCAGCTTCTGTCAACAATAGACCAGGTGTATCTTTAGCAGAGCGGAGTGTTGATTCACTACCAAAATGTGCCACCGTGTGTGGAGGAAACACAAGCAATGGTTGCGATCAGAGCCGGGAGGCGTTGCAGCTGTGTTGTCTAGAGGCTCAGGGTGAGGCTCTGTCGCTGTTGCTCCTTTCTTCTGGGAGGCTGCTCCCATTTTCAGCCCTGCTGTTTCAGGTGTTATGAAAACTAATGAGCAGGATGGTGGTGAGATGAAGCCTCACAGAGAAATTTTAACCAGCCTCATGGTTCTGTCCAACAGCAGAGGAAGAAGACAGGGGGGATACAGGAACTCTCTGTAGGAGTTGTTAGCTGATAGCAGGAGGACTGGTTTGTGCATGAGGATTGACCCAACCATCCAATCACTTTCACTGATGGGAGAGGGGCACATCTGGCAGGGCTGCAGAAGGCTGCGTAAACTCCTGCATGAACAGCTTCACTTCCCTCAGGCAGAGAGAAACAAGCCCAATCTAACAACTGATTCATTTTTTCAGTCCATCATGTTTCTTTTTGCAACCAAATGCTATTTTTCTCTTGTTCCTCAATCATTCTGCTGTGCAAGCTGAAGCTGCATGCTGGGTGGATGATACATTGATATAAAGAATATATCAGTATATTTTTAAATGAGATATGGAATTGGGACCATATTGCATATAAACTGCCTGGCCAAAAAAAAAAAAGGTCATACACACTCATATTTTTATTGGACCGCCTTTAGCTTTGATTACAGTAGCATTCACTAAGGCATTGTTTCCAGAAGCTTCTGCAATGTCACAAGATTTATTTCCATCCAGTGTTGCATTAATTTTCACCAAGATCTTGCATTGATGATGGTAGTCTGACCACTGCTGCATCATTTCATTTGCCTCTCTTCTTACCCTGATGAGCCCATCACTCTGGAACAGAGTAAATCTGGACTCATCAGACCGCATGACCTTCTTCCATTGCTCAGAGTCCAATCTTTATGCTACCTAGCAATTGAAGCCTTTTTTGTGTGTGTGTGTGTGTGTGTGTGTGTGTGTGTGTGTGTGTGTGTGTGTGTGGGGGGGGGGGGGGGGGGGGGGGGGTGCTTCACTGGTTTGTGGTTTTCTTAAGGTTACACAGCTGTTCACTCCCAATCCCTTGAGTTCCCTTTGCATTATGTGTGTGGAAATGCTCTTACTCTCGGGGGAAAACTATTAGACATAGCCTTGAGTTCTACTGTTGTTTTTCTTTGACTGGATCTCACCAAACATTTAAGTTATCGCTGATCACAGTCATGAAACTCAGGATTTTTTTCTGGCCACATTTCTTCCTGGAAGATGATGGGTCCCCACTATCCTTCCAGTTTTTAATAATGCGTTGGACAGTCCTGAACCCAATTTTAGTAGTTTCTGCTTCTCCTTAGTTGTTTTCTCTGCTTGATGCCAATGATTTGACCCTTCTCAGACAGACTAACATCTTTTCCACCACCACGGGATGTGTCTTTCCACATAGTTGTTTAGGAAATGAGAAGCAAGTCATTGCAACAGTTGGGGTTAAATAACTTGTTGCCAGCTGGAAGATAATCGCCCATGCAGTAATTATTCATAGGCGGCTAATACCTATTTGCCTAGTTAAATCCAGGCAGTGACTTTTTTTGGGGCCAGGCAGTGTATCAATGTATGTAGTTCATTGTTTTGTCTTTATAAATAAATGCAGACCTTACAGGGTTTGTCATATTTAATTCTTTGTAGTGTTTGTTATTTGTACCTGTGCATTTGTTATACAGTATTTATGTTCACATTTTATTGCTCTTTGAACGCCTGAGCATTATTTTATCCAGCCGGTTTAAATGAAACTACTTGTGACATGCCGTGTCGGCTTTGACTGCGACTAAACATTTCTTCTCACTTTGCGATAAAAATATTGGGATATGTACTGTATTATATATCAATACAGTATTCAGACTAAATACATAGGGATATGACTTTTGGTCCATATTACCCAGCCCTCTCTGAATGTCACCAAATAGCAACAGTGAGTACAATAATTGTGATTAAGAATTATTTGCATACCCTAGTACCTTTTTAAAATCTTTTAAATGAAGCTTTATTGGAGACTCTTCTAGGTGAGTGCTGGACATGAGAATTATTTGAGTTTTTCTTTATAACATTCAGAAAAACAAGTTAGAATGAACTTGCCCTGTTTTAGATCTTTCTCAGTTTGATCACAGAAGTCTTTAGCTTTGTCTTGTGCTTGTTAGAGTACAAAAGAAGTTGCAGAACTTGAGATTTTGTAGCTTCTAAACTTGCGCGTCAGCTCAGCATATCACAGCATTTTCTTTTGTGGGAGAGAGATGAAGGCACCAAGTTTTCATTTACTCAGATTTTTCCAAGGAATAAATATGTTTATCAAAAATATTCCTCAACTAGCGGGAAGTTTCAGGCTCTTTTGATGGTGGGACATTCTGTGACTGCGCAGCCAAGTCTGAAACTTCCCACCAGTCGGGTAGAAATGAAGAATCCTTGCAGGTGAGAGTGAATTATCCAAAGAACTGAAAGTAATTGAAAGTTGTTTTATAGTGAAGTATAGGTTACATATGTTCCACACACATTTGCATTAAAAAGTATGAATTTACCTGCATATTTTTGTCGTTCTTGTTTCAAGAATATATAAAAACAACTTTTTTTCCCTGAAATTAACCAGCAGAAGTGACAGAATTGGCCTGATTTGTTAGGAAAGAAGCTACTCCTGTGTTCTTTTAGCTCTTTGGACATGTGGCACTGCTGCCTTGGTTGGATGGTTTAGACACAAAATGTAATATAATGCAGTTCTGGAGATAGCCCCGAGATCTCAGATGTGTTCTGCAGTAATAGTATAGCTTTGATTGATGGAAAGCTCAAGGCAAAACGTCTTTGCCTCTGAGGTCTTCATCGAGACAAGAAAACTTTGTTACTCTCTGAAATAAGCTCATCTTCAAGTGTTGATGTGACATTTCGATTTATCTTCCTGTCTGGCTCTTTTTTTTTTTCTTCTCGTCTCCAGACTGGGTCCCGACGGTTTTAACTGTATTCACTACTTTGGAGCTGCTTTGCATTTAATTACTAACCTGGAATGTGGGTGCACACACCGACTAACAAACACACACACGCCCACTAATATCACCCTTATTGTCAGATTTCTCTGGGGATGGTAGGTTTCCCGTGTCTGTCATCCACTCTTTGTGTGTGTGTGTTTGAACAGAGCTCTGCGTTTGCTTGTGCAGCCGCTCTGAAGCATCTGTGTTTACCGTCTGAACGGAGACTAAAAGGCTGACAGAGATTGAGATAGACAAACCGTGGACACTCACCAACATGCCAGGCTCTGCAGTGAAAACAAACGCTCCTTTGCTCGTCTTTCCACACGAATCTCTCTCCCCCCTCACTCTTTCTCTTTCCTTCCTTCACCCACATTCTGTGTTATGACTGCTTGGATTTAAACTTGAACACCCCTGACTTTTAGTTTCATTGTTTAAAATGACAGTTGCATGCAGTTCTTCCCGTAAATCTGACAGGTTAAAGGTGTTATCGAAGGTGTTTCTTTCAAAATTTGGTTCTCTACCCCATATGCTATGATTAAGTAAAAGTAGGGATGTCCTACAGATATTATCGGCTGATATTGGTATTAAAATGTGATATTGGAAAATATTGGTATCTGGGTTGTTTTTGGGCCAATATTTTAAAAAATTAAATCTCGCAAGATTTAACTAATGAAATCTCGCAAGATTTTGTTACAGAGCAATGAAATCTCACGAGATTTTGTTCCATTAGCAGTGTTACAGCATGTAGAAAAGTCCCTGTTATTGTGGAAGAACTTCATGTCCCAGCATTCCAGGGGCGGAGCTACTGGCCACCCGCAGATATTGCGATTGGGGAAAGAAAACTTCTGCTTCACAGGGGAGACCCAAAACTGCTTCCAAACCATATTCTCTTCTTATTTTAGACACAAACTACCCCATGCACTTGGAATTTTTGAGATCGGATGTGCAGAAGTTGAAAATCCCACTTTTCAACTGTGTATATCAAACATCCCTAATTAAAAGCTTTAAATATATAAATATTACATCAGCTGTGAAAGTGATGGGGCTGAAAAATCATCCTCCAATCATCTTTGCATTCCTTACATTTTTCATTTGTCTATCGGCTCATCGCTCAATCTTACTACGGTAGTAAGAGTGACTGACGATCTTTTTTCGCTCGCGCATTGCACGCTGGCAGGGTTTTGTACCTCACTATTTTCATAACCCTGGTTACGGCCCTGGATGGAGAATCTGTACCTGCTGTCTGCTAAACACAGAGTGGCTCTTGCACGTTTTGCTGTGGCCGAGGGAGGGAGCTGTGGATCTAGCAAGTTGGTCTTGCGCATCCACTTTATTCAAAAATTCGCTAACAGTCTCTGTTTTCTGAAATGCCAAAAACATCTTCTATAGCACCTTTAATGTCTGGTTGAGCATCCTGGAGCTCTTTGGTAAAATGCTCAGAGGACAGTCTGGCTAAGTCAGACCAAGGCTATGTCTACACTAGGCCATGTACTGTAATGGAGACCGACGGAAGGGGTCTGAACGCAGCAAGGGCGTCAGGTTTACATGCAAAGTCTATGTAAACGCGCGTCAAACCTTCTTGTGGTGCGTTCAGGGCGTCGGGCGCAGCGCGTTTGGAGCGTTTTGGCGTTCGTCGCGCTTGCCGTGCCCGACGCGCAGCAGCAGCGGCAACGCCGGAGTTGGAAAATCTGAACTTTTGCCACGCCTGCTGCGGGGCGTCAACCAATAGAGATAGGTCAGTCGTGCGCGACACACATTTTAAATCTCTCCACTCCACGGAGACAGTGGAGGGTAAACTGTGATCTGAGTCCGGTCCCAGGTTCCCAAACGGCGGGTTGATGACCTGCCATCCCGATCGGATTAATAAGCTTATAATGCTGCCCGAGGCGGGACTGTAGGTCATTGAGCTGGGGTGGATAGGATGAAAGCTGAACGCGCCCACTGTCGGCGTGCGGTTCCTGGAGTAAACGGTGAAACGAACTAAACTCAGAACACCTCTAAACAGTCTGCTGAATCCCCACACGGCGCAAAAATGCCCGACAACATTTTTCTCTGGCTTTGTGGAATAAATAAAGCCAAGCAGCTGCTCAGTTTCATCCCACACAGACAAGGAAAACAGCCGGATCCACCACCACTCTAGACACTCTTGCCGCGCGTCAGCAGCTTTTTGGTCTCTGAATGTCAGCGTCTGATTTTATGTGAACCAGCGTCAAACTTTGGCCGTCAAGCGCGTTTTTGCCGCCGACAACGCGTTCTGTCTGAATGTACTATAAGGGTGAATTCCCTGACCCTTCATTTTGGACATTTATGTGAAGGAAGTGGTAGGGCTATCTGGCCCTTGAAACGGAGATTTTCTAGGGGCACACTAGAAAACGAGTGGGATGATACCCACAATTTCTTGCGAAATATGGGCAAAATTATGAAAATATTGGCAGCAGCAGTCCATTTGTATTTACAAATGGGGGGGGGGGGTTGAAATGTAGCGCTGCTCGAACCGGTTTTCCAGAATCCCCTACCCTGCCTTTAATCACAGAGTCCGTTTTTCCTCTTTCACTGCAAATCCACACTGGCTCAAACTTGCGTACGTGATCTCAGACCTGCCTTGAGATTTGATCGTATCCAACGCTCATGTCCAAACTGATAAATGCCAAGTCTTGCGTGGAAATGGTCGTACAACAGATTTTGATTAATGAGGGCCACTGTGTGTATAACTTTTTGCTGAGATTTTGCACTCAGTAGTTGAGATTTTGCTGTGCAAGTAAATGTGACGACTTACTTCTCTCTCCCAGCTTCCAGAAGAACAGAACAAGCGCACATACACGTTTCATCACCTTCACCTGCTTTATTTTAGAGGATGGGAATGAAAAGCACAAAGTGACACTTGTCTGCACATGCCAACTGTGTCAGAGGACATTTAGAGCTAAGCGCCCTCTGAAATGGCGAAAGACTTCCATGACCCATAGCAGGGGTTTAAAGTCACTGGCTGTCACTCCTCAGACTTGTGCTTCGTTTAACACAAAAGCTGATGTCTCAATACCTGCGTGAGACAAACGGAGGAAAGAGGGAGGAGTGAGCAAGCTTGTCTGTCTCCATTTGCATCTGCACACACCATCAAGACAGAAAGATCAAATTATTGTAAATGTTACAAAAATATCAAACAGGAAAACAGCTGAGACGAAGCAGTGTCCGTTTGTACTTCGTGTTTTGGTGCTGCCTTAATGTCCCTCTTTGCTCATACAGTGACGGACAGGGATTTTACTGTTGTTACCTGGGTTACCATCATATCAGATTACTGGTGTGGAATTTAGGTTTTCACCACCTGAGGCCGTCTCAGCTGTCGGCACTCCTGAACAACTTTTGATTGATCGTGCAGTCTTCGAAAGTGACTTTTTGTTTCTGCGCTGAAGATTTGACACTCACCTGTCCTGACATGAGGACTGACATCTCAACACGGAGCTGAGATCGAACGAGGCTGACCTGAGTTTGAACTTGAACTTTGTTCAGTTTGAACTTTTAAACGTGGCCTGTGAGACTGAGTCGGGACTCGATCCGCCTCGACTCGGGATTTGCTTATGTTGACTTGACCGCGCTGCATCCAGACAGGCCTGTGTTGAACTCGGTCCCGACATGTCCTGACTTGGCTTGGAACTGGACCGTCATGACTATGGTATTATTGTTAGGACTTTTTTTTGTATGAATGCAAAGACACTTCGGAGAGGAAAACTAATTACTAAACCATAATAAATACTTATCCTGCTCTTTTCTTGAACTTCTTCAATCTGTCTCCATATTCTGTCACAAAACTCTGCAGCACGATGCATGTCTTCATTTTTCTTTATGTTACTGTAGCTTCTTTTTATCTCGCGTCTGCTTTTTTGTCTTTATTTGCCCTTTCCTCTGCTGTTTGACTGACTGCTCCAGTCTCTGTGAAACAAATTAAATTGAAGTGAGAGAATGCAAAAATATGGAAATTGTTTTTCAGAGGGGAAAAAAAAAAAAAAAGTGCCTGTGACTTTTGCTTTGCCCCTGATGTTCAACCAGGAGTTTGGCACCGGGTGCTTGGTCATTGTTATTGTTGAGGCGAGACAGCTGGAGAACACAAGCTACAAGGTCAGGGGCCGTTTGTGTTTCTGTTTCTGTGTGTGTTTAGTCTATAAAATGTCTGACAAGGTCCAAGCACTGAAGGGACTGGGCAAGACATGTCTTGAATTCTCAAGTCTGTTATTATCCAAAGCTTCACTTTGGGACTTTGAGAAATGTTTCTTTTCCCACAACTTTGCTTTGGCCTCGAACCGGTTTTACTTCTGGTTTCAAAGAAGAAAATCAACAATTGCTCACGTCAGAAGAAAATCAAAGTCTTATTACCGCTGCTGGTGCTGCTGTGAGATTGAGCTCAGACAGCAGTTAAGAGCTGATGAGATAAATGTTGACACATCATGAGTTTATTTCAGGACTGAGATATCAAAACGGCGCTTCACTGTGCAGCCTTCGCTGCAGGACGCAGAGCATAAAAGATTCTCCTTTTGCTCTGTGAATGTTGACGATGATGAGACAGCAAGCTGCAGTCAAGATATATTTACAGCAAAACAAAGTTGTCTTCTAATAAAATCTTAAAAACTTTGCCTCTGGTGATGATCTGTTGAAAGTCAGCAAAGAGAGCAGCGCACAACTTCAAAGAAGCAATGATGCGTCTATTTAGCCTTTTTGATGAAATGTTTTACTTATTTATTATAACTAATACATTTGTAGCTAATTAGAACTTGATATTGGATATTTTTTCACTGATGGAGCATATTCCACTTTATTACAGCATAAATTGAAATATCTTTTGCAGTAATTAGTCTTTTTTCTTGTAGTATCACCAGCAGCTCAGAGTATCTGTATCTATTCAGCTTACTGTAGTTTCTACTTGTAGACAAACTTGCTTTGGACATAAACTGAATCCAATGAGCAGCAGTTCCCCAGCCTTCCACTTAATTCTGGTTACTAAATACACATACAGTCATCCTCAAAATGATTCATACCCTCCAATTAAAGAAGGAAAAAAAAATCAGCTGTCAATTAAATAAGTTGAATTTGACAAAATTAATAATAAATAAAAATTCTATGAAAATCATGACACTGATTTTGAATTGTGGTTTAACAGAAATATTAAAACAAAAAAACACAAAAAATAAAACAAGCCTGATGGGGCCCTGAAGCTAGAATTTGGTTGAGCACCACTTTGAGGCAATCACTTCTAGCACTTCTGTGCTATGTGTCTGGGATTTTTTTTTTAATTATTATTTTCAACCACAATTCAAAAGCAATATTTTATTTCACCAAATTATAATTTTGTGAATTTTTTTTTTTTTTTTATCTATTATTAGTTTCGTTAGGTTCTTGTTATTTGAATTACTGGTGTGAATTTAGCCTTTTCTTTAATTGGAGGGTATGAATAATTTTAAGGATGACTGTAATCAAACCATTAAGATTTCATGATAATGTCCCTTATAAACATTCTGATCTTTTTCCATCAGTTTCCACCTTTAGAATTAGTCTCCTCATAGCGAGGGTTAGGTTAAAACTGCAAGCCAGAATTGTATGTAATTCAAATGATATAAAAATCAATCAAAACATGCAAAGTTATTACAGGAAATATGACTTGCCGTGTAGCTGTGCAGTTTAATGACACCAGGTTGCAGAATGTTATCCCTTTACAGTGCATGGCATGCGACGACATGCTGGAATATGGAAAGTGCACAGTCCTGACAAGCTGCATATCTTGACTTGCTATTCAGATGCAATTAATGAGACCAGAAATATCAGCATGATACAATGGTTTTAAAAGAGCAAATTGTTTTAAACATTCACTTTGCATTTCTCTGAGCAGAAAGCTATCGTAAGGACAGGTGGTTTAAGCTGAAGCTGGTAAGGCCTCCCTGGGTTAAAGATTGTAAAAGAGACACCACAGACGCTCCCTATTTTTGCTGAGATCATGATTAGGATTTAATCTGACACACAACTTGCACCAAGGTAAAGAAATGTTGCAGACTGATGCATCCAGATAATACTAACCACATGAATGGTCTGTCCTTGACTTTAGGACAGACCATTTATGTCTATATTCATCATTTACTCCCAGTAGTAATGTATCTGAGCTTTGCAGCATAATAACAGTTTTTTTTTTGCTCTCAATCTATATCTAATCTCCTCAATTGTGTTTATTGAGCCTCCCCTAAAACCGCTCTGAGTCTCCCCGGGGAGCTGCGCCTTATTCTTTTATTAAATTCACCCCTTTTCTGTTTGCAGATCATTGACGATGAGGACACACAGTTTATGTCCAACTGTCCTCCTGCGGTGACGGAGAGCACACCTCGAAGACGCACCCGGATACAGGTGCTGTGGACAGCACCGCCCACCGGGGCTGGCTGCGTTATTCTCAAGTGAGTTGTGTTGTGGCCTCACCGTTGCCGTGGTATTTAATATGATGCAATAGTTGAAGGGAACAGGCGAGGAACAGATGCAGCTTCCAGAGGCACACAAATACAGATGGTCCGGCATTTTAAAGGCGAGTAATCCTAAAAGATAAACAGTGGTTAAAGAAAAACCTGGTCCAGAGTAGGGAAATTTCTCCTCTCAATACGATACCAGTAGTTTGTGGTACTTTTTCATTGTTACCAACATTGTTACCGATACTTTTTGTCCCTTAAAAAAAAATCACATAATTGTACAGTTTGCATTAATGTCATGAACACAAGGGCAATGTTCGATATACGTAAAACTTGAGAACAGAAGTACTGGAAAGAAATACTTTTAAAACAATAATAAATTATATCTATGTGTAAATTCAACAAAAATAAGATTAAAGCTTTTTTCAGTTCTCAAATAACTTAAAGCAATAGTAGGAAGAGTTTCATTATCCGCTGACATTCATAATGGTTTAAGTTTACCGGAGCCTGAAACAAAAAGGTCCATAAAAGTCAATATTGGCAAAATTCCTCCATACTGCTCTTCCAGTGTAATCCAAGTGTCATGAGTCAGAACAACATCATTGAGTATATTTTTATAGCCTAAACAGTACATTGTACTTCCTATATGCACTTCCATGCGAGTTCACGACACTATGGAAGCCGCGGCATCCAGCGCCTACTCTGCCGATGATGCAAGCATAGAAAAGAAGAAGAAATTCCCCGTTTATGTTGTGCTAAGAGCGAACGAGCTGCAGACAAACCGAGACAAATTCAAGAGGGGTTGGCTATTGATTTAAAACAAAGAAAGAAAGAACGCATGATCTTGTCTGCTGCGGTTTAATGAACTTGCATGAATGTGCATGTAGGATGTGCGATGTTTTTCTGTTTAGGCTATAAAAATACACTAAATGATGTTGTTTCAAGTAAATTATGGACGCTACCCACTCAGGACACTTGGATTACATTGGATGAGCAGTATGGAGGAATTTTGCCAAGTTTTGGTGGACTTTTATGGACCTTTTTTTTCCAGGCACCGGTGAACATTATATGAAGGTTGGCAGATAAAGAAAACCCAACCGGATCTTCGGTGGGGTTTTAGAAATTAAAAAAGTGCTCCACAGTCTTGCTCAGCGTGAGGGTGAGTAGAAAATGAAGGCACCAGCCAGTATGTCCATGTGGGACCCATGAGGGTTAAATTTTGGCTGCATATAAGAGACCCAAGTGGGTTTGTCCACAGTTTCCATGGTGGCCCCACCTGTGTTTGCCCATGTGGGTTTCCATATATGGGGCCCGTGTAACTGAAACTACATGAGATCTCCAAATTTGCCCAGTTCGAGCCCATGCCTATTCAAATACTTGCAGACTATATGGGCAAACACAGGTGGGGCCACCATGGAAACCGTGGACAAACCCACTTGGGTCCCTCATATGTAGCCAAAATTTAACCCTTAGAGGCCCCACATGGATGTGCTGGCTGAGTTTTTATTGAGTACATTTTTTAAAAAAGGAGCAGTGGAGCCTTTAAAATGATCCATAGAGGAGCAACAGTGAACAATTCAAGCTCCTCTTTAATGAATGAAAAAACAAAAAATCCAATGAAAAAGTTTTGAGGTTGAATTTTTCTTCTTGTTGCTGCCATTTAACACCACCACATAAATAAAAAGTCACACGGACACACAGCGTTCTTTAAATAACACAGAGGTCGAGAGTCACACCTGCTTCCAGCCTTTAATCGCCCCCCAGCAATCCTTTCTGTCTCTGCGTTGTAGAGCTGGTCTTGCCTTAAAAGCCGCATTGCTCCGACTTTTCTTGCTGTGGTGCTTTTGAACATCGTCTGTTTTTACAAGCGGCGATGACCACAGCAGGATGCCATATTAACCAGCTACGGCCAGAATCTGCAAGCTAACAGCATAATAAGAGCTGGATGTAATGTGCTCCTGATGTTGTGGGAATGATGCTTTTCCACAACCCATTTTCTTTGTCTTTACTTTTACCTCTGCTCAATTTGGCCAATATTCATTCATTTCAACATAATGCGAAAAGCAATTTTCGGAGAGCTGAACCTCGCTTTGGAAATGTTTAATCTGACTGTGAAATGTACCAAAGAATCATGAACATAAGATCCTCTGGACTGTTTCTGTTGTCTCTGGACTAGAGACATCTAGAGACTGGCTCATCTCTGGATGAGCATATCGATACCCTGGAGTTGATACCCTTGATACCAGCCAGACAAAATATCCGAACCGATACTTTTTTGAGTATCGCAATACCACTGTACAGATACAAAATATGCAATTTGATTCCACTTTTGAGAGTTTTAGGTAATGAAATAATGTGAAAGCAGCCAGATTTCAGCTTCTTAGTCACATGATGTTGGTAGCCAATCAGATGTCATGATGATGCTGCTACTGTTCGTGGTGATGATGATGATGTTTTGGTATTTTTTTTAGATCAGGTGTGATGATACCTGTGAAAGCATGTAAAATGATATCAACACATTTTTTGCACTGCAACGCTTACTTGTGCTGCTACTAATGCAGTATTCTTTCTTTACCATTTTCAAAATGTATAGCTGCAGCTTCCTCTCTGTCTGCTCCCCCTCCTCTTCTCTTTTCGTTTCCATCTCCTCATCTGACTACCCGAAGGGAATAACTTCACTGACATGCATCTCTACCTCCGCTGGGCGAGAAGCTATAACTTGCCCTTACCTCCTCGGTATACTCACAGCTGTTGCTTTTAATTTATCTGTTGCTGCTGTATGACAGATGGCACGTAGCCATTCCAGTGTGGACTCGTTCAATAAATCTAGCCCAGTGCAATGGAACATCTGCTATGCAAATTCACCTCGTATTACTGTCACTTTTGTCTGTCAGCAGTAGGATAGAGATTTAGCATTACCTCATCTAACATCCATGCCTCGCTCTCTTTGTCTTACGCCCATAACCGTCTCCTCTCTGCTGCTGGAACGTGCTGTCGCTTCATCTTTGTTGGGATGTCTTTCTGTTTGTGGTATTGTCACAGCGTTAAGAGGATAATTCATGACAGGGGGAGAGAAGCTTGGCAGCACGTCTGTGCAGGAAGACATTATTTACTGGACAGCATGAGCAGCTGTGTCCTGAGTTGTTCTGCTTTATACAGAAAAGAAAGGAAAGGTAATTCTAAGACTTTTCACACACATCCCACATATTTAGTTATATTTCCTGCAAAATATAGCAGGAAAAAGGAAGAAATAGAAAACAGTCTATATGAGAGACTTGTGTCTCTCGAACAGGTCTCTCAGCTCACAACTAAAAGCTTCATATGCACTTCTTGATGCTGAGATTCTCCCAGTAATTCTTCCTCTTTGTTCGACTCACATAAGTTCTTCTGACTGAAGAAAACCTCCTACATTCAAATCAAATAAAAAACAGAGCTGTGAAAGCTGTCTTGCTTAGGAAAAATGGGCTTTTTATTGCAAGTTCCTCTTTAAGATTAAATACTTCTGATTCTATTACACGACATGTTAAAGGAAACTTCCATATCTGCTCCCAAACTATGAAGTGGATCTGGTGTGATCATTTCTTGTCATTTAATTCTTAATTTTGGATACTTCTAGATAAGCGTTGCACCACTCATAACTCTAAATAGGTTGTATTACTTAAAAATAAGGAAAAGCTTTTTATTGGTGTCGTTGTGAGAATGAGAAGGAGGGGGTGTCATCTGACGGGTTGAATTCCTGAAGACCTGCCAAAGGAACGAATAAGAGGATGGTGGTGACTTGTGAACTTGTGGTTGCCGGTGGAAAAGCTCCTGCAAATCTTCGAATAATGCTTCAGATCCAGCCGTGCATCTTTTGGTCAGAGTCAAGTCAACATCATGCTGATCTGCACGGCAAAGATTAGAGCAGAATCAAAGTCTGTAAAAGAATGGACGTCGTATGCGGTCACGTCTGAAGAGCTGAAAGGGAAGCCAGTTGGGCGTTTCCCACTGTCGCCATCTTGCTGTGTCGCGTGTGTCTTCACTCCCATAAAATATTAAAATAGGAAAAGACAGGGCCGCTCCAAGCCACGGGGCAAATGATTGACAGCCAAGCTAATGCTAACCAGGCTAATCCGAAGTGAACAGGAATAAACGAAGACAGACGGTTTAAAGGTAAGACACGCTCAAACTTGCTGTTAACCGGTGCTACGTCCCAGCGTCCCAGGCCCATGACGACCAGGACTAAAAATGCACCAAAGTACGTGCGTATCTAACGCAGGAGACAAACTCCGTCTGTGAATCTGTCTTCTGCATCGAGCGTAAACGGCCCTTAAGGGGCGCAAAGTGGGCCAAGAAAATTTCCCCCACACTATTACACCAGCAGCAACCTGAAGCGTTGATCCAAGGGGGGATGGATCCATGCTTTCATGATGTTTCCAGCAAGTTCTGAGCCTAGCATCTGAATATGGAGACTCAACGTTTCTCCATCTTCTATTGTCCAGTTTTGGTGAGTCAGTAGCTGGGTTTCCATTACGCTTATTCCAAAAATAAAATCGATATTTCTTAAATTTCGAAAAACTACAATAACGATATGTAGGTGTTCCCATAGAATGGTATAAGCCATAATTCTCGTAAAATCCCATCCCGCGAGACTCCACTTTGAGGAGGATGCAGATATAAACATGTTGTGTTTTAAAGCTGCTGCTGCTCCTCATCAGGAGATGAAAGCAGCGGATGATAATTCAGAGGTCGTGGCGACTTCCAGGACAGGCGTAACACAAATTACAACCCCTCAGGATCAACTTCTGGAGTGTGAATGTCTTCATTTTGTATTCCACTTTTATCCGGCACCAGTTCCTGACTGATGTGGTGATACAGCTGTTGATATGAAGGCGCAGTCATACGATGTTATACGTGGTCACGTTTTATGGTATCCTGGTAACATATAATTAACATGTGGGAACCAGATAACCGAGTCGTGGTGTTACAAATGTGTGCAAATGACATAAACAGCTCGTGGCCAGTCGTTAATACATGAAGAACTCAGACCATCTGTATAATATCCAAAATGAACTCGGCTTGCTGAGTTACAGCGATTTGGGGATTTTTCATATATGTGACTGATAAAACTTCCCCCATCACTCCGATTTCACAGTTAAAGGGACTAGAGGCAGGAATTAAAAAAACAAGCAAACATGCATGTCCATTTTTTTTAATACTAATGGGTAATGAAGTGCTAAATACCAAAAATAACGGACGTGACGTCAAATGACGCTACATCCGCAGTTTTGATACAGGAAGAAGACGGTCACGTTAAATAAAAACACTGTAAGCGATAGTTATGGATTCTTCTGCCGTCAGCAAACGATCCAGATCAACTGAAAGACACTAAAAAGTGGAACTACGAAGAAAAGGCGTAGTAAACAACATTATAGCTTCAGTTTGTGCACGCTCCCGTGATGGCTTGGCTCGTGGCTGCAGTTACCTGAAGCGCCAGTCGCGGCAGTCATGAGTTTCGTTTCTTAATCTTGCCTCTAGTCCCTTTAATGCTTGTAAATGATCATATTCATCATAATTAAGAAGGAAAAACTGCATTTTAACCCCCCTACATCACACCTGATGGCGTGTAATTGCGAAAAAGTGTTTCCATTAGACTTATGCGAAAAACTGCTTCATCTAAATGTCTGAATTTACGCCTCATGAAAGCGTAAAAACTTTTTTGTGGTATTTGAGATTTTTTTTTAAAATGTAGGTGTTTCCATTAGTGGTTTTTAATTGCGATATTTAGGTTTTGCACAATTCCAGGTGTAATGGAAACCCAGCTTGTGTGAATTGTAGTCTCAGTTTCCTGTTCTTAGCTGACACCCGCGGTACCCGGTGTGGTCTTCTGCTGCTGTAGCCCATCTGCTTCCAGGTTGGACGTGTTGTGTGTTCAGAGATGATATTCTGCATATTCTTTAATCCCCTATCTTCCTCATTCTGATGCTCAGTTTGAACTTCAGCAACCCATGTTGACCGTGTCTTCATGCAGCTGCAACAACAGACTGAACAGATGTACTTAACAAAGTGGTCAGCGAGTGCATATTTTCCTGTATACACCAGTGTTAATAGACAAAGACGTGGGAAGTGTGTTAAGATTCCAGCTGAAGCAGAAAACATCTAGAAAGGGGATGAATCTCGTACACTCCCTCAAGGTTAAGATGGTAATGGCTTTTGTCTACAGTGTGTGAAGTGTGTGGTAGATGCAAACATGTTTGCATGTATGAGGAGCTGTATGTTATCAGTTGTAAAAAGAAATGAATACATTCATCTGCCAAGCGAACAAAAGTGTCATGAAAACAGAGTGTTTGCCTCCTTTGCTGCCTTCATGTGTAGCCATGATGTTTGTTGTAAAATCCATTCATATGCTGAATACCAGCTCAACAAAAGTATTTGGAACGTCTCCCCACTGTTTCAAATTCAGACTGAGCCTTGAATGAACTTAGTCTCTGCAAAGCCAGTATTTTACTGGGTCTTTGTCATAAAATGGATCTAAGACTTCTGGGCTGCTCCAGGGGCTGAAAAGGGTCACCTTGCTCTCACAATGGAACATATTTGAGATGAAAAACAAAGTGACGCAGCTTCTGAGAAGCGTTGGTCGATCACTTGTTCCTTGAGGTGCAAAAACTGTTGCTTTTAAAATGGTCCCGGAGGATATTGTGCGTGCTCTAACAGGAGCACGCTTGGGGCATTTGAAAGTACGAGGAAATCAGGAGTGATGTCATGATAGTGACCAAGCTGCAGAAAAAAAAGGCCTTTTTATAAAAATCATTAAACATGAGTATACATTTTTTTTGTTCTACTTTTTAGAGGTGATGATGCATCATTTCAACACTGAAGATAAGCCAGAAAAATGTAAAAGGAAGTCTAAAACATGCCGTGGGTCCTTTAAGGTTATACTTGTTTATAGAGAATCGAGTCCTCATGTCTTAACTCTACAGCCACGGGCTGGTTTGTGTATCCCAACATAAAGACTGAAAACAAAGGAGACCAAGCGTGTGGACTTCACATCTACAGCCGGCCTAAACTTAGCCTCTGACTCACAGCCAATATTTGTAATAATACCTACAAGAGGTCGACCGATTAATCGGTGTAGATAGAACGTTTTACAAACTATCGGTATCGGCTGAACTTGGCTCTGATGGTGGCCGATGGCTGCAGTTTTTTCCACAGCGGCATAAACTGCTTCTTCCCTGCGCTGCTCTCTGTGAGCATGTGGGGGGGGGGGGCGGAGGGGGGTGCAGGCAGCAGAGGGAGGAGAGAAGTGGTCCAGGCGGAGAACTAGACTAGACCACGACACCAGTAAGTGCGATACAACCTTCATGATTTGAAACTCAGCCAACAAAACCTCCTTGGCAGACAATAAGTACCAGCTGTTCAACACGCAAAACGTGAATCATATTTCAGCATAAACAGCCACGTTTCCACCGGCATGTTTTGCACCTCAGTGCTTGTAAAACTAACAACGACCGGCTAGTTGAGAACATGCTAAAATGAAAGCCGCTTTCAGACTTGCATTGCAGGATAAGCTGTAAAGTCCATCCGCTGTCGGAGACGTCTTTATAAACATGCCGCTTCCTCGGTGACAAGTCTGCTACAGCTCCGAGGTGACAGTTTGTCTGAATGCAAACGGAATAAACAACCAAGTCCGCACTACTGATGAGAACTACTTAAAGCTCGGCTGGAACCATGTAAGATGTCATCTTCTCATTTTTAAAGGCTATTATTTGTCATGTGGTGACCACGCTGCAGCGTAATGTTTAAATTGCCTCCACTGTCACTCCTGGCTCTTCGTTGGACCCGGTGTTACACCAGTCCAGGTCTAGTTAGTCCTTGCAGTTCTAGTCTGCTCCGTACTGGTCTTGCAGGTTTGATGAAAGGAGGCTGATTACTCAGCTATCGGCTTTTCCCTGCTCCGAACTATCGTTATTATCGGCCTTTAAAAATCCACTGTCAGTCAACCTCTAATACCTACATGCATTCTAGTTAACAGGCAGATAGGCAGGCAGAAAAAAAAAAAAAAGATAAGATTAGATGATTGCCCGCAGGTGAAATTCAAATTATGCCACCACAATAAGGTAATTTATTGACAGAAAAATAAATGCACACAATTTTTTGTGGTATTATTTGCTACAGTACCATCATTTATATAAGTTTAGCGAGAAGTCTTTTTGTTTCCTTCCTGTTGGGTTTGTTTGCATGAAATGGTTTGCATATCTGATTGGGTCTTATTCTAAATTCTGCTCTCACATAAACATGAAATGAGATTCATGAAATTCTTAATCATATTAAGCAATTATGCAAATACTGTATGAGTGAGACCATGCATCACATATATGGATTTGAATTTTTTTTTACTCTTATATATCAGAAAGTATTATAAGTGTCTTTATTTGCAAAATAGGGATGTTTGATATTAGCTTTTTTTTTTTTTTTTTTTACCGATATGCGATATCTGATATTGTCCAACTCTTAATTTCTGATATCCGATATCAACCAATACCGATATATGCAGACAACTGTGAGGTTGCATCTCTCATATTTTGAGAGATACAACTATATTCTGCTCCGAAAGCAAAGATCCCAAAATATCTTTAACTCAGCCAGAGGAGTTCATTTTGGACATCTGGCTGCCAGATATCAGATACTAGCAGACTAGAAACATTATAATTAGCCATGTTTTGGCTGACAACTTGGTAACTTAACCAACAATTTAAAACCAGACATATTATAAGCAGCTTCAAAGCAAGTCAGTCTGTAGCAGCAGCAGCTGCACCGCAGTGACGTGACTCTGAAAGGAATGCTGGGATATGAAGTTCTTTGAGAATAACAGGGACTTTTCTACATGCTGCTAATGGAAGAAGATCTCATGAGATTTTGTTAGTGGAAAATATTGGCCCCAAAAAAACCAATACCGAAATTTTCCGATATCACATTTTAATGCCTATATTGGCTGATTATATCGGACATGCCTGCAAGTAATTATAAAAAATGCTCTTGGGTTATGGTTGTGCTCATTTAAAGTTTTCTATCTATCTATCTATCTATCTATCTATCTACTATATATATATATATATATATATATATATATACCAAAATAAAGCTCAATAGTGAACAAAAATCCAATGTAAGGAGTACTTGTTGGACAGTTATATTTGCAGAACTATAGTGCTGCTCCTTCTATAAACTAAGGTCTAAAACTAGAGCAGTTGGTGGGCTGAAGACCTGAAATAAATCAGTTAAATACTCATCACGCTTTTGGCAAACTGTATGTCAGAATCTTTTAAACGGGGCTCTCTATCACGCTTTCCCTGCTCGTCTCAGCTCTTGCTGGCAGCTGAACTAACAACAACTTGATGATGCAGTGTGAAACTTTCTTCTTGAAGTAGGAGGTACTCTTCGAGGGTTGCCCTCCTCCTCCTCACTTGGTTCAAGTTCTTGTCATTCTTCTAGCTGAAGTATCTAGAAAGAACATGTAGCCCGAGGCCGGTGGAAAAAGTAAAGCCTCCATGGCTTTCATTTTCAGCCGTTTTCTCACCTTCTATACATATTCAGCTTCACTTTATCTATTTTTGATACTGTGTTCTTTTGTTGCTTTGTTAAGGACTTAAAGACCATTTTGCATGACTATTGTTAAATATGATTGTTATATGACACTATTCTTGCAGGAAGCATGATTATGAGTTGTGTTGATTTTCTAAAAAAATGTTACAAGTTGTGATTATCACCACTAGGATGAGTCAAAAAGTACGGTTGTGCTCAGCTTTAGAGAATTTGACATTTGTATTCAACATGTCCCTATAGTACCCAGGAATGTCTAACTGCATTTAAATTATTAATATTTTACAAAATGATAAATCTATAAGTGTCAACGTTCCTAGCCCACCTTGCTCCAGCTTCCAACAATCTGCACTTTATGCTTCGTTCTACAGATTATCATCCATCCTGAAGGTCAGGCTCAGATTACACGTGCCAGACTTTTACTTTTCTAAATCCAAAAGCTATCAGTTACTGTATAATGTATAATTCATGTTTACATACACGCTGGGCACAGATGGGCTGAATGTAGAGGGCCTGAGGAATTATTGATATTCAGGATTAAGCAATCATTTGAGGCTGATGTAATCCAACACCGGTGCAACATCAGCATGGATCGAACATCGATGAATCCTGTTATTCAAGCAGCTGCAAACCCTAAATGTTCACACAGGAGGACACTTTTCAGACGAGGAGGGCTGTTTCACTTTATAATATCAATAAAACATGTTAGTTTGTAATACTCCAACACATTGCATAAGACTTTTTTAAAAAAATTTGTGGATCTTTAAAGTTAGAGTCCGAAGTTTCCCCCCTGAAAATAAATGTTAGACTTTTGCAAGTGAAATCCGTCTCAAACTGCAACATGGGCCTTTGGACCTTTACTCGCTTGCCGTGGTGAGTTTGAATGCAACTCCCTCTCCTCCTGCCTGTAATTCGCTCTTTCGCTTTGTTTGGGTCTGGTCGGGATGCTTCTGGGTGGAGATTTCTGTTTATATCACCAGCCAATGACAGAGCTAAGGACATGACGCTGTGTGGGGGTAAGCTCATGATTGGAGCAGACGGCAGTTACTCAAACTCTTGAAGGAATAAAGAAAGGAAGAAAGAAAGAAAGAAAGAAAAGGAGGAAGAAAAGAAAGAAAGAAAGAAAGAAAGAAAGAAAGAAAGAAAGAAAGAAAGAAAGAAAGAAAGAAAGAAAGAAAGAAAGAAAGAAAGACGGCGAATGCACCAAAGAAAAGGTAAGAGCTTTAGATAGTGCATGTTGGAAAACCAGGGTTATTATTGGTTTGGCTTTTATCCGCTTCTGAGCTCTGAAGGAGAAGCTTGAAGCTGAATAGGCTGAAGAACGAGGCGGCCATTAGTCAGTACATCTGTAGGTCTCTGGGCGTGTGGCTGCGTGCAGGACTTTTGCATTGTTTTTTTGTTTTTTTCAAAATGTAGCTTGCTCAAACCATTTTTCCAGGATTGCTAACCCCAGCTTCAAGACCTGACTGGCGCCATCATGTTTAACTGCAGGTTAATATGTGTTTGGTGTGTAACGGCCCCTTAAAAAAAAAAAAAAATCACACTCTGTCAGTTGTAGGACTAACTTGAAAAAATTTGGAAAAAAAAACTATAAGGTGAAAAGTACCAAACCTTACATTAACGACTAAAAGTAATGAAGAGATTTGATTATAAGTGAAATGTTTGTTCCCTTTATAAATAGACAGTCGTTGACAGCTGTAATGTTATAATTCATTGCTTCTTATTTATACTTTTTATTTTCACCATCATTTTGTGCCTAAAAGTGCTGTTTTCAGAGGCTAATGGAGGTACGTAAACGAACGGTTTCAGAAAGACACCCACACACAGATCTGAAATTACCTTCAGACCTCGGTAGATGGAAACAGTTGGCACGGGAAAGTTTTTTTTTGTAAGTGTGGAATACAAAGCAAAAACAACTTGATTACATTCCTGCTTCATGTGGAAACTGTCAAATCTTCTTACATTGCTGCAATAACGGTGAATCCCCCACACAATTTCTCTCCGCCTTCCATCTTCAAAGCTTCATCCAGCTTCAGCTGATGCGTGTTATGAGGAGTATTTTCAGCAGTGAGCTTTTTCATTTTCCTGCCTTGTTTTGACTTTTATCTTTCGCAGGCATGAGGTGCTTATACATGCAAGCTCCTCAGGCTGCGAGAGGATGTGCACGTACACGGCTGTGTCTTTGTGTTTGTGTCTTTTCCACCGCAGGTCATGAAGGTCTTTCTTGTAGTTCTGATGAGCTAAGCCCAAATCTGTACTTTAATCTCTACAAACTCCTGAAAAGTCTTTCAGTGTCGGGAATGTTTCCCACCCAGAGCTCAAATAGACGGGGCTGAGGGAAAAGGGAACGTGTATGAGCAGACAGGGCGATGCAGGCTATTTTTCAATCTAAGTTCTGGTGTCCTGGTGATCACTTCTTATCAAGTTTACACTTCGGTTTCTCGCCTCTTTCCATCATCACCCCCCCCCCCCCCCCCCCGGCTGTCTGTTCATCACGTTTTCACCTCGCATCGACCTCTAGCTCGTTTTTCCCATCAGTATTCTCCCGCTGTTCCTGGGAGAAGTCCAGGGGGAGGAGGAGGTCGCCATTCATCTGCTCGCTTGGTGACAACACAAGTCTGACTGTGAGAATCTGAAGCTGTGTGACAGCAGGACCCAAACTCTTCGGTCTTGACACAGTTGGATGCATTTGTTATTGATCAGAGGACTGGATTATTTGGAGTATGTTCAGTTGTTGGAAACTGCTGCTGTTTTACCCTCAAAGTTCCCAGAAGTCTGACTTGTACCTATTTATTTTTTATGCATTTCTTCTTGCTTTTGTCTGCTGTGAAAAATTTAGTTTATTCTATGTGGTTGTCACTCTGATGTCGAGCACAAACTCGGCTTTCTGATGATATACGTATGAGCCTTGTTCCACATATTTTACAGTATTGTATTTCAGATAAAAATATGACTCTTGACATTTGATTTGGAATAAATCAAATGCTTTGCTTAGGTTCATGTCAGTCACCGCCGAGTCACGATGCACTGTATTGGAATTTTGGCCGATATCCGATATGCCAATATTCTAAAACTCATGTGGCCAATAACCGATTTCGATACCAATATTAAAGCTGAAAAATGATAATAAAGTAATATTCATTCCTTGTGCAAAATTAGAAAAATACCGCAACTTGTGTTATGTATAATAAGTCAAACAAACAGTTGTTCAAACAAAACTAATAGGATATGTACGTTATATCCTAGAACCACCTGGATTTTGGGGGAGAAAAAAAAAGACAATACCCAAAAACGGGGGATATTTGGTAGGGATGGGAAAAATATTGATACACTGAAATATCATGTTTTCATATGCTGATATAATATTGATATTTTAAAATGCGGTATCAAAATCTCATGAGATTTCTTGTGAAATCTTGCAAGATTTCATCGGCCTTTTATGAAATCTCGTGAGATTTCGTCGGTAAAATAGATCAATATCACATTTTCAAGTATCAATATGAAATAAAATATCGCGATATTTCACTGTATCGATATTTTTCCCAGCCCTAATATTTGGTTTTTACACAAATGACTGTGTATAAAGTCTGTTCACACAGAACATCCTAAAAGTCTTTAAAAAATAAGTTTTTGAAGAGGAAGAAGTTTTTTTAGACTTTAGAAACAGCGGCCTGATCGGTTAAAGATCTCCTTCCACTGAAAACCAGTTTAACTTGCTCCTTTTGAAATACGGAGGGTCACCCCATTACATACACATGCTGCGCTTGCATGTGGTGCATCACCTCCACTGGCTGTGTTTCCTATTCATAGAAACAATACGGAGAAAGGAGCGAATCAGGTAAAGCCTTTCGCTTCCACGCCACATCGAAAAGGGCGTCGCCCACGTGGTTTTATACCCGCCCAGCTAGCTGTTTACTAGCATGGCACAACAAACTTGTTCGTGTGCCCTGCTGCACACACAGAGCGGGGGATAGAGGTTCCTTCATGCATTCAAGGGAGGGAGCCAATCAGAGACGCCTCATTTTTCGCGTCACGGATGTTCATGAGAGGGACCGGAGGAGCCTGTGGTTTGACCACAAGCCACTCTTCTAGCATACAAATACAGCTGGAAACAAAGCAACCAGAAGGTTTTCTTAAACAGAAACGACGCAGAATGCATTCAATAATAATGGTGAACAGAGCAGTATTAATGAAATGACGATGGAAGTAAATCTTTAAATATCGGTGGGTTGGCAGATGTCCGATACTCAGTTTTAAGGCCGATATAGGCCGATACCGATAGGGGGCCGGTTATATCGTGCATCCCTACTTACCATGACTACAGTTCCCTTTGAAATCTGTGATCACAGAATCGTGGAATTGAACCCATCTCCTTGTGTGAGCGTGTTTTATGTTGAAATATTAATTCCTCACTGTGACGGCATGAGTAAACAAATTCCATGAATTTGTGTTTCTGCAGTTCTGCCACGTATGAGTAGGCCTGTCACGGTAACAAATTTTGCTGTGTGATTAATTGTCTTGGAAATTATTGCGATAAACAATAATATTGCGCTAAACAATAGTGTTATTTTGAGACCATTTTCAACTAATATATTGATAATGTCAAAATAAAGCAAAAAAAAACCTTTAGAGATTAATAAACTTCTAAAGAACATTTCATACTGGAACTGGAAGAAAATTTAAATGACTAAACAAAAAAAAATGTATAGAATGGATTCTCAGTCTCATGAACAACGAATGAAAACCAAACACAACCAAAACCAATAAATATGAAGTCTCTGTAAACACAACTGTCCTTCAGAAATCAAACATGGGGCTCAGACCGGGAAACCTGGCAAAACTTGTAAATAATAATCACAATAATAATAATAATGATAATATTAACCTAACAACAAAAATAAACTATAGAAATAGAAGCAGATATAAGAGATGATATAAAATCTCTTCAGTCTGGGAGAATCAGATTGTTCCACACTGCCGTTGTCACGTTCAGCTTGGAAACCACTGAAGACATTCTGACAGTTTTCCAGCATCACATCAACATCTTTTTTGGAATTTCTGTTCATCTTATAAAATCTAAGGCAACTTCTCAGCAGCTCCTTTAATCTCTCCAGACTCTCCACGTAAGCCGGGATGCTTGTAGTATCCTTCCGTGGCAGCGCTGCTGGACGCAGCAATGCTTGTTATCCACAGTCTTTGGTAAAGAGAAAGACATCGAATGAAACTTATTGCGGCTGTCAAACTTATTGCACTCATGTTTTCTTACCCTGCGATTAATTGACTCATTGCTAATCGCGACAGGCCTATGTATGAGCATCATTTTTTTCACATGCAACCGTAGTGGAGCGAAACAAACTTGAGAACAAGAAAAAGAACAAAAACCCAGTTCAAAGTGTTCAAGCATTACATATGCAACATATCAAATCAAATTTTATTTATATAGCACTTTTCATACAAAATATTGCAACACAAAGTGCTGAAGTGCATAAAATAGAATAAAAACATCTAAAACAAAAACAAAATTGGAACTTCAGTATCGACCTATATCGGCCTTAAAACGGAATATCGGACATCGGCCACCCCACCGATATTTATTTATTTTTTCATTTTCTATTTTTTTTTATCCAATATTTAACCGATCAGCCCGCTGTTTCTAACGTCAAAAAAAAGAAAAAAACTTCTTCAAAACTTATTTTCTACAGACTTTGAAACTTCTAAAGACCAAGGGTGGGAAAAAATATCAATACACTGAAATATCGTCATATCTTGATATGCTGATATTATATTGACATTTGAAAGCGCGGTATTGATCTATTTTACTAATGAAAACTCATGATATTTCACAATTGGTACGAAATCTCGCGAAAATTCACAAAATATGTTGAGATTTTGTAACAGAACGATGAAATCTCATGAGATTTTGTAAGTAAAATAGATCGATACTGCATTTTTAAATAACGATTTGATATCGGCATATGAAAACATTTTTTCCCACCCCTATTTTTCAAAGTATCGGAAACAGATTACAAAACTGCTATTTGCAATGACTGCTTTTTTTTTCCAGCTTTAATATTCGTATCGATATTGGTTATCGGCCTCATGAGTTTTAAAATATCGGCATATTGGGGAGTGGATAGCCCAGTAGTAGCGTTCGATTCCCCGACACGACCCCTGGGTGAACCACTGTGGACCCCTGAGCAAGGTCCTTAACCCCCCACCAACTGCTCCCCGGGCGCTTTAAGTAGCAGCCCACTGCTCTCTGATACTCAGTACAGAGATGGGTAAAATGCAGAGCCCTAATTTCCCCTCGGGGATCTTACAAGTATATAAAAAAAATAAATAAAATATCGGATGTCGGACAAAATTTCAATATCATGCGTCATGTTTTTGTTTATAGCTGCTGAGATTATATAAAATGTAATCTTCCACAAAAGCCACAGAAATCCTTCCTCTTCTGTTGTATCAGAGTAAATTCACAGTAGAAACTTTCACTTTCATCAAACTCACAATGACCTCAGTTGAAGCTTTAGCAACATTTGCGTGTTGTTGTCTTTTCCTCTTGATTTATGTCACATTTTGTTGTATCATGGTTTATTCTACTCATTTGGTTTATAAACAACTGCAGTATGTGCACTAAATCAAAGTTAAACTAAATAAAATCTATCTGTAACTTGACGCGAGTTTATTCTGTAACTCCTGTGTTTATTTTTGCAGTCAGGAGCATTTGTCATGTCCTGAAAACAAAGTTGCATGATGAGTTCCATGTTGCACGAGTTGGACTTCCTCTGTTGTTTGCTCCCAAATTAATTCAAGGACCCTGCTGATGTTACAGCAGGGAGCCCCATCCAAGACTTAAAAGTTCACAAGGGATGAGTCACCAGAGATGTAGCAGAGATGTGGGACGTGTATAACACATTAGGCACAAGACGCTGCCGAGAGCAGGTTTAATAAGAAACTTGAACAGAGGAGAGAAGGCAGCGGAGGGACTCGAAGAGAAAACAGCATTTTCCAAACAGATAAGAATGTTACTAATTTTGTAACAAACATTCTCTCCTGCAACACCAAAATGCATCTTTACTATGAGGAGTCACCTCACCTCACCTTGATGGGAGAGAAAGGGAGAGTTTGTAAATGTCACTGTTTAAAATGTTAATCATTCAAGTAAAACAGCTGATAATGATGACTTGGGAAATGTCACAATGCAGGTTTAGAGCTAGCAGGAGCTCCAGAAGTTGTAGATAAAGGCACAGAGGGCACTTTGTGTCCATTTTAATCCCATGGTCATCACTTTCAGTGGAGTGTAAGCCTTCAACTTGTACAACACTAAAAATGATTTATCAGGTAGAGTTTGACCTTTTTAGAGCGATGCTGCAGCGATGTTCTGCAACAGTGTTACAACTTCACTTCAGATTCTCTGCATCCTCTCTGGTGCATTTTCGCAGGTGCATCTTCTCAGACGGGTGGAAGTAAGATAAGATTCTTGCAGGAACTGTGAAACTCAATTTCTGTTTTTTCCACACGCTTCGCACACTTGCATCATACCAAGATGTTGATAGTTGCTCTTTTCTGACTTTGATTTTTAAATCCTGTGCACATCTTTAAGCGCATAATGCAAGATATCAGACACATAATGTAATGTACAATTATATGGCGAGTTACACATTTATTTTTAGGTAAAGTACTTCTTTAGCACCAGTCCTACCAAGCTGCCGAAAGTTTGATCTAAGCTGTCAAATGGAATGTTGATTTTAATAGAATATATCAAGTAGATATAACTTAATTTGATCTTAGTTGTCAGTTATACTAATCTTGAATAAGTTGTAGGAACTTTGGAGGGCAAAATGCTAGATAACTTAATTTACTTAGGCAAGATAACATCAGAACAATAGCAACACAACTTCAACATAATTTAAGTGTTTTCTCTGTTGTGAGAAAGAAAGCAGCAAGTTTTCTCTCTTCCACATGTTTGTTTGCTGAAAGGACTTACCACACATATTAAATAAAACAGGTTACACCCTCATCCACCTAAACTTGAGACTAACCCTATTTTTAATCTACTGTAACAGGTACAGCACTAGTTATACATCAGACTACTGTGTCATAGTATCAACTATCTCTTTCAGTGTATGTGGTTGTGGTGGTTAAGCTTTAACTGTTGGGCTGAAAAGCAAACTTGACCCAGATGATCTTACAAGTCTCTGTGGCTCACGTGGCATCAGCAGACCAGAGATCCAAGGATCTCTGCTGGACATTAGTTGTATTTTTAACATAACAATAAGGGATTCTGATTGTGAGTTCTCAGAAGACACAGTGCATTACAGCTTGTTGCAGATGGGGCTGTGCACCAGCTAACTGGTACGGGTCCCCATGCTGACGCATACCCACCTCCAAACGTTGAACAAGTGCACTTCCCTCATGGAGATGGTAGCCTCTTCCAGAAGGAACACTCCCTGCGCCACTGTTCAAGAGCACAGCAATAAAATATATATTATTACGCCATTATATATCTGATAATGAGATTAGAAAGTGTGGTGTTCCACAGGGTTCTATTTTGGGTTCAAATATTTTTATTTTATATTAATGATATTGTGATGCTTCTAAATTGCTGCATCTCGTTTTGTTTGCTGATGATACTTTTTTTGGGTGGGGTGGGGGGGTGTTGGGGAATGATTTAAAACCCATTACAAAAAGCCTTACAAATGAAATGACGAAACTTGACAAAAAGGATTTGACTATAATAAGTTATCTCTTTATTGGAAAAAAAACTTGATGGTTTTTGCCAATAGAATACAAGAGGAAATTGTGTTTTATATTGTTGGAGTGAACATTGAAGGAATGCATGAAGTCCGGTTTCTGGGTGTCCTGTTGGATGATAAATTAACGGTCATATTGGATACATTAAATCTACAGTAATGTTGCCAAAAACACTTTTATTTTGAATAAATTAAAGCATATTTTGGATACTAATACGACGAGAATGCTGTACAATGTGCTGGTTTTCCCATATTTCATGTATTGTTTGGTTGTGTGGGGCAATAAGAGCAGTATTACTCCATTGTTTTTGTTACAGAAAAGAGCCATTTAATAATATATAAAGTACGGTACAAATCATACAAACAGACTTTTTATTTTGTCTTTTTTATTGAAAATAATGGATTTCAGACTTTGATAATAATGCATAAAGCAAAGAATAAATATTTACATTACAGAACCTATGTGACTGTAGATATTGGTTGGATTTTAAATCCAGGTTTGGTTGATTAACGTTAACAAATGTGTATTTCCGTCGCAGGTGTTAAATTATGAAATTCTTAAAATGTTATTTTGAAGAGTTGCACAAGTATTTTTCTGTTTAGGAAAATGTTTAAAAAAGATCAAATTAGCTCTTATGCTCTGGGAGATGGATGGAATAGATGACTTGTACTTTATGTTTATTTCCTTTTTTCTATGTAGAAGTGATTTGGTGTACTTTTGGTACCTATCAGAAATATTTGTACAGAAAGGGGCAGACATAACATCTTCTTCCTGCTCCTTTTCATTTGTGGTGTAGCTATAATAATAAAACTATATTGTATTAATTGTAATTATATAAACCATAAATGAAATACAAAAGAAAAAGAAAAGAACAAATGGTGTAGAAGTAGTTCAAGGTGCTCGTTTGGCCTCTGAATTTTCCAGATATTAGTCTAGGGGTAGGATACTCAAGGTCATTATAGTTACTTAAAACCAACGAAAAAAACTCAAACTAAAATTGAAAAAACATTTTTGTTAACTGAAATAAAAAAGAACACAACAGTTTTTAAAAAACGATAACAAACTAAAACTATATTGTGTCTTTGCAAAACTAACTAAAATTATAGCAAAAACAGACTTAGTTTAAGTCTTTTTTATTGTATTTAATGCATAAGCCTTTTGGGTTGATATGAAATCTGTTTCTATTTAATCTATTTACTTTGCTCTTCCGGTTTTACTCCAAGTGACTTTCTGTTGATTTTGAATTTTACACCAGACGAATACGTAAAATTTACAAAAAAACAAACAAACCAAAACATTAAAACTAACACTGAGACTAATAAAAACTAAACTAAGTATTTCCCCAAAATAACAACTTATAAACACAAGCAAACCTGCTTAAAAAACTAATTTAAACTAACTGAATTGAAAAACAAAAAGTCAAAACTAAATTAAAACTGAAACTAATTAAAAAATGTGAAACTATTAAAATCTTGAAGTGGATCTGACAGATTATGGACTTCTGCTCAGTGACTTATTAAAGTGAATCAGGTGTGTTGAAACAAACGTGCAGGACTGTGTCTGGAGGACAGAAGTTACCCGCCCTTGTGTTAGTCCAAGTAGGATGTGGTGCACAAGCAGTTTGTACACATGAGGAAAGCAGCTTGCAGCCTACAAGAGCTGTGACTGACAGCTAAGTGTCAGATATCACAGCGAACTTTCAGAGCTCTCCTGGACTCCACGTTTGACCAGTCAGGAATGTTTATTCAGCATTATAGCCAATCAGCGTAGAGGTCAAGTGAAAAGAAAAGATCTTGAAGGTAAGTAAGTACACTCAGTGGTATAAATAATTTTGTATTTCTCACTGAGTCGGATGGCATCGTGAATTTACAGCACCAGATAAATAAAATAGATCACCATCATCTTTAAAAACTATTAGAAAATTAGTTAGGAAATTAGGAGAGGCGGTTCGGTGATAGTCAAAATATTTCACTTTTGTTTTCAATTTCATGCCCAAGCAGTCAACCCGTGTTGCAAAGTATATTGCACCATTCAGCCAGTGCAAGATTTATAGGAGCACTATAACCGATAACTCCCTCTTAATGTCGCCACTCCCTCCTCTGTCTCCCCCGTCAGTGCTGTTCAGCTCCCTTTCATTCAGTTTTATTCCTCACTAGTGACTGGAGAGACTCTGAAGACGACGGGCTGGACAGTATTGCTGGTCCATATGAGCCGGGTGAAAGCTCTGTGCAATTTGCTTTAGTTTAATATATGAAGAACTATATTGGTCAGTTGTAGGTTCACAGTCAGCGAGTTACAATGTTGGATGGATTTGGTTTGTTTATAAAGGGATGCATTGGATAAATGATCATTTTGTAATGCAAATGTGATAGAGGGGCAGGTATTAAGTCTTTTTCTTCCTTCTGCTCCTTTTCATTACTTAAAGGGACACTGTGTGATTTTGAGCCAAGAGGGGCACTAAACATGTAACTTCCCACAGGCCATGAAACTGTAGCAAAACTAAACAGTCCGTGTTTTGGAATCGTGTTTGCAGACCTCTTTGATCAGCTGATTTTGAAGTTGTGGAGAAATAAAGTAAAGCGTTCCAGGTCACATGATCCAGTGAGAGACAGATCCCCTCCTGCAAAGTTACAATGTCTGCTTTCTGAGGAGGGCAGCTCCCTCAGAGCAACGACATGGTTAAAGTGCTGTATATTCACCCTAGAAGTCATCTTATTACCAACATTAGGCTGATGTTTGGGTCAAAAGTTACACGGCCTCCCTTTGAGGTTTTTTTTTATGTATTTTTTGTAAAAATTCTTTTTAGTTCAACTGAAAATAAACAAAAAAAAAAATTGAACAGTTAAAATGTGTCCAATTAGGAATGCAAAGATGAAGACCCTGCACACAATTCGTCATTTTAAAATATGAGAACTGGACATGAGCTTATCAGGGACTGGGCCAAAAAAACAGAAAGGCACAGTAATCCTCTTTATTCATACCCTCCAATTAAAGAAAAGGCTAAATTCATAGTGGTATTTTAAATAACAAGAAACTAAAAAAAGTAAGAATAAATCAAAATTCACTAAATTATAATTTAGTGAAATGAAATATTGATTTTGAATTGTTGTTAGAAAAATAATTTCTAAAAAACAAACAAACAAACAAACAAACAGAACTGTTCCAGACAGATTACAGCACCTTATCCATAAACAGTGGACCAAAATACCTGTCAACAGGTGCAGACGTCTGATTGGACATTACAGAAAACACTTGATTGCCACCAAGTGTTGCTCAATAAAATTTTAGTTCAGGAGCTCCATCATGCTTGTTTACTTGTTTTATATTTTCTGTATTTGTTTTTGATATTTCTTATAATTTTATATTAAAAATTTTACTTCTACACCTGGTGATGGGTATTTTGGTCCACTGTTCATGGGAAAGGTAATCTGTCTGGGACAGTTTTGTTTGTTTGGGGTTTTTTTAAATTATTATTTTCAACCACAATTCCTAAGAAATATTTTATTTCACTAAACTGTAATTTTGTAAATTTTTATATAATATTACTTTCTTTAGTTTCTTTCTATTTGAATAACTATTGTAAATTTAGCATTTTCTTTAATTGAAGGGTATGAATCATTTTGAGGATGACAGTATGTTATCGGAGCAAGTCGTTATGATATCAGAATTACGTAATAATTTGCTGTAATCCGCCCGATTATTATCCTGCACCCATAGTATTTTTACTTAAAATGCATCGTCAGAAGAAAAACTGTTAAAGAGACAAGTTTCCTGTTTCTTTTACTGTTTTTGGACCAATGACAATGAATTTAAAAGGATGAAATTCATATCATCTGTTAGTTTGCAGCACATGATAATTGGAAACATTTACACATAAAAAATAGCCTGTGCTCTAATTTTTTTACTATTATCTATTATTCATCAATATTAGTTTTTTCTGTCACAATGAAAGGAAAAAACCTTCGAAGCTACAGTATTCTCTGGATATGTATGTGACATTGGAAGTGAATGCTGTCTTTCAAAGAAATGTATGACTGCTTTTTCTTTTTCTTCTTTTGGCAAGTTATTGTTGAAGTTTGTCAAGGCCAGTGGACCTGCATGTATTTGTTTACCCCATTTGTCTCCTTGGAATTTTAATAGCAGAGGCAACACGCACCGTTTTAGAGCTCAGTCGGTGCCATAGCAGAAAAGCACTGGACTTTTATTGAAGATAAATGGAAATTGGTGGCAAAACACCCTATTTCAACCGAGGCAGTTTCATTTCTAGCAAATATTAGCTCATAAGTTTGAAAGTGGCTTTGTCTAAAGCCAGAGTAAAGATCTCTATTCTGTCTTCCGAATGTAATTCCTGCTCTCTCTTCTTCGTGTCCGTGGGCATGATTGCTCTTATTGCAGCCGGATGATTGTGTCAGGAGCTTCGGAGAATAGGGCGTTTTTCCTGTGAAAAGATGTGTACTCAATGTCCATTATGGAACCTCAGGGAAGCCATTATCCTCCTCTCTCACCGAGGATTACACGGAGCAGATACTGGAAGAGGAAGCGCTGCAAAATTATCCATTTAATGCACCTTTTGCACCCCTCTGACAATGTGACTTTCTCTCCTTTTTCTTATTTTATGCGGCTGTTCCCGTTCTTCGCTCATCCCCTGCTCTCTCTGTGTCTCCAGGGCCAGTATTGTCCAGAAGAGAGTTATCTATTTCCAGGATGAAGGCTCTCTTACTATTCGACTGTGTGAGAAAGGTAATGACAGCTGCCCATCTCCTCAGCTCTCCCTTATTCTGCTCATCTTTTCGAGATTGCTCATCATGCTGATATTATCTGCTGTTCCGAGTGTACTTTTCTCCTCGTCTTTTACATTGTGTTTCTTCTTGCTCCTCGTTTCCCTTTTTTTTCTTTTCTATTTTTTTTGTAAGAAGAACCCAATAAATCTGGGGGAAAACATGTGACTGTGAAGAATGAATGCCACCAGAATCTGTGTAGAATTTAACACACTATATTGCCAAAAGTATTTGCTCATCCATCCAAATTATGGGAATCAGGTGTTCCAATCAACTTTCTGCAGTCAATCTCTACAGACCTCCAAACTTCATGTGGCCTTCAGATCAGCTCAAGAACAGTGCGCAGAGAGCTTCATGGAATGGGTTTCCATGGTGACCAGCTGCATCCATCCATACATCACCAAGTGCAATGTAAAGCGTGGATGCAGTGGTGTAAAGCAGCCGCCACTGGATTCTTGAGCAGTGAAGGCGTTCTCTGGAGTGATGAATCTCGCTTCTCCATCTGGCAATCTGATGGAGGAGTCTGGGTTTGGTGGTTGCCAGGACAACGGTACTTGTTTGACTGCATTGTGCCAAGTGTAAAGTTTGGTGGAGGGGGGATTATGGTGTGGGGTTGTTTTTCAGGAGCTGGGCTTGGCCCCTTAGTTCCAGTGAAAGGAACTCTGAATGCTTCAGCATACCAAGACATTTTGGACAATTCCACGCTCCCAACTTTGTGGGAACAGTTTGGAACTGGCCCCTTCCGCTTCCAACATGACTGTGCACCAGTGCACAAAGCTGGTCCATAAAGACATGGATGCAGAGCCTGGTGTGGAGGAACGGGACTGGCCTGCACAGAGTCCTGACCTCAACCCGATAGAACACCTTTGGGATGAATCAGAGTGGAGACTGAGAGCCAGGCCTTCTAGTCCTAGCCTGGTTTACCAGCCTGACCAACGCCATGTATGAGATACACGGCAAGTCAGTCTGGGCTCCCTCCATTGGGAAGTGATTTTCACTCCAGTAAAAAATTGACCAGACCAATCACAGCGCAGCAGTAGAATTATTAACAGGAACGTAGAACTCCTCCGACGTCTCCACCGCTGTTTCTGCTCTTTTTTGGTGCGTAACTAACAGCTTCCGGTTCATAGTCACATGACGTGCGACACAAACGCTTTCTCATATTAGTAGTTCAGCAATAAACAATGCTGACATGTAACAGAGTATTTATAATAATAAAAACAAACATTCTATGTTAATACACACAAGAAAATTACATTAAATAGAGAGGGAAAAACAACGTGTAAACGATGACTTCCGGCGTCGCCATAGCAACATAGCAACAGCGTGCCGAACTACGGGCCGCCAACTACAGTCACTTCTGTGTTTCTCTGATTGGTTCTCTCTGGTTCACTTTCCTCCTGTTAGTCCCGCCTCTCGTCTCGCATTGGAAATCAGTCTCCAGTGAAGGGAACCCAGACTGACCTGCCGTGTATCTCATACATGGCGTTGGTATAGTACCAGGCTATTCTAGTCCAACATCAGTGTGTGACCTCACAAAAGACATTTGTGAGGTCGCACCTAAACCTTGTGGACAGCCTTCCCAGAAGAGTAGAAGCTGTTCTCGCTGCAAAGGTGGACAAACGTTGTACTGAACCCTATGGATTAGAAATGGGATGTCACTTAAACTCATATGTGAGTCAAGGCAGGTAAGCGAATACTTTTGGCAATATAGTGTATTTCTTTTTAGGTCCCCATAGAGCTTTTATGTTTCCAGTGATTCCCTGCAGAGATGAATGCAACGGCAGGTTTTGGGAGCTTTTAACTCTCCAAATAAACACAACTCTTCTCTAAAACAATAAGGGGACAAAACTCTCTCAGCTCTGATGCACATATTTATTGTACAATAAAAAAAAAACGTGTCTTGCAGAATGATTTTCTCAAACTTAATCTCAGGGGAATTCTACCTTCATAAAATCTTCCCCTCCTAGCTGAAATCTAATTTTCCAGGCTATTATGCAAGCCAATCAAGCTGCCCCGTTTCAATTTGCCGACATAAGTCAGGTGCCTTCAATGTTCAGCTCGTCTCGCCTTAACTTAGATGTCAAGAGAGGATTTTTCCAGAATAATTTGATGATTCATAAATATTCAAATAATCGCCTTGACCCATCCGCAAAACATTGGTCCAGGGCAAAATTTGAATATTTATGACTGCATGTTAAGGCTAATGTGTCATTTAAATACACTGTTTTTTCCTTGGGATGTAATTTTCTGACATTCTGGCTGGTAAAATTGTAGTCAATCATCCAGTAATTTATGCAGTTGAGCAGGGGAGTTTGTTTTAACCCCCAGGATTGTATTTTCCTGGTTTTTAGCAAGGCTGTGCATCATTTAGCCAGTGAATCTTTACATGTATGTATTTGTGTGTCTGTGGTCATGTCATGTCTCCCTGTAGAGGCAGTGCCTGGTGAAGCTACACAAGTTCCTGCCATAGAGTGCTGCGCCTGTGGAACTGCCAAGTACAGACTCACCTTCTATGGCAACTGGTCGGAGAAAGTACACCCCAAAGACTATCCAAGTGAGTTCAAACTGTGGGCATGCGGTCATTCATGGATGTGTAATGTGAAGCTGATTACATTATTTACAGTAAAAGCTTTTATTTTGTTGTTAATGGTAATAAACTTAGAAAGCAGCATTTAAAATAATCCAATAGTACTCAGTATGAATCAGCTTTTATCATTCGTTCGTGTCATTAGTCGTTAAAAGGGATAACAAATACCAATACTGTGCAGCTTTCTTTTTAAGATTAAACACCACCGAACTTTTTTTGGCACAACACCTGCACCGGAGTAAGACGGGAGTAAACAAGAGAGCAGCTTTTTTTTCTTTTTTTTTTAAATCGAGCTCAGATCCAGTCTGGGAATAAAACGGGACCCACAGTTGTCTTTGTTCTTACTAAGAAGGTAAATGAGATGTATGACGGAAATAAGGATGCATAATTTGCAGTTTTTAGCATGTAAATGTAGCAATATGACAGCCATATGACTGTTCCCGTGGAAGAGATACACTTTACGCAGTTGTTAAATTTAGTTGATGCAGTAATTCTATAAGGTAATCGTGGTCTCAGCCTCTTAATTTAGATATTTGAACTACAAGCCAGCGTTAGCCTGTTGTTACTGTCAGCATACAGTTCGTCAGTTTACTCAACGATCAAACTGTAAACAACTTGCAGATTTATAACTTTATTACCTCAGTAGACATCGTGACTCTAACTCTGGGCTCAGACTGGGTGTAGGTTCAATTAAAGACCAACGCAGTCGAAGCTGTTGCCAGAGGGGACTAACTTCTGGAAAAAAGCTGGAACTTGTGCTGTACTCCTTTAAGTATCAATTTATATTGACTGACATGAGCTAAGGAGTAGATACTGCTGTTTCACTTCAAAAGAGGACACTCTAGGCTTGTGATAACTATATTCTGCTCCAAGGGCAAAAATCCCAAAATAGCCTCATCTCAGTGAGAGGAGTTCATTTTGGACATCTGGCTGTGCTGCCTGTGCGGTGGAACAAATCCTCAACAAAACATGTTTATCCTTCTTAGTTATGATGTTTATGATCATTTACAGGCATTCACTTTGTAACTGGACTGACTTTTAGCAGTAACAAGTAGGATATGAAAAATCCCCAAATCACCAGGGACTAGAAGCAAGATCAAGAAATGAAACTCGCGACTGCTGTGACTGGTGCTTCAGGTAACTGCAGCCACGAGCCAAGCCGTCATGGGAGCGTGCACAAACTGAAGCTATAATGTTGTTTACTAAACTTTTTCTTCGTAGTTCCACTTGTGTCTTTCAGTTGATCTGGATCGTTTGCTGACAGCAGAAGAATCCATAACTATCACTGACAGTGTTTGAATTTACCGCGACCGTCTTCTTCCTGTATCAAAACTGTCGGGGATGAGGATGCAGCGTCATTTGACGTCACGTCCGCAGGGCAGCACGGGAAATTCGGCCACCGAATTGAAGCGCATTGTGTAGCACACAGCCTGTTCAAGGCAACGGAGAGAAATGTGGCTGGAAAGGTTATTTTTGGTATTTAGCGCTTCATTACCCATTAGTATTAAAAAAAATGGACATGCATATTTGGTTTTTAAAAAATTCCTGCCTCTAGTCCCTTTAGATAAATAAATATGACTTGTAGTCCAGTGCGACTTATACATGTTTTTCATCTCTCCCTGATGCATTTTTTGACTGATGCGACTTATGCTCAGGACAGACTTATAGTCCGGAAAATACGGTACACAATAGAATAAGTACTTGTAAGATTTTCAAATCCAACCTTATGTACAACCAAAGTACGTCTGCAATGCATGAACATTTAAGAGGAGGCACGTTAGACATGAGGACGAGTCGGAAGATAACATAAGTTGTGCTTGAAAGTTTCCATCCCCTCCCATTAAAGAAAAGGCTAAATTTACAGTCGTAATTCAAATAACAAGGAACTGAAATAATAAATAGAAAATTTCTTGAATTATACATTTGTAAAATAAAATATTGATTTTGAATTTGCGTTTAGGAAAATACAGTAATTAAAAAAAAAAATAAACAAACAAAACTGTCCCAGACTAATTGAAGCACATTGCCCATGATTATTAGGTCAAAATACCTGTCAACAGGTGCAGGAGTCTGATTGGACGTTACAGAAAACAATTGACTGCAGTGATTGCCTCAAAGTGTTGCTCAACAAAATTTTAGCTCAGAAGCCCCATCATGCTTGTTTACTTGTTTGATTTTTGTTGTTGTTGTTGTTTATTTGTTTTGAATATTACTGTAAAACCACAATTCAAAATTAATCTCAGAATGTTCAGAAAATTTTGATTTATTATTACTTTTGTCAATTTAAATTTATTTCACTGTAAGCTGATTATTTTTTTTTTGTCTTTAATGGAAGTACACGTAAACTTTAAGGTACAACTGTAAGTTGTTGTTTTTCACAAGTTTTAATATGGCAGGAGCCATAACCTAATTATTAATATCCTGATAAAAATCCCAAACCCCCCAGTTACTAAGAGCATCTGAATTATTATGAGATTTATAATCTGATTAGTTGACGAATGGTTTCAGTAGTCAATGACTAATGGACTATCAGAATAGTTGTTAGCTGCAGCCCTAGTGTCAGAATTACATACTGGTCATTACATGACCAGTACAACAATTCTAGTGAGATGCTGGAAAATATGTAACATTTAGATCCAGCCTGAGATCTGGAGGAACTGAATTTGCTGTGATAACCCAACAAACGTTGCATTTAAAAATGATCCAAAAACATTCAACCACCCTGAAACTGGTTTAGATGTAAACAAATGACAAAATGGAAATCGCTCCAGTGGAAATGGGATTTGTTTTTTACCTTATTGGTGTTATAAATTTGAATCTACATATAAGAGACAGGTTATCTGCGCTCAAGACAGCAGCTAAAAACTGAAGAAATTGATTAAGTGACTGACTTAACCTTGAATATTGTACTTTTTCTTTCTTTTTTTTTGCAAGAGAACTAAATCGATGTGCAAAATGTGTATTTATATACATATTTATAAAAAGAACCGCTGCTGTTCTGGTTAAGTGAACATTTAGCGCCTGTTTGGTTGTTTTTTACTCTTTTCTGACTGAGCCGTAATCACTCAGACCACTCATCTTTTGTGGTTTTGTCTCTTGCCGTTGTCTTCCAGGACGAGCCAACCACTGGTCAGCTCTTATTGGTGCATCCCACTCCAGAAGCTACGTGCTGTGGGAGTACGGAGGCTACGCCAGCGAGGGGGTCCGTCAGGTGGCTGAGTTCGGCTCCCCTATTAAGATGGAAGGAGAGATTCGACAGAAGGTAGGATTTAATTTGGGCTGCTGCCCAAATATCTTTCATTTATCTACGTTTCTATGTCTTTTTGTCTAACACCATCATCTGGCCAGATACTATCAAATGTCTGAGGGATGCGTCAAAATAATTAGTGAAATCCTTCACTTGTTTTCAGTTGAAATGTTGCCATCCGTGACAATTTCACACATAGGTACTCTCACACACACATACACACACTCATACAAGTTTAACCCCTGTCAAAATGGCTCCTGATAAATGTGCGATAGATTTAAATTGGCCAAAGCAGCAGGGTTGCCCTCACGGTCACAGCATCTCATCGCTCTCCTCGTCTAAGCAGATTCGTATTGACAGCACGATGCACTGGACTCTGCTTGGAAAACATCAGAAGACTCCTTGTGAGTGAACTTTGCCTTGAAGGCAGCTGATATTGTTGGAAGGCATCCGCTGGATAGAATCCTCAGAGGGTGGGATGTCGTTTGAGCTTTTCTTTAAATGTGTGTGTTTGTGTGTGTGTCTGAAACATACAAGCTGACTCACATTTCAGGGTCTGCACACGTTGGCACAGACTACTGAGGCTACAGAGTGGCCTAGGCAGTCCGTGCACTCCACAGCAGCCGACCGTTTGTGAAATGACACAGCCTAGCTTACGAGAATTCCCCGTTTTGCTCCAGTACACTTTTGCCTAGCAACTGTAGATGTCACAGTTATCCAATGACACCATTATTATCATTCCTTTAAATGCGTTGTGAAAACTAGAATGAGCCGGAAATGTTCATTTTCTTTCTTTTCATTTCATCGTAGTTACCTGAACATTAACACTGCATTAATCGGTCGTTGACACTGGCCGAGATGGTTCTCTTACTTCTTCGCTGAACAATGTAAAAAAAAAAAAAGGCAATTTCTGAATTAAAAAATACCCAAACTCTCAGTGTAAAGTTCACTATGCATGTCATATCGATGAAAGTCTAATTTTTAGATTTACCTCTGAGGCTAGCTGTTGTTTCTAGCTGGTAGACGCTTCACTTAACACTTGTCAATCCACAAATATACAAAGTATTAAGATTAGATAATTAGATTTGGATACATCGGCAGTTGTGGATATGTTGACCGAATTCAGAGCTGCCTTCCAAGGAACAGTGCTTGGTGCACCACTGTGATGTATGCAGCCAACAAACCTGCACTTTGAAGTGTACACACCTTGAATTACAGGAATAGTTCACCCACAGAATGATTTAACTTTATTTTCCACTTAACATCATGGTGAGCAAGACTCTGGAGCACTTTTTTAATATGTCAAATGCAGCCGGAGATCAGGACGACTTCTCGTTTCCCCCCAACTTTCATATAATGGAGTTCGCCAGGGTCCCAGCCAAAAAGATCCATAAAAGTCCACAAAAACTTGTCAATATTCCTCCATACTGCTCGTCCAATGTAATCCAAGTGGCGACCATAATTTACTCGAAACGACGTCATTTAGTATATTTTTAGAGCCTAAACAATACTATATCGCATGTCTAGCAAGCACGCCGATGCACGTTCACGAAACTACAGAAGCCACGGCAGACGAGATCGCGTGTTCTCTTTTTCTTTCTTTCTTTCTTTTAAATCAAAATCCAACCCCTCCTGTGTTTGTTCCGGTTTGTCTGCAGCTCTGGCGCTCTTACCACAATGTAAACAGTGAATTTCTTCTTCTGTGCTTGCATTATCAGCAGAGTAGGCTCTGAACGCCGAGGCTTCCGTAGTTTCGTGACCGCGCATGTGCGCGCTTCGCGGAAGTAAACAATACTCCTTATAGTAAATGAAGTAATTTCGAGTAAATTCTGGACGCTACCCACTCAGGACTCTTGGATTACATGGGACGAGCAGTATGGAGGAATATTGACAAGTTTTTGTGGACTTTTATGGACCTTTTTGTTGAAAGTTGGGGGGAAACGAGAAGTTGTCCTGATCTCCGGCTGCATTTGACATATTAAAAAAGTGCTCCAGAGTCTTGCTCACCATGAGGGGAAGTGGAAAATAAAGTTAAATCACTCTGTAGGTGAACTATTCCTTTAAGACTCGAGTTAGGAGAAAATATTGATATGCCGATATATTGCAATATTTTGTTTTTCAATATGGTATCGCTATAAAAAAGCACTGTATTGATATTTTTACTTATGAAATCTCGCGATATCTTGTTGTAATAGACTGACTTACTTTGAAGCTGCTTATAATATGTCTGGTTTTAAGTTGTTGGTTAAGTTACCAAGTTGTCAGAAACATTATAATTAGCCACATGTTGGCTAAAACCTGCTAGTATCTGATATCTGGCAGCATTGCTGATATTTAATGTGCCTTTGAAACCTAATTACTTTGATGAAGTGAAGTGTAACTCCATGTTATTTAAAGGTAGAGTCCAGAATTTTTCCCCTGAAAATAAACACTAGACTTGTGTGAGTTAAATCCATCTCAATCCGCACCTTTGGGCCTCTACTCGTTTGTGGCAGTGACTTTGTTTGCATCTCCCTCTTCCCCTGACTGTATTTCCTCTTTTCCATTTGTTTTGGTGTGTTTGGGACATTTCTGGGTGGAGATTTGTGCATCGTCTCCAGCCAATGACAGAGCTTAAGGCCTAGCACTCTGTGGGGATACACTCATCGATGGGAGCTGGCACTAGATTCACTTGAATTCTCTACACAAAATGCCAGATGCAGTGATGAAAAGGAAGTGCTCTCCGGTGAAAAGAGCTTTAGAGAGTACACGCTCAAAAACCAGGGTTGATATTGGTTTGGTTTTCACCTGCATCTGAGCTTAGAAGGAGAGGCTTGGGGCTGAAGAGCGATTTGACCATCAACCCGAGGAGAGGGGCTCTCAGTTTGAATAGTGTTTACAAACAGAAATGAGGAAACACTACGGATTCTACCTTTAAGTGAATGAATCACAACAGATGCACTATCTTTACACATAACTTTGAACCATGCTGTAAACACAATATTGCATTATATCGTCTTGTCTATAGTGTCACGATATATCGTAACTCTGCTCCTGTATCGTGATACATATTGTATCACCAGATTCTAGTCAACAGGACTCCTGTGTCAACAGGGGATCCGACTAACCCCTGATTAAGACACAGCTACAGTAGACAGGGCATGACAGGACTCAGCTAATCTGTTAAAAGAAGTATGTTCTTACACATAATCTCAAAGCAGTAGATTTAACTTCAGAATTCTTGGTGCTTCCAATTGTTGTTGGTTTTTCTTTGCATAGTATTTATGAAAAAAAAGGTTTTGTTTTCATGCAGGCGAGTCTTGGCCTTGTTATCCTTTATATATCAGGTGGCCACACCACAATTAAAACTTTTACAGAGCCCTTTGACAAAGTTCTTCCATAAAACAATAAAAGATATGGACCATCTAAAAAAATTGTACAGTAGTTTGATCATCAGCTGCGTTTACACGGAGCAGTTTTGATCCAATCGAACGCCATTCAGAAAATGCATCATGTACATGTCAGCTGATCTGATTGGTTGGAAACAATCTTAAATCCAATCAAGAGGGGTTGTTTAAACCTTTTTAGGATCAGATTATCAGGAAAAAATGACCATGTATGAATGAATGTATGAATGATTCCAATCGTTTCTGTGTGAACTGCGCAAAGGTTTCGTGACATAGCAGATTCAGGGAATACGGCGGAAGCAAAACAGAACGGGACTGTGGAGGATGCAACAATTTTGTTTGAAACCGAAAGAGTCAAGATTTACTCAGCATTCCGACTGTCAAAAGATTATAAATTAAAAAAAAGAAAACTTCTTTTCTTCTGAACTAGGACACATTGCACATGTCAAAAGTATTACGTATAACTATGTCCATCAAGTACAACTGAAATACAACTGATAGCATTACTTTTTCCAGCGCCCATGTAAACACATCAGCTGGAAACTCTAATCGGAAAGATTTAAGTCGGATAGATGAATTATTTGCCCATGTAAACGCAGCTATTGTTTGTGATGCACAGAAACTTCTACCAATCAGAATGACAAGATGTTCGGAATAGACTCGGTGACTGGAAGCCATTATTCTTGACTTTTGTTCAAACCTAAAATTCGCCACCTACAGTCATCCTCAAAATTATTCATACCCTCCAATGAAGGAAAAGGCCAAATTTACAATAGTAATTTAAATAACAGAAAACTAAAGAAACTGATAATGAATAAAAATGTACAAAATTATAATTTAGTGAAATAAAATATTGCTTTTGAATTTTGATTGAAAATAATGATAAAAAAAAACAAACCAAACTGTCCCAGACACATTAGAGCACCTTTCCCATGAACAGTGGACCAAAATACCTGCCAACAAGAAAACAATTGATTGCAGTGATTTCCTCAAAGTGTTGCTCAACAACATTTTAGCTTCGGAGCTCCATCATGCTTGTTTACTTGTTTCATTTTTTGTGTGTTTGTTTGTCACATTTCTGTTAAACCACAGTCAAAATCAGTGTCGTGATTTGTATAGAATTTTTATTTATTATTACTTTTGTTAATTTCAACTTATTTCACTGACAGCTGATTTTTTTTCCTTCTTTAATTGGAGGGTATGAATAATTTTGAGAAGGACTGTCTGTGGGGTCCAATCCACAAAGGTTGCCCATTTTTGCATTGGTGAAATAAATAAGTTAGTAGGTAAACTTTATTTATAGAGCGCTTTTCACAGACACAGAGTCACAAAGTGCTTCACAATGATAACCAGAATGAAAAGAATTTAATGAATAAAATCAGAATAAAAAAAAAAAAAAACTGGCAGCAGGCTTTCCATGTGGTGTGATTGCTCCGGTATACCTCTGTTGTCAGCTGATGATGTCTTCCAGGGTTCAAGTTTACAACCCACTATCGGTCTTTTTTTGATGTATTTTTAGCTTTCACCCAAATTACCAGCTCAACAGAAATTTTAGTGAAAAAGCAAAACAAAACATAAAACATATTGTGACAGTAATTAAATGAGGCGCAAACAGATGGAAACGATTGCACAAATGGTATCAGTAATGGACTGCATTAATAAAGACCTTTTACCAACACAAAAGCACATTTTGTAATTTCTCACACATGCATTAGAAGACCTCAGATTTAGTTGTTGCTTTGTGCTGTGAGAGACCTGCCAATCACGTTCCCGTATGAAAGGTTTTAATGTCCTGATTTTAATGGCCATTGGGAACGTTGAGGTTCAGTGAATCAGAACTACTTTATAAAATGATTGTAAAGGAAAATGTTCTCCACATGGAGCAGCCCTAATTGATATGTCACATGCATGCTGCACATGTGCCCTGGTTTGGCAATGACCTGCTGAACGCTGGAGTCTCTCTGCCTCCTCTTTCCACCGCACACTCGATGAGCACTGAAAGGTGTGTGCTGGCCATTTGCGAGTGAACAATAGTGTGTTGTTAGTGGGCTGTCAGTGCGGTGTGTGCCTGTCAGTTTAGGTTTGGACTGCTGTGTGGAGACATTATAGGCTGACGGACAGCCCTAACTCCTCTCTTGGCTGGCTCTGTCTGTCTCCGAGGCTAATAACTACCCTGACACAATGAAAACTTCAGCCTGTTTCATAGCAGAATGAGATGGCTTGATTGTGCACTGTAGACTGGAATGTTAGCTATTGAGCTGTAGGATGAAGCAGCTTGATTGTACGCCGTGCACAGGAATTTTAGCTATTGAGTTGTTGGACTTAGGCACAGCAAGTTTTAAAATATCTTCCGTAATATGCCAATGCATTGGTGGTTTTGTGGAGCTGGGTTTAGCCTGCAGGTGCCCAAAGGGGAAGAGATTGTGCAGTCATGTGTGGTGCTGAGAACCATCCGCCTTGATGATGGAGACTAACATTGAGTGACAAATAATTTCCCCTGGACTTTTCTTAACTCCTGGTTGATTTTAGGCTATATTTGCATTCCTCATGTTTGTTGTGGTTTCCTGTAAAGACAAATTGTTGCAGCAAAAGTTTCTCTTTTCCCGGCTGAGTGAGGTTGGTTGACCGTTTCATTTCCACTTTAATAAAATGAAAAGTGTGTTTTGGTTGTTTATAGGTGCTCATGTTCCTGTAAGACCCTGAGCTACCGTCTGTAGCCACGTGACTCCACCCCATCCAATCTATAACCAGTTATCGTCCATTTATCGTTACCTTGGTTAACTGCTCAAAATATCGGCATAAAGATTTTAGGCCATACCGCCCAGCCCTACTACAATGTTCACAGGTCACGGCAAATTTTATGTTTCAGACTGGCTCAGTGTTTACTCAAAGTGTCATGTTTTCGTTGTCTGGTGCCAGTTCTATCCACAAATATTGTGTTCCCGGCATGTTGTGGACAGTGGTGCAACGGATCAATGAACTCACAATTTAGATCGGTTTACGGTTTTTGAGTCACAGATCGGATCAGTGTTCAGATCAGCAAAAAGAGAAAAAGGACGAGACAAATTTACCTTTTGCCTTATTAAGTATTTTTGCCCAGGAAAATCATTCAACTTATGACTCATTCCACTCAACTGTAAAAAAGTACATTAATGATAAGTTATGATAATGGGACATTTCTGTTTTATATGTTAATCTTCTGTAAAATGTGTCAAAGCAACAAAAAACACGTTTCTATCAGCACTGATCACATCAATAAAAATACTGTTGTTCCTCTTCCTCAGTGTTGCTAATATTTAAAAAATGTGAATCAGTTCATATTTGTCATGATTTCTGAGTTTTTGTTTGTTTTCTGTTTAATTCTTGTCAGATTTCTATTTTTGATTTTGCTGTTTGTGCGTTTAAGTTTGTTTTGTGATTGATTTTGTTCTTTTTTTGTTCTTTGTTCGTTAGTTTAGTTTATATTGATGGTCTTGCCTCCTGTGTTATTTCGTAGAAGTTTTCTTGTTTTGTTTACTTCCTGTTTCCATGTTTCACCTGGTTCATAGCAGCTAATCATCTCACCTGCTTCATATTTAGTCATTAGCTTCCTCAGTATTAATATTACTTCTTCTTGTCTTCTTCTGCGTATTGTCATATACCCTGACTCATTTTTAAAAAAAACTCCTGGTTTACCAGCCTGACTAATGTGGTGGAAATTCTAATAAAGACCCAGATGAGGTGATCTTTGCAGAATATAAAGTTTATTTTACAACCAGGTTGGAGATGATGCACGCAATCAGATTGTGAGCACCTTCTGAAGAAATACTGAAGGAACATGTCTTTTTATCCAGTGGCAGAGAGAAAGGCTGGAAACAGGGAACTGTTGCTGTCACAGTTGACATTGACATGAATCGCACATCCTTATCTGAAGCTGTATGTGCTATGCGCCTCACACATCTAACTAGCAAACACATATCATAACTTCAGACATTCAAGGCCAGTTCAGAAGGAGAACACCTGCAATCTTATCATTAGCTGAACCCTGAAAAGAGAACATTATACTCATATTCCATATTGGTGCAGAAACGACAACTGAAGGTATGTGCTGCAATTAAAACTAAAAATACACAAATATACTTGCTCAGGAGCATAAACTCAGTGTGCTCATACTAAACTCAGTGTGATTATGAAATTTCCATTACACTAACGCCATGTATGAGATACACGGCAAGTCAGTCTGGATTCCCTCCATTGGAGAATGATTCCACTCCGGTAAAAAATTGACTGGACCAATCACAGCGCAGCAGTAGAATTATTAACAGATGAACGTTAAACTCCTCCGACATCTCCACCGCTGTTTCTGCTCTTTTTGGGTGCTTAACTAACAGCTTCCGGGTCATAGTCACATGACGTGCGACACAAACGCTTTCTCATATTAGTAGTTCAGCAATAAACAATGCTGACATGTAACAGGGTATTTATGATAATAAAACCAAACATTCTATGTTAATATACACAAGAAAACTACATTAAATAGAGAGGGAAAAACAACGTGTAAACGCTGACTTCCAGGCGTCGCCATAGCAACGTAGCAACAGAGTGCCGAGCTACGCCAGCTACAGTCACCTCTGATTGGTTCTCTCTGGTTCACTTTCCTCCTGTTAGTCCCGCCTCTCGTCTCGCATTGGAAATCAGTCTCCAACGGAGGGAATCCAGACTGACTTGCCGTGTATCTCATACATGGCGTTAGTCAGGACGGTGTACCAGGCTATAAAAACTCAGCCTAGTGTTGTCTTTTTGTCTGTAGGCAGTTATGGGCTTTTTTTTGGAGTTTTTTTTTTTTTCTTGAAGTTCTGGATCTATTTTACTGTTGCAGCATCTTGAGTTTAGTCTTTGTTGAATCTATCAGCCTGTTTCCAGCCATAGTTCTGCGTTTGGGTCCTTCCTCCTCATTTCCTCTCAATTATGACTCATGACAGTATTTCCAGTGTAGGGGGAAATTGATTAAAATTGTTTTACAATCTGAGCAGTTCTGTTATAGCCAAACATATTTACTTTTCTCTTGGTAATGAAATCAGTGGCAGATGATTGATGGTGAGCTGATGATGGTATTCGTAGGGACGACCAGACGGATACAGTTATGCGCTACTTCCAACCCTTATCAGGCTAGTTTAATCTATATGACAAAATAAAGAGTGTTTTAAGACTTTTCAGTTTAATAGTGTTAGTGAGACAATGTCAGGGAAATTTAATTAGATATTTTATTCTTTTCAAAAATTCCACCAAGAAGCAGATAAAACAAAAAGAAACTGGAAGTGTATATTTACAAAGTTTAAACTGTTTAGTTTCAGGACAACAATAATAAGATTTTCTTTGGTCACAAAACAAAAGGCCATTTCAAACCATCACACATCACATGCTGCTTGTAAATTTGATCATTTTTAATCAGTGGTTTTAGAAAAGTAAAGTCTAATCCATTCTTTGCATAATTTACATGACTTTAAAAAAAAAAAAAAAAAGGTCCCCAGTGCTTTCTTTCCACACAAATAAGCTATGGAGTCTTTAAAGCAGCACACATAAATATAATGCCCATAAAGCAGGAGAAGTCAGGAGAAGTTATAGTGCTATAAGCATATCCAAGTAGCCATTTCTCTCGTATATAACATAATTAGGAAATGCCAGTTGCCGGAATCATGGAGTTCAAGCTGAGGTCTAGAAGACTAAGAAAAGTTTGCAGGAGAATTGTTTGTATAATAGAAATGCAAATTGATTTAACCTGTGTTTGCCTGCAATACAAAAGAGACTGCAGGATTATAAAAAGCTTCCTGGGGTTTTCCTCCTTTCACACCTCAAACTTCAATATTAAAACTTTGCAAATGCATTTGGAAAACTGGTCCTGTTTAATGGAGAATTTATACTTAAAAGTATATTTTGAGTATAAATGGGGTTGAATTTCATAAAAAAAAAAAAAGACACTTTTTGACTATTGTGTAGAGTGGTGATGTTAATATTTCACTGAAGGAAGACTTGATGCAGTTAAAGGGACTAGAGGCAGGAATTGTAAAAGAATAAACATGCATGTCCAGTTTTTTAATGCTAATGGGTGATAAAGCGTTATAAAACAAAAAGAATGAGCCCACCCACGTCTCTCTCTGTCACCTTGAACAGGCTGTGTGCTGCATAATGTGCTGCGATTCAGTGGCTGAATTTCCCGCGATGCCCGGCGGACATGACGTCAGTTGACGCTGCATACACGTTAGGGCTGTAACGATACACCAACTCACAATTCGATTCGTATCACGATTTTTGTCCCACGATTCGATACACATAACGATTTTTTAATTTTTTTTTCTAATTTAAAAAATGTGTTTTTTTTTTTTTACTTTAATTTTTTTTAAGTATTTTATTTCAGTGGCATTTATAACATTTAACTTAATGTAACAAGTAGCCTGAACATAGCTGAGGACAATAATCAAAATGATTGAATTATTAACCAAGGATAAAACATTTCTCTTTTCTATAATAGAATAATGCTTTTGAAAAATAAAAATAATTGAACTGTGCTGTTAATCAAAAATGAAGTTAAATAACAAATAAATCCTTGACAGCTTTCTACATCAAACCTGTTGATTTAAAGCTAGAGTTCTTCAGGAACAGCATCATGTCCACATGTCGGGTGAGAGGCTGCTCTGCTCCCTGCAGAGGAGAATTTCAACGGGAAGATGTCGGGAGATGGTGGCGTTATGATGGCCGAGCATGAGCTGATGTTAACCCGAAAAAATGATGACATACCAGCGCGTCTCAGAGAGGAGGAAAGCATTCAGACCTCACTTTCCCATTGGCTGGAACAACTTATTTTCAGTTGCATCGCTGGAAACTCCAACATGCTGAAAATCAGCTGTTCAAAGTTAAATCAAAGGGAAGGAGGTCTGGACGCTTTCACTGCTCCGCAGGGATCCGCCGTTATTGATCTTATTTGTTAAGGCTGGATCGAAGAATAATATTATTTTTTTTATTATTATTATTGGTTTATTTCTTCACACATGCGGTGCGCACACACGCAGTATCCTGTTGGTCGTTTTGTGGCTTTCACGGGGAGTCCCTACCGACACTGGTCCTCCTCTCCGCTCGGAAGATTGGGCGAGCTGTGTGAGGGACCAGCCGGGACTCCACACTGCAAGCTGGGGCTGGTCAGGACAGGACCGCCGCTGATTAACCATCACAAGTCAGAGCAAATAAAAACGCCTAAACCAGCAGCGGGGGTTTCACCACCGTTCCGTGACGTATCCACCTCTCGGCTGTCCACGCGTTCAGTCCAGCTTGACGTCCTACGCGCGTCTGGCCTGCCGAACACGAACAGGATCCCCCTCCTGTCTTTCTACTGGTCTCAGTGTCTGAAGACCTGCCATCGCAGGCTCAGAGTGTCGCGATTTCGATTTCGATACGGGTATCGTTACAGCCCTAATACACGTCCCCAACAGTTTTGATACAGGAAGAAGATGGTTGCGGTGGATTCAAACACTGTAAGAGATAGTTATGGATTCTTCTGCCGTCAGCAAACGATCCAGATCTACTCAAAGATACTAGAAAGTGGCGCTACGAAGAAAAAGACTTTATCAGCATAGTGAACAACGTAATAGCATCCATTTGTGTGTGCTAACGTGCTGGCTTGGCTGGTGCAGTTACCCGTAGTGCCAGTCATACACGTAGGCCTGGGACGATAACAAATTTTGCTGTACGATATATTGTCCCACATATTATTGACGATAAACAATATTATTGTTGACATTACCGAGACCAAAATAACCACTCATGTAATGTCAATATACTGTATCATAATAATGCAAGTACATTGTTTCAAATGCAACAATTCAACTTTTATTTCACATTGGAATGTCCAGAACCAGAACTTTTAAATATCCTAAATAAATAAACGAACAAACAAGAAAAAGAAAGAAAAAAAAAAATAACAAAGGGCTCTCTGGCTTTGCAACATCTTAAAACTCCTTGAAGCTCACTCGCTGCGGTCTGTGTGTATGAGTGCTTGCGGCTCTGCCTCCTCCCACAGATACAAAGATCCTGAATGACTGACAGGATGGTTCACTCCCTTCATTCATTCTGCTGAGTCACAAATGCGTCCAGGTGTTGAGACGATGCACAGAGTGAATCCTCTTCTCATCCAGCATGTTTGGAGGTGAAAGGTGAGGAAAATAAATACAAGCATGCGCATGGAGATATATCAAAACCGGAAAAATGATAAAGTTCATTTTCATTTATCTTGCGATTAATTGATTTATTGATTATCGTCCCAGGCCTAGCCAGTCACGTCACACGCAAGTCTCATTTATTAGTCCTGCCCCTAGATCCTTTAATGTCGTCAAATTCTTGAATAGAATTGTTAAAAGGATCAGTTTGGCAGAGGAACCTTTCGATAACAGGATAAAGAGGTTAAACACACCTAAAATTCCACAGTTGACTTCTTCTACAGACAAAAGTTGAAGGTTTTAGCCTTACCCTTTCAGTGGTACAGTTGTGTGTAAAAGTGTTTGCCCCAATACTGCGGTTTATCACATTTTGGAAAGCTGAGTTCAATTTCTCTAGCCACACCCATGCCTGATTACTACCACATCTGCTCTCAATCAAGAAATCACTGAAGTAGGACCTGCCTAACAAATTTAAGTAGACCAAAAAGATCCTTAAAAGCTAGACATCATGCTGCGATCCAAAGAAATTCAGGAAAAAATGAGAAAGTAATTGAGATCTATCAGTCTGGAAAAGGTTCCAAAGCCATTTTTAAAGCTTTGGGACTCCAGCCAACCACAGTGAGAGCCATTATCCACAAATGGTGAAAACATGGAACAGTGGTGAACCTTTCCAGGAGTGGCTGGCCGACCAAAATTACCCCAAGAGCACAGCAACGACTCATCCAAGAGGTCACAAAAGACCCCAGAACAACATCCAAAGAACTGCAGGCCTCACTTGCCTCAATTAAGGTCAGTGTTCATGACTCCACCATCAGAAAGAGACTGGGGGGCAAAAATGGCCTGCATGGCAGAGTTCCAAGACCAAAACCACTGCTGAGCAAAAAGAACATAAAGGCTCGTCTCAGTTTAGCTACAAAGCATCTTGATGATCCCCAAGACTTCTGGGAAAATACTCTGTGGACTGACGAGACAAAAGTTGAACTTTTTGGAAGGTGTAAGTCCCATTACAACTGGTGTAAAAGTAACACAGCATTTCAGAAAAGGAACATCATACCAACAGTAAAATATGGTGGTGGTAGTGTGATGGTCTGGGGCTGTTTTGCTGCTTCAGGACCTGGAAGACTTGCTGTGGTCAATGGAACCATGAATTCTGCTGTCTACCAAAAAATCCTGAAGGAGAATGTCCGGCCGTCTGTTGGTGACCTCAAGCTGAAGCGCACTTGGGTTCTGCAGCAGGACAATGATCCAAAACACACCAGCAAGTCCACCTCTGAATGGCTTAAGAAAAACAAAATGAAGACTTTGGAGTGTCCTAGTCAAAGTTCCGACCTGAATCCCATTGAGATGCTGTGGCATGACCTTAAATAGGTAGTTCATGCTGGAAAACCCTCAAAGGCTGAATTACAACAATTCTGCAAAGATGAGTGGAACAAAATTCCTCCACAGCGCTGTAGAAGACTCATTGCCAGTTATCGTAAACGCTTGATTGCAGTTGTTGCTGCTAAGGGTGGCCCAACCAGTTATTAGGTTTAGGGGGCAATCACTTTTTCACACAGGGCCATGGAGGTTTGGATTTTTTTCCTCCTTTGAAAATAAAAATCTTCATTTAAAAACTGCATTTTGTGTTTACTTGTGTTATCGTTGTCTCACATTTAAATTTGTTTTATGATCTGAAACATTTAAGAGTGACAAACATGCAAAAAAGTAAGAAATCAGGAAGGGGGCAAACACTTTTTCACACAACTGTAGGTAGTACTGGGGTCAATATCAGATGTTGGAAACTTAAAAAACAATATCAAACATACCTGGTCTTAAACTTACTCTTCTCTTAATGGTACCACTGGTTTCCTGCTACATGAAACAATAGCATTGCTCATTATACAGGAATATTTCAGCCCCTCGATTAAAGTAGTTTGTTTCAATTTATTTTTGTCCTTACATGCTCTTAATCCTGCAGATAAAGCTTTTGTCTTCAGCAAAAGAATACAAGCTATCTCTCTGAGGCTTTATATACATAGAAAACCAGCCGAAGCACACATGCACGCCAACACATCTTTTCAATTCTCTGGGGTGTCTAAGTTCAGACCGGGTGAACACCGCAAAGGCTGCTGTAAAGGTGGGAAGCCGACATGGGTCAGTAATCCCCATCTTAGCTGAGAATCCCAACCATCCAGAGGAGCAATCAGCTGTGGTGATGTGTGGACAAAGCCTCAAGACCAACCTCTCCAACCGAGCGCTCTGATAACTAACAGGCCCAAGCAGCCACAACACAAGCAGGCCGGCGGACGGAGACGTAGGCAGGAAATATGACGCCTGTGAGCTCTCGCTGTAATGATGGGGCTACAAGTCAGAGCAGCCCTCTGATTCTTCAGACAGCGTTGCACGCAGCAGGACGTCGTGTCAGAGAGCCATGCAGCAGAATTTAATAACCTGAGAGAAATTAGACACAGTTGTTAGGAAACAAATATTTATATTCTGAACAGATGTTGACACAACAGCCTACCCTGACTCACAAAACTAAACCAAGAGAGAACACAAGAGAAAATTTGTGTTTGCTTTTGCATTCACTACTTGGCGAAGTCGTGACCTAACTCAGTCATCTCCTGCTTGTTGCTTTAAGTTGATCTCACCCATTGTACCATCCATCAGACACTCCCTGCTAAGCATGTAAGCACAACGGCCCACTGGACACCGCCGTACATGCATGAACCTGTGGAAAATATGCACATGAAAAGCTCCAGGCGTATCACAATACTGCAGCACATGTTGCACACTGGTGCAAAGAATCCTAGAGCAGACTCTTTCCTCAGATCAAACTCAGTGTTTGCACCCATGACCCACGATGGGCTGTTCATCAAAGTTAGAAAGTGCACATTTTGTAGTTGTGCACATTGAGGACTAAACTTGGCTTTAAACAAATCATTTAACGCAATGTTGTATCAGGGCAACCACTGTTAGTCGAAGAAAAATCGTGTGAGATGTAAAATATTTTTTGCTTTCTCTGAGTGATCATAGGACCTTTACACTCTATGAAAAATCTTATCAGAAAAATATGCTGAGACTTGCCAAGAATATAACATCTGATCCAAAGCATGTGTTGAACAGAGTATACGCTCCTACCATCCACAGCAGGGCTACTCAACACAGTCCTACGAGAGCCACATCCTGCACATTTTCACTGTTTCTCTGATTCAACACATATGACTCAAATTTATGAGCCATCATGGAGAACTTCATTGGGTGTTGGACCCATTTTATTTGAGTCAGGTGCATTAGAGCAGGGGTACATTGAAAACTAGAGATGCACGATATGAAAAATTCCAACAGATACCAATAATCAGTTCCTGCTTCTCATGGCCAACACAGTACTGATATTAAATCTGAAAATGATGTAATATTAATTCCTGGTGCCAATTCGAAAAATACTTCTCTTGCATATTTTGCAGATCCAGTAGTTGCCAGAGTTGTCATGATGTTGCACAGTGAGTGCAGCCTTATAATGTTCCCACGCCCAATGGATAAAAAGAAAATGATAGAAAACAAGCAAAAAAAAAAAAAAAACCCAACATTTCGCGAGTTTGCCATAAAATAGCGCCTGTTATACTGTATATTGGTTAATAATATTGATAATTGTTTTATTTACAATTTGATATTTCTGATTTTCCTCATTTCAAGGAGGCTTTTAAGATCTGACTCGGGACAACAGATAAAAACTAGCCTTTGGGCTAAATCTGGCATATTTAGAAGTTTTCTTTTATGTGCTATGTCCCTATCAAATAAACAGATAAAATGGAAAAATATCGGTCAATATCAGGCTGATATCAGCATTCAGTTTTGAAGCCAATATTGACCGATGCCAGATGATATTGTGCATCACTTTTGTAAACCTGCAGAATTACTGATACATGAAGAGTTTTTCAGTCTTACTTGATTGAACTCTGAAGAAGAAGAAACCAAAGTTCAACAAAGTGAGACTGAGAAACTCTTCCATGTTTCTGTCAATTTTAAAACTAAACTTAGAACTCTGAGGAAACCAGTGTGTAGCCTATGTACCCCAGGAAATATTGTGTAAAAGTATTTGAACAAATCTTTGCTGTTGGCAGAGTTGCTGTGTTAGTTAGTGCAGCTAGCTAGGCTAGCTCAAAACCATAGACATATGGACGAAGCTTCCACACACATCGCCCGTTAGTTTCTGAAGAGCTAAAAGTGAAGCTCGTTCCTACCATTGCCATCTTGGCCGTGTTGTGTCGTCACTCCTGGAGTGAATAATTTACTAACATACTCTTAGCTAAATGCTAACTGAGCTAACAAAGATAGACAGGCTAAAGGTAAGGCACGCTGTTAACCGGCTAAAAACTGGTTGTCTTACTCTGCTACAGGCTGAGGCCTTCCTGGGAGCAAGCAGGGAGCTAACCACCAGCGCTGGAACCCAGCCAGCATTTCTATTTGCAGCCCATATGGGTTAAATTTTGGCTGCATATGAGCAGTTTAAGTTACATGGGCCCCATATGTGGAAACCCACATGGGAAACATGGGAACGTGGGCCCCACATGCAATGCTGGCTGGGAAATGACAGCCGGTCTGCTCCCTGTCAGTCAAAAGGACACGCCCCTAATTATGTGTAATTTGTGTAATTGTGTAAAGATTAAATCACATCTAAACGGATGAGTTATAAAAGAAAAAAAAATCACCCCCTCTCACAATTGAACTGAAGGTAAACTTGACCAGTTAAAGGTGCCATGACATCAAATTTCACTTTTCAGGGGTTTTGGGTGTATAATATGATCTGTTGTGCACTGATGAGGCCATGTGAATGTCCAGAGTGAGAATCAAAGTTCCTGTTTATGGTCTGTCAGCTTTGTCTCTCTGCTCAGAAACAGTTGAATCAGACAGCAGGCGATCATTCTACGTAGTTCTATCATTCTACGTAATTTAATTGCTCCAATAAGAGCACACTATCAAGTAAACAGCGCCCCCCCCCACCCCCCCTCTCTCTCCTAACGGTTTATGCACCGTCCGCTCCCCCCCTCCCCTCCCTGTCTGATTCAGCTGCATGTGTGGAGCTAGTAGTAACTTCTCTGCAGTCAGGTCTGGGTTTTCAAACAAATGGATTTAAAGGCAAGCTTCTGCAGCAACACTGAGGGAGGCGACCACAACCTTGTCATTACCTGTAAGTTTATTTATTTTCTAAATGCTGTCTTGTCTGATAAACGTAGCTCACTGTCTGAACTGCCCATGTTGCTAGCAGTTAGCCTTTAGCAAACTCCGATCGCAGCTTGACCTAGATTCTCCAAATAAGGTCATAGCCAAATAAGGTGTAGCCAATCAAAATGAAGTCAACGTGGTCTCCGGGTAAAGCTCCATATCATCACCGAACCCAACTGTATTACTGAGGAAGTGAGGTCTGGCGTTTCAAAACAATACTCCGCTGTAAAAAATGCCGTTTTTTTCTTTGGAGTATTTACATATGCAGTCATGCCAACAACATAAACTAGTTTTTAACTGCTATGTCATCACTCCTTTAAACCTAAAATGATGTTTTGAACCAGGCTGTAGATGTTTATTTTTGCTGTAATCATGTTTATTTCTGCTTTAAACATGTTTGTTTCTGCTGTAAACAAGTTTATTTCTGCTGTGTAATTGGCCTTTTTAACATGGGAGTCTATGGGGATTGACCTGTTTTTGGAGCCAGCCCCTAGTGGATGAAGGGTGAATTACAATTTTTTCCGCTTTATTTTTCTCAGCAGAAGTTGCTGCTTGCTCAAAACAAAGGGGCAGCATCAGGTAAGGAGTACCTAATGGTTTAGTAATGTCAAGAATAACATTTTAACGTTCGAAACCATGCCTGAACCCATCATTTAAGATTATTTACATGTCCACACATCCTATGCTTTTAAAGTAAGCAAAAGTACCATTTAAAACTGTTGTCACTTAAGCGAGACGGAGAAAAGTGTAACATCAAAGGATTTTTATTTAGTTGGATGTATTAACTTTTCCTTACTGAAAACGTAATGTAAAATATTTATGTAGCTATGCTAGTTTATCATTCTTAAATTTCTAAAAACTAATTCTCTATAGGTTTGGAGATGAGCTGATTTTGAAGTGAAGCTAATGTCAGTCGTTATAGGACTGACTGATAAGATAGATCTGCGTCCTTTTGAGAACTGGACGTGTCATTTTATGTCACCACTCTCAAGAAAGCAAATTACACAGCATCTAATTATCGATTGCTGTGAAATGTCACATGCAGTGGAGAGTATATAATGATCTCACAAGTGAAGGTTTTAAAATGTGAAGTGCTGCTGGCCAAGGACTAAATCCTCAACCTCTCTAATGCCACGGCGCGCTGACGGAGGACAGAAATTCTGGAGCTACTTAATTATTTCTTTCTGTGAAATGTCACATTCTCCGCAGTCAGGTGTGATCACATCAAACTCAGACAGCAAAATGTCAAGTGCAACTGGCCAACAAGTCATCTGTATCAACTTTAAAGGGTAGTCGTGTGATCTTGGACCTGGTCAATTACATTTTAATGAAGTTAATACAGTTCTCTGCCTCTGCGGTGATTTTAGTTTCCCAAATCTTAAGGTCTAGTGTTTGCTAACACCACAATGCACTCTTGCTCACATCTTTAAGGATGTACTAATTGAATTCTTCTTCTTTTCTGGATGCATTGCCGAGCAGGTGCTCCAGGGCACCACCTGTCATGGCTGCAGCTGTCGTCAGGAGCCATTTGATGTGCACTTCTTTAGTGAGGAGGCAAAATCATTTCTTAAAAACCTGGCTCAGCTATTAGCGCTGCTCAGAGCAGTCTGTAGCTCACCTTTTTTTCCAGGGAGACAAAGGAGACGAGAGAATAGAGACAGGGGGACAGAGACGCAGGTTTTATCTCCAACCTGACCCCAGCCATAGAATTGGTCACACTTTGCTCGCAGCAGGTTCCTTTTAAAGCTCTCTGGAGAAAACTGCAGCTGATATTTTTACTGGACAGAGCGAACCCTTCTTTCCATTTCGAAGTTTCACTTTAACAAAAAGTTTGACAACAGGAAATGTGAGACGTGTCACAGTGACCTTCTCTGAGCGGACCTGGAGCTGCTCGACCTAAATGGCTTCCTTTACAGCACATTAGGAAAGGAAATGTACAAACCTGAATGTCTTGATTCATATCTATTACCGAAGCCGTGTTTGCTCGTATGATACTTTCATTTTACTTAATGCATTTTTCTTTTCTTCAAATTTACTTCCAGCAGTGTGGTCTAGTTAATTCTAGTGAGTATACTCTGGTGTATCATCCAGTCTTCAGATTTTGCATGAAAATTGAAAAAAAGAGGCAAAAATGCCATTTTTTCAATAGCTCAAATTATATGACAACTATTAGTAACATATTAGCTACTAACAGACCATAATAGAGATGTCCCAATCAGGTTTTTTTTTTTCCCCCGATTCCAAGTCCGAGTCATTTGATTTTGAGTATTGGCCGATTCCGAGTCGCGATGCAATACTCCTATAATAGAATAAAAATTGAAAAGAAAAAGACAGATACAACATGCTGTAGGGGAAACACTGATCGAAGAGGCGGGTCATCAACACAATGGCCTGATCGGATTCTGAATCCTAACAGCTCGATGATGGAAGTCAGGAGGTGTCACATTTGTTATATTTTTTTTTCCTTTTATTTTTTTTCTCATTTTACTTTATGACACTTATGACTCCTCTATTCAATTACATTCTTCCAGTCACATTTTTTAAAAGATATTTAGCTTGCATTTGTACACCAACAGGAATTGATACTTTATGAATGTCTGTGGAAATCACAAAGAAAACTATTTGGTTATTTCTTCATGTGTCTGAAGCATGAGAACGTACAATTCTTTATTTATTGGACACTAGATTTTGAATAAACTGAAACAACAGATAATTTAATATGTGCTTCATATACTGTAATGGCAAACAAAGTTTAACCAGCATTCTTTTCTTTTTTTTCTGTCACTGCGAACCTGTTGCGGGTCACATCACACAACAGCAGCCCTGTCAAACCCGCACTGATACACACACTGTACCAGTAACGTTAAACCAGCACATCGGCACGTTGTGTCGCTAAATATGAACCGTGTGCTGTATATTATGTTGGGTTTATTGTCGTATGCTTTGACAAATGGATCAAACTCTCTGAACTCGGTGCAGTTCAGCGGTACAGCCGCCTTCACTGCAGTTAACATCTGGATTAACAGGCTGCTGCTGCGTTACATTTAACTTCTGCACTTCCCTGGTGATGCTGCATTATACAACAATGAGCTCCGGCGGTTCACATGAGGCAGAATCAAACCAACCGCTGGTTATAAAACCGTAAATGACAGGAAAACCACGCAGAGGAAAAAGAAATGCGCCTGTTGGGCTGCATCTCCGGCCAAAGAGAGGGTGTCAGCCATGGCCTTCTGATGCCAAGTCAGTGTAAAGGAAACATTTATCCGATACCTGATCGGGACATAATGGTGTACATGGTTTCTTAATTGACTCTTAAGATGACAGTGAATTAATTTAATCATTAACGGTTTTATGAATGAACTATACTAACATGTTAACTTTGTAGCCTACATTTAAATTGTTTCTACAGCTTTAAACTTTCTGTTTTTCCACTCTAACCAAGCAGCCTGTTTTAAAACACCCTCACCAGACTCACATCACAAGGCTGGCCAGGCCCAGTTCTCATCTACAATGCACGTGTACACATTGTGCATGTGGCGCAGTTTTTGGATTTTTCACACCATTCAACTTCACTGCTTCCTTGAGGCCGGTTCATACTCGCGCAGACTGAGGGCCGTATTTTCTGGACTGGAAGTCGCTCCTGAGTATAAGTAGTCAAAAAATGCATCATGAAAAGGAAAAGAACATAAGTTGCACTGGACTATAAGTCATATTTATTTATTTAAAATAGGGCGATTTTTTTATATCCAGTTTCTTACTGCTAAAAATTCCCCAATCTCTCCAATTCCAAAATTAATGCCTGTAAATTATCATAAAAATCATGATTAAGAAGGATAATCACCTTTGGTCATGTCAGTCATCATGAAATGACACTTAAAAATATATTAAATTATATTTACTCTGATATATAAGTCACACTGGACTATAAGTCGCAGAAGCAGCCGTACTATGCAAAAAAGTGTGACTTATAGTACGAAAAATTACGGTAGTTAATGTCAGGTTCATGTCACACTTGCTTCTTTATGGTCCAAAAGTGCCGCTTCGTGACACAGAAAAGGTAAATTTCTGGAAGGGAAAGTAACAGTTGTGTCACAAAACCATGGTAATACATATCATTGCGGATTTTTTAGCGGTTATACGGAAATTTGGGACCTTAGTGCGGCATATACTTGCATATCATGTACTTACACCACTATTTACTTCCCTTTTGCTTATTTCTTTTTTCCTCCATGAATTTATTCCTTAATTTCTTTCCTTTCATTACAGATAACCACCAGCTAACAATTTTTGTTCCTCCTATTCCAGTTTGTTTTATACCTCCCAGGTTTTTGCTTCTTTTTTCGTCCACCCTTCATCCTTCCATTATCTCTCTCTAACATCTCTTCCTCTACTGCAAACGCGCACTGCCTGACTGCTTGACATCCCTTCACATATACGCCAAACTTCTTTTTTCTCAGGCTCTCACACACATCAGTTTTCTTCTTTTCTTGACTCCAGAATTTCTCAGCCAATCACATTCTCTGCCTTCTCCCTTTAATCGCATGGTGCGTTATTACCCTCCTCCCTTTGTTTGGAAAGGCCTTATTGCAGACTAGTTGTCTGAGAAGGGTTAAGGGTGAGATGAAGGAGAATAGGCCGAGAGGGAGTAGAGGACAGAATGAACTATCCTTCACACTCATCTCTCTACTCCAAACACTTCACAGGAAATTGCTGCAGACATGTTACAGACAGACATACAGACGGCCGCACATGCACGCACCGACACACAAACCCCTCCCTGCATCTTTATTGCTTCCCACAGAAGTCTGGATTGCACCGCTGAGCAGAGTGAGTGCTCCACAGCCTTCTACCCGCTCCTTTCTCATGGCTGACACCTGTCAGATTAAGCGCAGAGGAAGCCATGCTAAGTGATGCACTGTCTCTTTCTCTGTGTGCGTGTTCACAAACAGCCTCTGCTTTCTGCATGACTTTGTTAAGCCATCACAGTGTCTTTGTGGCTCCGTTCGGAACGCCTCAGCAGGGAGAATCCTGTCGCTCGGCAGAATTGCTGTTCGTCGTGTGTGCAGTGGAGAGTAGATCTAGTCATCTTTAAGATTCACAGCTCATTTTCTCCTTTTATCTGGATTTCACAGTCTGAGTAAGAGTCAGTTTGTAGAGCTACTCCACAAATCTTCGTAGTGTTTTTTTTTTACTATTCAATGACTACATTAAACCATCCTTTTATGTTTTATGTATAATGTAATATTACATTTATGGCATTTAATATTTTATTACACATTTATACTAGCTTAAATCAGAGCTTTTTTTATTTCATTTGTGTTATGTTCTGGCCCAAATGCTAAAAGCAATTTAGGTCATATATGATTTAAGCATTTTTTTTCTCCTTCCTGCTGCTTTGTATTAACTTGAATTAATGGTAGCTCACCAAGGTTAGAAAGAAGAGTTCAAATAGTAATTCCCACCCAAAAACATACCATTCAGTCCACTTTCACTCTGACAATGCTGCTGTTTTGTTGAAACCTCTGGTGTTTCTGAGATGTGCACATCTGTGCTAACATACAGTAGCAACTTCAGATATAGTAGTTGAGGCCAAAAGTGTTAAACCATCTTTATGCTACTTTCTGCTTTTTCCTTTTATTCTTTTAGACTTCATAGTTGAGTTATAGCATCACGGCTTTCTGCTTATTGCAACAAAATTGCTAAGTTGGGTGTCTGAAAGAGAACATGGTTGGTTTAAAATACAAGCTTCATGATCTTTATCTGACATACACTATATTGTCAAAAGTATTCGCTCACCTGTATTGACTCACATATGAGCTTCAGTGGCATACCATTCCTGATCCAGAGGGCTTAAAATTATGTTGATCCACCTTTGCAGCTTGAACAGCGTCAGATCTTCTGGGAAGGCTGTCCACAAGGTTTAGGAGTGTGTTTATGGGAATTTTTGACCATTCTTCCAGAAGCGCATTTGTGAGGTCACACACTGATGTTGGACTGGAAGGCCTGGCTCTCAGTCTCCGCTCTGATTCATCCCAAAGGTGTTCTATCACGTTAGGTCAGAACTCTGTGCCGGCCAGTCCTATCACAGTTCCACGCTGGAATTCACTGAGCTCCTGACAGCGACCCATTTTTTTCACGTAAAAACAGTCTGCATGTCTAGCTGCTTCATTTTATACGCCTGTGGCCATGGAAGTGACTGGAACACCTGGTTCCCATAATTTGGATGGGTGAGCAAATATTTTTGGCAATATAATGTATTAATAAGACCCTGAAGTTCATAATTGTTGTGTTGAAAACTTACCTTAAAGATGTCCTCCTGCAATGATTTCTTCCAAGAGGTTGTGAGTAAACCTGTGGTAGTGGGTGATGCACCCAAAGGTTGAAGCTGGAAAACTATGGAGAAAAGTTTTGTGTGGGAGCGCAGAGACATGGAAAACCTGCTGGATTGCGGCCCTTGTAGGACCAAATTTAGTAACCCTGTCCTATGGTGTCATTTTTGACTAGTTTAAAGATGTGATAGAGGTACAAGACAGGAACATTTCTGTACCTGTAGGTACTTTTTTTTTTTACAAATGTTCTCTCTAAAGTACAGTTTTGGTCTTTATGAGGCCAGAAGTGTACCGATATACTATGAAAAAGGGTCCAAAGTAAAATAAAGTACAAATTAGAGCCCGACCGATATGGGATTTTTGAGGCCGATACCGATATTGGGGGCTTTAAAAAACCCGATACCCGATATATTGGCTGATATCCGATGTCAGCCGATATACTGTATATCAGCCAGGATAATAAAAGATGAACATGGACACACAGGACATACATACTGTCTAACTGTAGTCCAATTTAAATTCTTATAATGACCAAAATATGATTTAACACTAAGAATCAGAACATCCAGAATCTGTGATGATGTTTTAGGTGGTGACACAGATTTGTTGTGTTTTCTGCCTTACTGTTGCTGCAGCCCAGGTTAACGTTCACACCACAGATGTTGCATCCAACACCTGTTAAATCTTTGTGAAGTGGCTCCACCTTACTCTTCTCCTCTTCCTGGGAATGAATATATATACATTTAGTGTGTTTTAGTAATTAGATTTCAATACTATAGATGACCATTTCAAAATGAAAACAAGTGGCTGCAAACAGCTTACAGTGATAACACACAGACTAATGGAAGGCGTTTTATAAATGATATATTTTTAAAGACTCATTCACTAAAACACCTTAGAAATATAAATTTGTCATCTTTAAGCTTCAAAGAGTTCCATCTTCCACTTAACACAAGGGACTAAACTAGATTTAAGAGCAATGTTGCAGCTTTTAAAACATCTGAACAGAATTACAAATAAATACATTAATTGGAGCCTTTTAATTAGTTTAATGAAAACTTAAACTTCTGAATTTATGAGTCCCAGTAAAACCTGCATGGCATGAAGTATAGAGGGACACAATATAATAATTTTATATTAGATAACAGGAGATGGAAGTTAACAGTTGCGTTTATATTGTTTGTGTCACAAAGAGGCGACTTACACAGCGTTTACTGCTGTATAACAGTCTGACATTAGATAATAATAGAGATGGAGTTAGCAGCTGCATCTTTGTTTATTTCACAAAGGGGCAACTTGCACTGTTAAAATGCTAATATTGTCGCTAAAACTAGCGCATTTAAAACTCGCCTGCTCTCCTTAATGCGCTCTAACAGCGTGTTTCCTCGAGGACGTTTGTTGTCACGGAGCACTAAAGTGTAGTTTTATGTAGTTTTAGAAAGTCTCAGCTTACCAGGGTTAACTAACGTCTGCATCGGTCTGCTCTCCTCTCTGCCTGCGTAGCGCGTGTGTGTGGGAGGGGGAGTAGGGAGGAGGTGCAGAGAAAGCACTGCTCTCTGTATGGGAGGGGGAGGAGGCATGGAGCAGCACGAGCAGCTCTCAGGAAGGGAGGGGGGAGAGCAGAAGCGCGCAGCAGAAGTTTCTTTTTGCCATTTAAAGCAAAACTAGAATTTTCATATCGGCCACATTTTGGCCGATGCCGATTAATGAGCCAGACGCCAAAATCGGCCCGATATTTTGGCCGGCCGATATATCGGTTGGGTTCTAGTACAAATTTGTACCATTTCAACCCTAACGGTACCTGCAGCATTGAAAAACGTGCGTAGCTTGTACAATAACTATAAATAGCAGTCCTTCTAAACAGTGGTATAATTATAGTTATTATATTATGATTTTCATTCCTAGTAATCATAGTTATATTTATATGTATAATTATATATTTGTTTGGCCTAATATTTGTGTAACAATTATTCATTTATTATTAGCATCTTTGATTGTTGTCACAATCTCTATTTTATTGACTTTTATTCATCATTTTTAATTGTTTTAATTGTCCTTTATTAACTCATACAGCTTGATAAGGTACAAAAATGGACCAGGACTGAAGGTACAGAAATGTCTTTCAAAAAGAAACACCTCCAGTGACAAGCTTTGGACCCTTTTATGTACAAACTGGTACCTCTATTTTTGAGTGTGTGTGACAGCAGGTTGTCCCTTTGGATAACAGGAAGTGAAGTGAAAGACGGCGTAAGCCTTCATAGATAATGACACACTGATGCAAGCAGCATTTCTTGATTGAAACATGGGGAATTATTTCATTTCCATTGCATGATTGTAGCAGAAATGCTTCTCACCTTGTTATTTGGTGGAAGGTATCCACGCTGTTGCTTCTTATCACTTCCCGCTCTTTCTTGGCCCGAGGCGCCTTCTTCTTCACCAGATATTATCTTCCTTAGAAACCATATAGAACAGATAAGCTGTAACCCTGACTCTGCTGCTCTGTACAAATATTCCTTGTATAGCTAAAATTGTATTCCCCGCTACACACCTGTACATGATTGTACTCCACCTGAACAACTTTGGGCTTTTGTGGGGATTTGCCAGTGTTGGTGCAACTGGTCAAACAGCAGGTTGCTATGAGTGGTGTTGTCAGCCACACTATATTTGGACTCAACTTCACTTGTCTCCGAGAGCGAGAGGTGGGTGGAAACGGACAGACAGCTCAGCCCCGCGCTGGCAGAGTGTGTGTCTGAAAGTTTCATGTCTTCTCCTCTGCGTCTAACTTGTGTGATTTGTGCACATGTGGGAGTAGCAATGTGTTGCGCTGTCTTGAGTTCTTGCTGTGAAAAAAAGTGAGAGAAAGTTGACGACAATGGGACACACACATCAGTATACACACACATAGGCGCGTTGAACTCACAGATTCAGTCCCGGGAGATTCTCGGAGCGCTTTTGGCGGCTGACAGACGGATAGCGTCTCACAACTAATTGGATGAGAGTTTTAGGTGGGAGACAACTGGACGAATGAAGCGGAAGACAGCAGCAGCCAAGATGCATCATTCCAGGATTTCACTGCCTTTTTTTTCCACATATCAGCTCAAAACGCCAATTAATGAGTGCACCCCTGGTCTTCCATTACTTCCCTCCCTATCAGTGTATGTGAGACATTTTTATCCTAACACTAACACACTGAGGATGTGGTGAGCTCTGAAGGCGTCTTTAGACTGAGGAGGAATTTCAGAGGCTTCACGAGTGAATATGCAATCAATAAGAAGTGTTTGCGAGTGGATTAGAACAGACGTGCGTTCAGTGTGTGCAGCATCAGTTTATACCAAGACTAATATTTGCCAGAATCCAATTTTCAACATGAAATTTTTTTTTTTTTTTGCTCATCTCAGAGAGAAACAGGGTTCACAGTAAGATGTGAAATAAGTTAGTTACTGTGTGAAAATCTGCCTCCTGTTTGCATCATGCTAATCAATTTCGTTTGGAGAAGAGGTTTTTGTTTTTGCTCCTAAAGAATCAAAGGTTTTTAGCTGCAGTTGAAATTTTGAAGTTTGATCCTGCAGGATTATAACCCTCCGAGACTATCAGCAGGAACTTTATCTCTGCCAAGGATATACTGTATATGTATATGTATATTAGGGGTGCAACAGTACAAAAAATTCACAGTTCAGTTCAGTTTGATACTTGAGTGTTGTGGTTTGATAGTTTTTTATACATTACACATATATACAGTACATATATATATTGTATGTTGACATGCTGAGTGAATCAGTGTGTAAACTGGTGTGTTAAGGCAAACACACAGGGTTGCCAGGCTCTACTATACACAGTTTGTGGCTCCATTTAAAAAAAAAAAAAAAATCCACCTGTTTGTTTATTTAAGTCAAAGTCTTTGGTCTAGAGGACTCAGATTCAAGTCCCCAATGTGGCAACAGCAGCCCGCTGCTCTTACAGCTTTTTGAGCCACAACCTCCAGGGTGTATAACATACATATGTTGGTGGTCAAATTGGGATTTTTAATATGATATAAGTAGTTAATTTGTTTATACACTACTCACTAAAAGTTTGGGATATTTGGCTTTTTTTACGATGTCAGAATGAACCTAAAATCCACTACAACCTTTCCAGGTGAACTGAATTAGACTCTCTAAACTTTCAATGCACATTGTGACGGCTTGTGCTGTTTTTTGGTTCTTTGTTTTGTTTAACTTTTGTTTCTTTCAGGCCAGGTGATGATGACTAATTGGAGGCAGCTGGCCACTGTCTCCAATAGGCATAAAAGACCGCCCTTACCAGGGAACGCCCCAGTCCTATTCTTGCTCACCCTGAGGCTTGGCGTTTGGTTTAGTTTGGTTCAGGTTATGTTGGTTTGGTTAGTTAATAAAATTATTTTTTTATACATAAGTTCCCACGTATTTAAAAGTCTGAACGGCACGGCACCACCGTATCTTTCTGATATTTTGAAGCCCCACACACCTGTCAGATCGCTCAGGTCGACAAACCAGTTGCTCCTGACGGTTCCTAGAACCAGACTAAAGGGCAGAGATGACAGAGCTTTTTCTGTTGCTGCACCAGTTCTTTGGAACAGTCTGCCTTTTAATATTAGAAGTGCCCAGAGTATTGTTCATTTTAAATCCTTACTAAAAGCACATCTATTCTCATTGGCCTTCCCCCAGCCTGAGCATCTCTTTTTGGCTTTTATGTGTTTTATGTTATTTTATGGGTTTATCTTCTTCTGTGGTTTTATGTGTATTCCATTCATGTGCTGTCTTATCTATTCTGTGCTCTTAATTTATTGTTGATTTTGATTTGATCATTTCTATGTTCAGCACTTTGGTCAACTGAGGTTGTTTTTAAATGTGCTTTATAAATAAATTTGACTTGACTTGACGTCTCCTTCTCTTTGTTGTGGTCTACGGGCCGACCATAACAACATGTACATTGTTCAATCGTTAAATGTTTATTGCACATCATGCTGTTCTCCAAAAAGACAACTAACCACTGAAATATACAAAGTAGTGTCTAAACCAGGGCTGTCCAATTTTGGGCCCGGGGGGCCAAAGTTTTTTTTTTTTAATTATGATTTTCCCAGCAGTGTGAAAAGTTCTTTTGATATTAAAGGTTGAATATGGAACATTTTTATTAAAAGCTATATATTTTAAAAAATAATACCTCCACAGGTCGTTTGGGGGTGTGCAGAATGAAAGTACAACATTATAACAAAAATTATATTTAGCCTAAAAATAATAATAAAATTAATTTTTATGGGTTCGATAATGGCATTTTATTTACGTCTATAAGCCAATACACACCGCCATTGCAGGTTGCCAAATACGATCTCTGTGTGGAAACAATATTTTGATCATAGTCAGGCTTGTACAGGGGAAAACCGTGGAGATGACGAGTGAAGCAGCTGCTTCAGAGCCCTGGAGATATTGTTATCTGTTTCTGAGGAGGAGTGACCTGAGAAGAGCAAAATCTGGAGTAAATTTAGGTGAAGACTACACTAAATGGACCCACATAAACGTTTTCCACGGAGTCAAAACACGGAAATGGCGACTTTCCTGCTGGATCGGTAAGCTAGCTTGTTTGCTAACATGGCTAACGTTAGCTGTCAGTTATAAACTCCTCTGTGTTACTTGTTGGACATGCTGCAGACTGTTGGTCACTTGCGTATCGGCAGTGAGCCTGGCATCCCAGCGGCTGGAGTTGTTTTTCTGCCGTTGCAACTACAACCTAGACACACGTGATGTCGCTGTTCTGTCCGTATTCCATATTCAACCTTTAAGTCATTTTTGCACTTTCCTTTCTGACCACAAATTAACATTGCATTACATTGTCGGTGGGGTGGCCCTGTTGTTCTATCAGCTCAGATCTGGAAATCCATGATCAGATAATAAGTGAGAAGATGCTTTCCAAAATAAAACCGCATACAAAGTAATGTGAAAACAAATGATGACCACAACAAAGAATAGTGTTATTCATGTTCCACATTACTTTTTATGAGGTTTTATTTTGAACAATTACGCTATGGGCTATTTAAATTCTTACACTGCAACATGAATTTTTAGTTTTGGCCAACAACCATCCACCCCAAGTCATTTTTGGCCCTCCAATATAAAAAATTTGGACACCTCTGAACCGTGACTTGACCTCTAAATGTTCTGGTTTAATGACATCTTGTTTCTAAACAGTCCTCTTCAGCATCCTGTTCACATTTAGACGTCATCAGACCAAGACGACATTGATCTCATGACAAGTTATTGAGACATTGTCATTTATATCTTGTGGTTTAGCCACCATTGTTGTTGGCTTTTCTTTCAATAAATTGCTTGAGATGGAGGAATTACCACATCATAATTCCAGTTAAATGTCCGACATTCATGATATAATGTCAACAAGGTGTGAGCGTTTTACATTTTCCTTTGACAATGATTGAAAGTTGAATTTCCCAAACTATTTGTGAGTAGTTTATCTTAATACATTAAAAAATTACATAGCATTAACGTGTTAATATTGACAACCCTACTGTTACAAAAATCCCAAACGAATCTGACAAATGTAGACTGTATTTATTTTCATAATGCTCTGACAACGCCCTGAAATTATCTTGGGATCACTGTGGGAGTCAGGATCCCCAGTTTGAGACCCCCTGCTCTGGGAAATCTGGAAATTTGTAAAATGCTGACTAATTTCACAATAAATAACAAATGTGATTATTGCTGTTGAGGGCATCTTTGCACCGCATGTTGTTGGAATCAGATCCTTCTTGTCAGCCACATTGTTATTGAATATGTGGGATGTGGGTTGTTTGTATTGACCTGAAGATTCACTCTTTTAAGACTTGTTTAACTTCCAACATTTTAACCCTTTAAAACCTTGGGAACAGATAGTACAAAAATGGTCATTTTGGAAACCTTGGAAGCTATCTCCAATAAAATCTCTTTAATCCTGAATTTAATCCTAAAATTCGATCCTGCTCCACTTTATCAGGGTCTGACTTTGCAGACATAATGTTCACATATTGTGTGATGATTTGATAGATATTTAGAGCAGACAGCTGCATCAAACTTATTTTCATGTTAGACCTTAAAGTGTTTTTTTTTTTTCTTAGCAAGTCTGAAACTTTTTTCATTTCTGCTACTGTATGTGCCCTCTGCATTCATTTTTCACCAGTAACACATTTACTAATGCTGTATTTACAAATCTCTCTTTACTATGACTCCCAAAATATTAAAACAGCCTTTGAGTTTGTAGATATATACTCATTTCATAATTGAAATGAAATGAAATGAAAAATACTTTATTTATCCAAGAAGAGAAATTCAACATTGTAAAAAACTCACTCTTATTTTCTTTTCTTTTCTTTCTTTCTTTTTTTTTTTTTTTTACAATATAACATTAATATGAAATAATAATATAACAATAATAAATCAGTCAGTCAGTCTTGTTCTTCAGGGTGATGGCTGCTGGCAGGAATTAATTTCTGTATCTAATTTAACAATTTAAATCTAATTTAATAATTTCAGTATTTAATATCTGTGTAGTAATTGGGTGAATAATTTCAAAGCAGATGCTTAAAAAAAAGGCACAGGGTTGAAAGGGTTCATAAAGTGTATAACCAGATGACCCAGTAAATGTGTAGCAATCAAACGCCTGCTAGGAACCACTTCTTTATCACTTGTAGACTAGGGCTGGGTGATATGGACCAAATATCATATCACAAATTTATTTTAGATGACGATGTACTATATATCCTGGTGTTTTCACCCTAATTTGTCTGAAAGTTTAATTTCATATCAAACACCGTTTTTTTAGTATTGAAACATGTTTAGCATAAATGTATCGCTCCACTGCAGTGATGGAACTGACAAAACACTGGTTAGAAATGTTTGTTAAATCGAAGTAATTAAAGATAGTTGGCTGTTTATTTTTATTTCTTTGTAAAAGTCTTGGGGAGGATTGTCTTCCAGACAGTTTAAATAATAGGAGTGGGAAAAATATCGATACACAGAAATATCGCAATATTTTGATGTGTCGATACCATATCTATATTTGAAAACATGGTATTGATCTATTTTACTAAAGAAATCTCACGAGATTTCATCGTTTTGTTACGAAATCGAGTGGTATTTCGTGAAATCTCATGAGATTTCACAACAAAATATTGATGTCTAGCGATATTTCATGCGTAAAATAGATTGATACCGTGTTTTTAAATATAGATCCGGTATCGGCATATGAAAATATCACGATATTTCAGTATATTGATATTTTTTCCCACCCTTATTAAGTAATCAGGTGACCCCTTTGTGGTCAGTCGAGGTGCAGCCAGGTCATTACGAAAAAATAAAGCAAAAAAATTGCACAATTTATACCGCGATATAACGATATGTGTAAATATCATATCTCTCTCATGTAAATATCATATCGCAATATCATATCAGTATATCACACAGCCCTATTGTAGACATGACCAACTGGCATTCAGCATCCTGCATTGTCAATGTGAGACTGCCGCAATAAGATTTGGGTTTGGTTTTTTTTCTATTTATTTTATTTTTCACTGAATTATGTCTCAGTATTGAATTCTGGTATGAAGATTGGATTCTTTTAACCCCAAAGAAGGGGACAGTTCAAGCTTGGAAAAGCCCAGTGCAGACTTCAGTAAACCCCAGGCAGCACAGACACATCTGGACTCGCCAACATGAGATATCGCTCTCTTTGATATAAAGCAGCACACATCAGCTTGGCTGCTGAACATTAATGTCCAGTTTGAGGGTATCAACATGCAGGACTTTGGCCTCTGAATTTCAATTTCCTCTTTTTTGCCACTTGCAGAGTCCACCATGAAAGTTCAGTTTTCACATGGTTTAATGCAGAATTCAGAAACTTCCTCATTTAAATAAACTTTAAAGAGACTCTTTAATCCAAATAGGATTTCACACCTGGTTATTAGAAGCTGTAGACTAAGAGGGGTTACAACTCAATTACATTCTGGTGTTAAACAGGATGACGACATCTCTCACAGCACATCTCAAGCCTCCGTCTGTCTTTCATCTCGTGTTGAAAGGCTTTAACGCTTCACTTTGTAGTGGGACTTCATTTAAACTCAATGCTCGGATGCACTGAGGGAATTCTTGCTTTCACAATTCACTGTCGTATCATATCTTCTTTACTATGGAGATGATGCAGCTCTAAAGTGCTTTTTATTCCACAATTTGCCCGTATTTGAACTCCTCAGCTCCTATTGTGACGCTTCAGCTGTCTGAGGAATGATCTGATACCCCGTATCATGGTTTTCCTCTTTGAATGTGCAGGATGTGATCTTGCTGATTTAATAAATGATCTTTTAAAGCCCACAATGAAATTCAGTCTATAAAAGGAGTGACAGCTGAACCACAGAGATAATCTAGTGATGTATAAATGATGAGTGAGATTAATGGAAGTGTGAATGCAGTCATGCTTGCCCAGTCATAAATGTTTAATAAGACACTTGAAAATGCAAAGCGCTGACAGACAGTGGTGTCCACAATGGATCGTTTTTACAGAGAGCTAAAGATTTCCTGTCTGCAGATCAATGCTGGGTATTGAGGCTGGGACAGGACCGTCTGTTGGGCCGGCTTCCACCACCAGGTTTGTTTCGTCCTTGGCATGTCTCACTTTGTCATTTTAGTTTTATGTCAGGTTTATTTTCCATTTACAGCGTAAAGGAGGAGTGAAGTGGGGACATTCTTTAAGCCTCATGGAGGAAAAAGACATGGACAAACCTGAAAAGAGATAATGAAGGACAAAACATGTTCAATGACAGCATGTTCACCATTCATCCACCCGTTTAGTTTCCATTCCCACCTAAACCAGTTAAGACAACTAGTCCTGATACTGGGATTGGTCCCTCTAGCTGCTCTTTTTTCATTTTAGGGTGAATTCCAATCCCCCCTTACCCCTAGTCCTTGGCCCTAACCCCAGTCCTGATTCTAGTTCAGACTGAGGGGAAGGGGGAAGTGGTATTTGGCCCTCAAAATGGAGATTTTCCAGGGGCACATTAGAAAACGAGTGGTATATTACCCACAATTTCATGCGAAATACAGGCAAAATGACAAGGAAATCAGCATCAGCAGCCAGAGAAACACACAAAAGTGAGTGTTTTTTGTTAATAACATATAAAAAATCACTTTTTTAAGGTTGCTTTAATGTATTACAGACAGCTTTGTTACAAATGTGAAAAAAATCGCTAGTTTGGTAATCTGCTCGTCTGTAATGTTAGTGTTAAGCTTGAGTCAAAGGCATCTTCTTTTCCTATCCTTTACATTTTTTAGCCCAAAGCCTAAAAAAATAATCCAATCGCCCAGGAAAGGGATATTATTGCTGCTGTAGTCGGCATTGCAAACTCCTTCAGAAACAGCTGTGATGTCAGTTTACTGCATGACAGAAAACTATTAGTGAATAGGGGTGTGACAATACACTCAATTCACGTCACGAGACGATACACGATATTGGGTCCATGAGAATGAGACAAGATGATATTTTTACATTACTTTTGAGAAAACTAAAATGACAAAACATGGCTTGAAAAAAATCTGACGTCTTTATAATAACAGTCACAAAACAATTTAGAAATGTTTTTTAAGTTGCATCCATGCACGACTAAACCATGAACTTTCACAGCTGAACTCCTTTCCACAAATACAGCAGGGGGAAAAAGTATTGAACACGTCAACATTTTTCTCAGAAAATAGATTTCTAATAGGGCCATTAACATGAAACTTTCACCAGATGTCAGCAACAGCCCAAGTAATACACACATACAAAGAAATCCTAACATTTATGTCCATGAATTAAGGTAATGTAGTGAAATGACACGGAAGAAGTATTGAACACATGAAGAAATGGAGGAGCAAAGAGCCAAGATAGCAGCTGGAGGTTATCCTGTCCGCTATCAGTGCAAAGTAATATCAGCTGGTTTAGTCCTGATTGATGCATTTAAAAAGGTTTCTCATCACCAAGGTTCAGAGAAGAAGCATTCCATGATGGATAAAAGCAAAGAGCTGTCCAAAGACCCACGCAACCTTATTATTGCAAACACACTAATGGCATTGGTTCCATTTCTAAACTTCTGAAAGTTCCAGTGAGCACCATTGGGACCATCATCTGGAAGTGGACAGAACATATGATCATAACGCATCGTCATAAACCGTCCACGGCCAGGTGCTCCTCTCAAGATTTCAGACAGAGGAGTCAGAACAATAATCAGAAAGGTTCTCCAATAGCCCGGGACCACTCGTGGAGAGCTTCAGAAAGACCTGGAATCAGCAGGTACAGTTGTTTCAGAGAAAACAAGAAGTAATGCACTCAACCGCCATGGCCTTCATGCACGCACACACGCAAGACTCCATTTCTGAAGAAAAAGCATGCTTATGCTCTTTGAAGTTTGCGACACAACATCTGGACAAACCCATGACATTCTGGAAAACATAGTCTGGTCAGATGAGACCAAAACTGAACTCTTCGGATGTCATAAGACACACCATGTTTGGAGGGGAAATGGCACCACACTTGACCCCCAAAACACCATAGCAACAGTGAAGTTTGGAGGTGGGAACATCATAGTGGGGGCTTTTTTTTTCATAATATGGGACTGGAAGACTTCATATCATTTAAGGAAGAATGAATGAAGAAAGTATGGAGACATTCTGGACCAGAATCTGCTGCCATCTGCAGCTGCTGAGGATGAAAAGAGGCTGGTCCTTCAGCAAGGCAACCATCCCAAGCAAATAGCCAAGGAAACGCTCACCTGCTTTAAGAAAAAGAAAATAAAACTCCTAGAATGGCCCAGTCAATTACCCGGCTTAAATCCAATTGGAAATCTTTGAAAAGACCTGAAGATCCGAGTTTACAGAAAAGACCCCTGGAACTTTGAAGATTTGAAGGTAGTTTGTGTGGAAGAATGGACCTAAATCACACCTGAGCAACGTATTCCACTGGTTTCTACATACAGGAGGCATCTGGAGGCTGGAATTTGAAGGTTTTTGCACTGAGTATTAAATAAATTTTAGTAAGCATAATCAATCCTTATTGCCCGTGTCATTTTACTATATTTAACATGACTTCATTTATGGACATAAATGTTAGGATTTCTTTGTATGTGTGCATTAGATTTATTTTGTCCACACTCTTCATGAACAGGCATTAATATCTGACAGTAAGCCAGGGGGAAATCAGCCAGTGAATCTTTAATTTAATTTTCAGTCTGGTTCATAGAGCAGAGGTGATGTTCCGCTGTTGCGTGAGGACTGAACCTCTGTGTTTCTGAGGGAGGGAGGGGCCTGTGGGAGCACCCGTTGTTAGAGAAGACTAAACGATACTTACTTTCACATCGGTCTCCAAAAATCTCCAATACCGCCAGAAAAAGTTGCTACACTTGTTGCTTTTAATTTTTTTTTGGGGGGGGGGGGGGGGGGGGGAATGCTAGAGGGATCTGAAAACTCTCTAAATATAGCAACAAAGTTGCTAAGTTAGCAACAAACTGTTGCTGCTGCTCTTCTTCTGTCAGTTTCTGGTAGACTAGATGTTTCAAAGGCACATCACTGCCCCCAACAGGTCACCCACGAGGCAACATTTTGCTTAAACAGGAAATCTCGCCAAATTTGGCACGAGATCTCACTACACCCCTATTAGTGACACATGAGGTTTTTGAAGGGTTTTCGCATTTCTTAGGGGAATGATTCAATCTGGGCTAGGGGTAGGAGGGAAAATAGGAATTGGAACTGGACCTCACTGCTGGTGCTTGATTAGTTAGATTGATGTCTGACTCTTTCGTCATGACATCAAGTTATGAGAGGATCCTCTGAGCTTTTTTGGGTGATAATGGGACATTAGTCCAGAATGCTGCTGCTTGAGACCAAGTACATGGATCACAAAACTCCAATCCTCAGATCTTTACTGTGGCTTCCCATCTGCCAAAGAATTGACTTCAAAATCCTGCTGTTAGTTTACTAAGCACTAACTGGTTTAGGGCCAAAATACTTTCAGGATCTTCTGGCTCGTTATGAACCAACCAGATCCCTCAGACCATTAGGGTCTTTCCATTTCTCAGACTCAGAGGTAAACATGAGCGCTCGGTTTTTCTGCTCCTAACATGTGGAACAGACTTCCAGAAAACTGCAGGTCTGATGAATCTCAGCAAGTCAAATTTAAGGTTAAAAACTTTGCTGCTGCTTATTATCAAACAACTATTCCTGCATTAAATCTTATTTCATTTGAGATTTTTCTGATTTCTTTTATTCCTTTGTAAGTTTTTCTTCTGCACTCCACTGTAATGTTTTCTGTAATGCACTTGATTTGTCTTGTACATGAAATGTGCTACAGTATACAAATGAACTTTCATTGAAATTTTTGCAGGCGCTGTAAAACCTGAAGGTGCAATCAGTCTCTATTTCAGACACAAAGATCCATACAAATGAAAATAAGAACAACATAACAGTTGAAAATCAATTTAAATGTTGGAGGAGACTCCTTTAGTTTTATCACGAAATAAGATACATTTTTGTTTCCGCCCCCCCGTTAAAATTCACGCCAGCATGTGAAAAAGAAGCTGCAGCTTCAGGGAGCTCAATGAGCCAGAAAGCCAATAAGAGCCCTGAATGGCCCCAATAATTGGTACATATGATATATCCATGCACTCAGTAATCAGTCATGAAATGAAATGAAAAATACTTTATTTTTTATTTATAATTTTCTTCTTCTTCTTCTTCTTCTTGTTATTATTATTATTATTATTATTGTTATTGTTATTGTTATTGTTATTATATTATTTTTTATTTCATCTGCATATTGGTGCATGTGTGTGGTACTATCCCAAAACAAGATAACTGTATTGTTGACTCCAAAAACTCTTGACATGATATCAAAGCATTTATGCTGTTTTTAGCCAGTAGAACAAAAATGTTTCTCACCGCATGAACGCATAGTTCATACTGGGCTGGACCTTACATTTTCATGTCATCACATAAAGATGAATTGTTGGGCGCAAAAAAAAAAAAAAACAGCTATTAATTTTTACCAGCCATCTTCGTTTCTAGTTGAAAGAAAATATTCTCTTGGCTACAATCTGACTGATTGTCTTCAGTTTTAAATGCAGGTTCATTTAAAGGGGAAGTTTGTTTTTTTTTCGATCTGGATCTATTTTGTAATGTTAAATATGTTCATTACCTCACCCAGACAGTTTTGCGAGTTGTGCAACTTGAATTCCTTTGGGAGATATTTAGATCCACTTGAGATCAGCGTATGTGCAATATAATGGAAGTGACGGGGCAACCGGGCACAGCCTCTAAATAAGGCATTATCTGTAAATAAAGGACAAATCACCACAAAAAAAGCCGCTTCGAGCTCACACGGGGGTCCGACTAATGTTTCCGAACAAAACATTGATGACCTGAAGGAGTTTGTGGCAGATAATGCCTTATTTAGAGGCTGTGTGCAGTTGCCAGCTGTTAAATGGTCAAAACGTGGAGTGAAAAACTTGGTAGTAGAAATGTCTCAGTTTATTATCACAAATTTATAGTATTATTGTTTTCAGGCGCTGAGAAATGTGCAAAATGTGTACCAAATCATACAGTAGAACAGGCTGTAAAGGGGCTAATCAAACTTTTTTTTTTTTTTTTTTGCTATACAGATCCAGTTTTGGTACAAATGCACTTATCATTCATGCGTTTTTAATTAAATCGCTTGTTTGATTTAATTAAATGTTACTTCAGATCAACTAGACAACTGAAATGTAGCTCAAGCTCATGTAAGAAGTTTCTGCTGAAAACAAAATAACTTCATTTTCAGTTTGTAAGTGCCAAAGGTAAAGAAAAGGATAAAAGATTGTAACTGTGTTTTCACACATGTCACTATGTGACGAGTTTAATATAAATAAAAAAAGATTGGTAAGATTAATACTGGTTGCAGCTGTAATGGAAGACAGATTTCATGGAAATGTGTGATTTGTTGTGTAGTACAGGCTACCTAATGTACATAACTGCAGGGGACATGGTGAGCATTTTCAGAAATTTCAATGTAGTATTATTTCATTTTCCCTGTCTTTATCTTCCCCGTTATCTTCCTTTTTAGTCGGTATCGGTGTGATGAGAGGGTGCCGACAAATGATTGCATGCTTTCCTAGTCCTTTGTTTCCAATCCACAGGGAGCACTTTTGCATTTCTCCAGCTGCCACCTTTTATGTTTGCATCTGATGCTTCTGTGCAAGCATGGGTGTGTGTGTGTGTGTGTGTGTGTGTGTTTGTGTCTCCATCCTCTAATTTGGCATTTGTATTCATTAAAAGCCATGAATGAACACTAAGATGCGAGACCACACCTGTTGTTTATGTCAGCAGCGGCTCTGTTGGAGGCGGGTCAGGATTAACCGCATCCAACCATCCTCTCTCTCTCCTCTCATCAATAATCACAATCACATCATGAATCCCCATTTATCTCCCAAGCTGCTGACCTCAGGCGAGATCCAAGTCTGCCTCTCTGCTTTGAAATAATGAAAGATTTTTTTCCCTTTTAAACTATCAACACATCTCACACCGTAGTTTTTCATCCTAATTATTCTTTTCTATTGCATCTCATTACTGTGGAGAGGTCTTGATCAGAAGGGCTGTGTTTGTGCATATGGGCTTTTGCATGCATGAGAGGAATAGAGAAGGTAAGATAAGGTCTTATATATTGTAACAAAAATACGCTGATGACTCATAGCAAATAGGGGATGTGGACGCCTACCAGGTAGCAATAGATTTTATAATCAGATGCTTTTTTTTCTGTGGACTAAGTTTTTAATCCCCCACACATCTACAAAATGAACATGTGGTAAACAGTGTGTTGTCATCTCTAACTATTCTGTCTTAGGTATACATTCATGAGGCATATTCAAACCGGGGCCTTGTGCCGTGCTGCCCCCAGAGCTAATAGCGGCCATTTTAGTCAATATGAGCATCGATGTAAATATAGGCAAGTTTTGATGGAGCACTCTCCCAGAACGCGTCATGCTCTGCAGTTTAGATGGGAACAGACAGGAATTATTAGTGCTGCTACAGAGCACCGCTGGTTTTCAGCCTGGTAGCGTTTATGTTACTGAAGCATCATTGTAGAAGGCCTACTAGAGATTTTTTTCATGTGCATTTTGTAAAGAAAATGACCTTAAAACATTTAAACAGCATTAAACTAGACAATACAACAGTTTTTATACTTGTTAAACTTGATCTATGGAGAAATAATTTACATTTGTGGATTTTTTTGGACTTGGTAGCAGCCATCTTGCTGGTAATTGTCATACCCCTTTGTTGTAAGTGTGCATCGGAAAACCCTTAGTTTGAGGTATATACCCCGACCACTTACACCTACCCCTCTGTCCTAACAGAACTGGAACACTCTTACCCCTACACATGAACGTGCAAAACGGAGGGGAACGGCCAAGGGGTAGAAGAGAGATTGGGCCAATATGTCTGGTTTTAAGTTGATGGTTCAGTTACCAAGTTGTCAGAAACATTATAATTAGCCACATGTTGGCTAATACCTGCTAGTATCTGATACATGGCAGCCAGATGTCCAAAATGAACTCCTCTGGCTGAGTTAAAGGAATAGTACACCCACAGAATGATGTGCCTTCATCTTCTACTCAACCTCATGCTGAGCAAGACTCTGGAGCTCTTTTTTAATATCTCAAATGCAGCTGGAGATCGGACAGGTTTTCGTTTTCCCCCAACTTTCATATATGGAGTTCATCGGCGCTCAACACAAAAAGGTCCATAAAAGTCCACAAAAACTTGTCAATAATTCTCCATACTGCTTGTCCAATGTAATCCAAGTGTCCTGAGTGGGTATCGTCCAGAATTTACTCAAAACGACATGATTTAGTATATTTTTATAGTCTAAACAGTAATACATTGCACTTCCTATTAGCAGGTTCGTGCAAGTTTACAACACTACGGAAGCTGAGATTGGGCCTTTGTCTCACAAATAGGGGATTATCACATTTCCGCGTTCCGGTTTCCGGAAGTTGAAACATTTGGCACTTCCTCTTCCGGGCCATGTTAACGACAGCCGTTCCTGCTCTGTTATACTGTTTAAATCGGATAAACTCCAAACATATTTAAGTTTTCATTCTAGACTGAAGTGATACTGGATCAAAAGCTGGATCAAAGCGATCGATTCGCCGCGGTGAAGGGCCGAACTTTATAATAAAACACACGTTTGTTTGTCCCCGGTGGGGCACAACACCGGCACTTCACAGCATGCTAGCATTAGCCAGCTAACGTTTACTGACGTGCTTAACATTGTGCGTCTTAAAACACACAAACATCTGAAAATCGGGTCTGTACCCCCCCCGTTTCCAGTGGAACAACTGGGGACTGCCAAGAAAGGAGACGCTTTCAGATGCTTGTGTGTTTTCAGCCGCACAAAGTTAGGCACGTCATCAAGCTGGCTAATGCTAACCTGCTAACAAAAGTCCGCCAGCTACTACTCTGTTAAACTTTGTAAATCGGATAAACGCCAATGCCAAGTTTTCATTCCAGACTGAAGTGATGCTGAGGAAGAAGTGGATTAAAACGACAGATTCGCCGCGGTGAAGGACCGAACTTTATAATAAAACGACACACGTTTGTTTGTGGCCGGCAGACTGCGCAGTCGTGTTAGCAGGTTAGCATTAGCCAGCTCGATAACGTGCCTAACTTTGTGCGGCTGAAAACACACAATCATCTGAAAGCGTCTCCTTTCTTGGCAGTCCCCAGTTGTTCCACTGGAAACGGGGAGGTACAGACTCGATTTTCAGATGTTTGTGTGTTTTAAGACGCACAATGTTAAGCACGTCAGTAAACGCTAGCTGGCTAATGCTAGCATGCTGTGAAGTGTCGGTGTTGTGCCCCACCGGGGACAAACAAACGTGTGTTTTATTATAAAGTTCGGCCCTTCACCGCGGCGAATCGATCGCTTTGATCCAGCTTTTGATCCAGTATCACTTTGGTCTAGAATGAAAACTTAAATATGTTTGGAGTTTATCCGATTTAAACAGTATAACAGAGCAGGAACGGCTGTCGTTAACATGGCCCGGAAGAGGAAGTGTCAAAAGCCGGCAACTTCCGGTAAGCGTGATAATCCCCTATTGTGGTATGTGTAGCAGCAATAGATCCAGGCAGTTATGGAGGACTCACCTGTTTTTTCCTGGAGCTTCTCACCGACACTGCTGGCTGCTAATGAGTTTCAGTCAATATAAAGTTTGGTTACTGAGACAAAAATAATTAAGGGCACGGTTTAATTACATTTGAAATATCACTTCACCACTCATGAACAGTGAGAGCTGCAAATTAGCAACCAGCACTTTTTTCCTTTGAAGGGAAAAAAATGTTTTTGGAAGCAGATATTAGCGTTAAACTCTCCAGCACCTGCTGTGTGTGTTGTGTCCTGAGCTCTTCCTTCCATGCGTGTTGCATCTATGATGAGTTCTGTTGGGTTGTTTTCATTTTCCGTGAGCATGTACTTGCCCCCCTGCTGCTTTACTTATTAGGCATTTTCTTAAAGTCACAGTATTATACATTCATGTGTGATGTTTTGCAGTAGGGGTGGATGCTGAAGTAAACCTTTGATGTGTTTATGTTTGCCTAAATGTTAGATTTTTTTTTCTTTTTAAGGGGAGGGGGTATCACTAGCCCTACAGTGATAATTTTGCATACATTAGTAAAAATATTAGTAAGTAAAGAATTTTCTTTAGCATCTTAAAAAGATGTACAATTATCACCATAGGGCAAATATTTTATTTCTCTGTCAAAGTGGTAATGGTGAAAAAGTGATAAAGTTTTCATTCCCAATGAAAACTTCTTCATGCAAGAATGTACTGTTTCAGATGCTAAACAATTTTGGATTAATTTTCTTTTAAATATTCAGTAAAGCTGCTTTTAACACTGTCAAGAAATTTGGATGAGCAGAAAAAGCCACCTACATGTCTATTTTTACAACCACGGAGGCATTAACATGTTATTTTGTAAATGAATAGAAATTAGATGGCATGCATCCAGGTTTCTAGCCTGACCCTGTTGGTCTCCTAAAAAGGGAAAATGATTAACAAAACATTATTGAGAGGTTGGTGTGCTGAGTTAAAGAGCTCTCAGCTCCTGCTGGCTTTGCCCTGCAGAGATGCCTTGAAGCCTGCAAGAAAGCTTCCCTCTGGAAACTTCCCCCTCAGGACCACCACCTTCATTCTGCGGTGGAGGCCGACCTGTGGGGAAGCTTGAGGTTCTCTGAATAAGAAATGCAACAACAAAAACATTGTCTCTGGTTATCAACCACTCCACTGTCCTGCTGAAGCGTGGCATCCATTTTCTTACTCTTGCAGAGGAGGTGGTCCCGAAGTTTCTGCAGTTGTAGAGGCGCTGGCAGCAAGTGAAAGGGAACCCCAAGTGGGTTGTTTCAGAACATAGAATCCCCACTCCAGGAGGACGTTCTCCCTGCAGGAGTCATAGGCAGAGACTCAGAGTAAAAAAGGGACGAACCTTCTGCTACGTCACCAATTGGTTTCGGAAGAGCTAAAAGTGAAGCCTGTTAAGAGTTCACAAACGCCATCTTTGCTGCGTCGCATGTGTCGTCACTTCCAGAAAATACAAAAATGGGCAAAGCGTGGCCTCCGGGCAAATGATTGACAGCCAAGGTACTGCTAACCAAGCTAACTCAAAACATACAGGAGTTAATGAAGATTAGCCCCCTAAGTGGATCCGGTCTTTTATCAGTTCCCAGAGTCAGAACCAGACATGGAGAAGCTGCATTCAACTTCTATGCTCCACATGTCTGGAACAAACTCCTGGAAAGTCTCAGATCAGCTGAAACACTTTTATTTAAAGGAGTAATCACCTGGAAATTGCATTTTTCTAGTTAAAACATGTTTATTGGTGTTGGAGTGAAATGTAAACTTGCCTGAAACCCCCCATTTTTACACAGTCCAGTTTTTTCATTTGGGCTCTTTCCTGACACCAGAACAGCCCACAAGAGCTAAATCCCGAAATTATGAGATTTTGATTGGCTCCTTCAATTTCATAACTAACAGAGGCTGTTAGCATAGGCTAGCCTCTCTCTGACATGCCTACGGACTTCTGTCGACACTGGACCACATGCTCCACTCCACAACATGTGGAGGGGGCGGGACTTGTGGGATTTCCAGTTTGCATTTTTTCGGCTTTTAAATCATTACATTTGCCCTTTGCAGTGACACTCATATTTAACTCATATGCTGTCCATTTCTTCTGATCCTCCTTGAGATGGTTCTACTCCTTCACTGGAGTCCAGCTTTGTTTATTTAAACTGATTGGACTTGATTAGGAAAGGCGCACACCTGTCTATATAAGACCCTACAGCTCACAGTGCATGTCAGAGTAAATGAGAATCATGAGGTGGAAGGAACTGTTCAAGGAGCTCAGAGACAGAATTGTGGTGAGGCACAGATCTGGACAAGGTTACAAAAATTTCTGCAGCACTAAAGGTTCCTAAGAGCACGGTGGCCTCCATAGTCCTTAAATGGAAGAAGTTTGGGACGACCAGAACTCTTCCTAGACCCGGCCGTCCAGCCAAACTGAGCAATCGTGGGAGAAGAGCCTTGCTAAGAGAGATAAGAAGAACCCAAAGATCACTGTGGCTGAGCTCCAGAGATGCAGTAGGGAGATGGGAGGAAGTTCTACAAAGTCAGCTATCACTGCCGCTTTATGGCAGAGTGGCCTGATGGAAGCCTCTCCTCAGTGCAAGACATATGAAAAGCCTACATAGTTTACCAAAAAAACACAGGGACTCCCAGACTGTGAGAAATAAGATTCTCTGGTCTGATGAGACCAAGATTGAACTTTTTGGAGTTAATTCTAAGCGGTATGTGTGGAGAAAACCAGGCACTGCTCATCACCTGCCCAATACCGTCCCAACAGTGAAACATGGTGGTGGCAGCATCATGCTATGGGGGTGTTTTTCAGCTGCAGGGACAGGACGACTGGTTGCAATTGAAGGAAAGATGAATGCGGCCAAGTACAGAGAGATCCTGGAAGAAAGCCTCTTCCAAAGTGCTCAGGACCTCAGACTGGGCCAAAGGTTCACCTTCCAACAAGACAATGACCCTCAGCACACAGATAAAATAACAAAGGAGCGGCTTCAGAACAACTCTGGGACCATTCTTGACTGGCCCAGCCAGAGCTCTGACCTAAACCCAACTGAGCATCTCTGGAGAGACCTGAAAATGGCTGAACACCACCGTTCACCATCCAACCTGACAGAACTGGAGAGGATCTGCAAGGAAGAATGCAGAAGATCCCAAATCCAGATGTGAAAAACTTGTTGCATCATTTCCAAGAAGACTCATGGCTGTACGAGCTCAAAAGGTGCTTCTACTCAGTACTGAGTAGCAAATGGTCTGAAAAGTTATGACCATGTGATATTTCAGTTTTTCTTTTTTAATAGCTTTGCAAAAATTTCCAAATTTCTGGGGTTTTTTTCTGTCAGGATGGGGTGCTAAGTGTACATTAATGAGAAATAAAATGAACTTCTTTGATTTTGGCAAATGGCTGCAGTGAAACAAAGAGTAAAAAGTTGAAATGGGTCTGAATACTTTACGTACCCACTGTATACGCTCGACTCACGAGGCCAGAAGGAAAAAGGAAAGACACATGGTATGAGGGGAAATATTCAAATGACTCTGCCCCATTACCTACAATAACAGCCATCCATGTGTTCCGGTGCTGTTGTTAAACCGTTAATGAGAATTTTACCATTGAATTACTTTATTGTGAGACAAGTCTACATTGATGTGTCAGTCAGTCATTTTCTGTACCGCTTATCCAGTTCAGGGTCATTGGGGTTGCTGGAGCCTATCCCAGCTATTATCAGGCGAGAGGCGGGGTACACCCTGGACAGGTCACCAGGCTTTATAAATTAATAGCCCACCAATTATAAGCAGGTACAGAAACATACCTGACCGTCTTATTTAGAGGTTATTCTGTATTTAAAAGAAAACAATTGAACTGGAAGAATTAATTTACTGCCTTGTTAACACATTTGCTGCTTTTAGAAGCTTTGAGTACAAAATGCTTATCTATCGGCAGTCTTACAGAGTGGGCTCACGGTGCATGCGGGTGGGCCTAGGCCCAGTTTGCCCACCCATAATGCCACGGCTGATCTAAACAGATGAGTTATAAAAAAAAATTCACCCTCCCTCACAGCTGACATGAAGGTAAACTTGACCTGTTAAACCTAAAATGATTTTTTGATCCCGGTTGTAAACATGTTTATTTCTGCTGTGAAGTTGGTCTTTTTAACATGGGAGTCTATGGAGATTTGCTCTGCTTTGGAGCCAGCCCCTAGTGGATGAAGGGAGAACTACAAATATTTCCTTCTTCCGAGTAGCTTCACAGCTGGCCACCGGAAGTTTCCGCTTGGTTGTAGGTCACGATCTGACAGATGTCCTTGTAATCCCAGGTCCTTTTGAAATGATCCTGGCCTTCTGTTGTCTTTCATGCAACTCCTTGCCAGGCAGTCAGACCTGCGGTGTCCAGCACTGGGGACAAAGGACAATGTTGACTCGGTGAATCTAGGGATAAATACAAAAATGGCAAAGAGGTGGAGCTGAGACGGGGGCTGTGAGCGTGGGGCCAGATGATTGACACCCATCAAACGCTAAGCTACCTGTAGCTAAGAGCTAGCATGAGCTAATATAGGTTGGTGAGCTAAAGCGAAGGCCCGCTGTTTGCTGGCTACAGTTCTGTATTCAGTCGTGTCTTAAAGTGATTTGTAAAGGATGTATTCATGGGCGTGACGGACGTGGGGTACACATGGGACATGTCCCCCACACTTTCCCTATCGGTCCCCTCTGCCCCTGCATCTTTTTCAGCCGTTACAAGAGTTAAAGCTGTTATTAGCATGCAGTAACGTATTTTCCTGAGCCGTCTTTGAACGCGCCATGAGCATACACGTGCTGTGTTGGACAGGGGACGTGCTGCTGAGCAGTGCTGAGCTCTGTGTGTCAGAATAATGTTGAACAAACCGGCCAGCAAGAGGCAACAAACTTTCAACAGTTTTTTCCAAACTGCCCAAGTCGTGCAACATTGTTGTCTGCAAATAATGTCATACTTGTTAGGAAATGATGACAAGGAAAACATGCCACAACATGCTAAGCTTGTTAACATTAATTCAAATGTTGTTACCTGTTGCTTGTTCGTTTATTCTTGGAGTAAACCAAATCCTCTTTCATTTCTTGGCAGATCTTGTGCTTAATATGCTCTCTGCATATTCAAAATGAGTCTTTTGGTCACAAATGAGGAGGAGAGTCAGGGAAGAGAAAAAACATATCTATGGCATAAAAGTGTCTTTAAATTTAGATTAACCAGCAATATTCACCGCTTCTCGTCCTAATTATTTCAAAATTTTGCTTTTCACATTTATTTTAATGTTTATTGCCAAAATAGAAAGAGCAGAGTCAGGGAGTAGATGTCCAGTATATGTTCAAGGGTCATGTGTCAACTCAACTCGAGCTTGGCGGCTAAAACTGTAGATTTCTTTTAGTATATAGTTTAAAAACTAGCCTAGTTGATCCCCTGGTGTTGTACTGTAGTTGCTGGGGATTGTGTGGCTCTTTGGCCACGAAGAAAAGGTGCAATTGAATCCGAAAAAATGATAAATCACTGAAAAATTTGTCCCCCACTCACTTCTGAGATGATGGTTACATCCTTGGATGTATGTCATTGTCATTGGAAGACTTTTCCAGAGTTTTGGAGCTGCTACTGCAAAGCGGGGACCTTCCTTGACAGCTGCAGACCAGCACATACAAGCACCTTGAACTGATTAAGGCTGTGATTGGCTGTCTTCACCTTATAACTGAAATGACTTGAAGGCAGGGGAAATTAGAGGGTTTAACCCCTTAACAATACACTTCAGGAAGCCCATTAAAATACCTCCATGTATTTAATATGATTAGAGAACTCAGTGGTGCTTATTCAGAGCAGAACAACCAGGCGCAGCGGTCTAATTAACCCCACATAAACGATCTTATAACCAACATTTTCATTACTTTCAGGAAACAAGGTTTACTAATTCAACTAAATTCCAGTATATTTAATAACCACTGAAGTAAATTTATGGTTGGAGTAAAATTTTCCAGTGAAGATTACTGTTATAAGGTAACACTACATGAAATTTAGGAAATAACAAAATTCATGAATACATTACACAAATGTGACCTTCATTCTCTGTGGATCATGAAAAGCTCTAATAAATTTACTTCACTCTATCCTTTAATTATGTTGAACTACATGTATATATTCAGCTTAGTTTGGTTTATTAGAATTCTTATTAGTTGCAGCGAAAGGTTGCAGACTTTCTTCCTGAGGGCCTAACACAGCATGCACTTTGGAAATTATAGATATTACAAGATTGGAAATAAAATCGTTTAGACATTAGCAGGCAGGTAGAACAAAGTAATAGGATTAGGAAGAGTTGATGTCATAGCAATGAGTATGCAGACGCACACTCACACACACACTATCAATATATGCAGTACACAGATTAATACAAAGATGGACACACACATGTATATATGTGTATATACATATTTATATATATATATATATATATATATATATATACATATATATTGTTTAAGATGTTTCTATTGGAGTAAAGTATTGTAAGAGTAAACAAATATTGATAACAGCATTGATAAAAGGAATAATCCTAATAAATCATTGTTGAAACTTGGAAAAAAATGTTTTTAAAAAAGTTTAGTTAATAAATTCAAATGAGTGTCAGTGTTGGTAGATATTTTTGGGAGTACATTTCATTCATACATTCCTCTGAACAAGCAAAAACAAAATCTTATATTGCTCATTTTAAGAGTGGCCAAGAATTTTTTATTTTTTTTTGTAGTGAGCAAAAAAATTCTGCCAATGGCATCAGCAAAATTTTCTTGATAAGATTTCTTCAAATAAGATGCATTGCCTTAAAACAAGATCTGATATCTCACTGAAATGTTTCTCTTTAAGTAATTTTGTCTTATTTTGAATGTGATGAGATATTTTGACTAGAAATTTTAAAAATATACTTGCTAAGATTTGAGTTTTTGCAGTGCTACTGACTTACTAGGTTTTAAATAAAGGTTAAATATCTAACTGTTCTTAAGTTATTTGATAATTGATAATGTGATAATTGTTTAATTTCTCATCAATATAATTTATTATTGTTTTAAAAGCATTTCTTTCCAGTACTTCTGTTCTCAAGTTTTACTTATATTTCATGTTTTCTTTTTTGTTTGTTTTTTGTTTGTTTTCATCGGTGTCGATGAAAAAGTACCATAAATTACTTGTATCATATTGACAGAAAATTTTTTTATCACTCATCCCTACAGCTACTGAAAACATGAAGGCTTTGTCTCCTTCTCTTTTGTTGCTTTCGCTGGTCACATATCAGCTATATTACGCTGCACTGCTCCCACAGTTTCCGATGCTTTTGCTTCGTTCGCTACATCTAAGTTTGAAGCAAGCTCTCACTTCAAATTAGAACGTAAAGGATGCAGCAAATGGACAAAGGGCTTCGTCCACAAGCGTCCTCAAATTACAAATTATTATTTGAGGCCCGAACTCTGTCTGAATGCTTACAGTTTCACTAATTGTCTCTGGGCAGAGTTTACCTGAATACACTCTTTTCAGGATCAGAGCACACAGTTTAATGTCCACTCACTCATGTAATCATCACCATACCGTCGCGCTGCAGCTTTCAGCCCAGCTTTCTTTCTCTTCTCATCAGTTCCTCCTCACATTCTCCAGCTCCGTGTTATTCTTGTCACTCCAGCGTTGTTTAATGCTTATCAGGAGGATATTGGAGAAAGTAATCAGGGGCCACATCTCAACCTCAGTGCCTGTGACAGCTCTGACATGCGGGCTGGCATTTCCTGCATGACAGCAGCTCGACACTTGTTCACATCCCTCTTCATTAGAGACGCTGCAGCCAGTTATATTTTGTGCCAATCAGCCTCAGTGTAATCAGTTGTGTTCAACACAGCAATGTAGCCCATGACAAGATAATTACCACGGGAAGACATGCACCGGGAAGGACCAGAGAACTCAAGTAGATGTTGCGCCTTTAGAGTGCGGGGTAATTCTGTCTCTGTCAATTTAAACGGTGTTGCTCTGTGGCTGTTTTTAGAAACACTGAAGGGGAAATTTTTCCAGTGGGGTTCAGAGTAAAGATTGAGCAGTGTTACAACTTATAAGAGTGTTTATAGGACTTATAAGAGTGTCAAATGATCACAGTGACAAGTTCTTTGCTGGAGTGCTTCTATTTTGTTTCCTTTTGGGGGGTGGGAGGGTGTCTTTACTTCACTTTACTTCGCCTACACTTGTATGTGACATACAAGGTTAGCACTTACTTTGTGTGTAGAGAAGAGGTCTGAACAGTTTTGATAGATTTTAGTTATTTGTTAGGTACCTTAAAATAGCACAACGACCCGCTGAGACTCTGAGGTGCTAAAGGTGTGGATGTCAAACTACAAACCTGTTTTTAAATTGTGTTGATAAGCTGTGTTACTAAGCAGACTTATCCGGACAGTAGATGAGTGTACCTGGATCCCACACTGCAAAAACTCAAATCTTAGCAAGTATATTTTTCTCATCACACTCAAAATAAGGCAAAATTACCTAAAGAGAAACATTTCAGTGAGATATAAGATCTTGTTAAAGCGTGTTCCATAATCTGTGAGAAGCAAAAACGTTGTTCTTGTCCGCGAGGCTGCAAGAACAAGAAAAAGTTTTCGTCAAGTCATTTCATACTCCACAAGAAGCTCTGCGACTGGCCACAGTGTTCACTCAGTGATTGTATATTTACAATAAACTTCGTCCGTGGCAGGATGGAGTTGCGCACACTGTGGAGTCCGTGTATTTAAATGCCACGTGTTTAGTTTCCATTTCGGTACTTTCTCACCGACTCGATCAGCTGTTTATTAGAACTATCCGTTCAGCATCGCATCTGTGGAAATGAGGAGGTGACAACTCTCTGCTTCAAGCGTCTGTGTTAACCCCGCCCGCCTCAAATGTCCGACCAATCACACAATACTTCTCAGAGCTCCCCGAGAAGAAAGTTCTGCTCAGCCGAGGGGTCGAGAAAAAGCCACAAGCCGTCCTCAATCACGTCCGGGGGGGACATCGAATCGCTCCGTAAACACTTTGTTTAGCCCCACAGGGATTCCGAAAAGCATTTATTGAGGTAAAAAAGTTACTGAGTTCTCCTTTAAAATAAGTTCCTATATCTCACTGAAATGTTTCTCTTTAAAGACACACAACGGAACTTTTAGCAGTTTTCTCAGTGACGCGCCCCCTATCGGCGGCTAATCTAGCATCCATCTTCATCGTACCTGTACTGTGATTCACTCCAGCCAGTAAAAGACAGTCTTATCTTAACTCTTGTTCTGTCCCTTCCTTGCTTTCTTTTCCTCTCTTCCTCCGGTAATGTTTCCTTGCATTTCTTTACCGAATCCGCCACGTTCAAAACACCCGCGGTGTTGATACCTAGTTTACATCCGTTTGCAAGTGAGTGACGCGGTGCTGCAACCAATAGTCGGCTGCAACATCACAGTCGCGTCCCGGATGGGAATCTTACATACTTCTGTTTCTGAGCCCCGGGACGCCTCTGTGGAGTGACGGCTCAAAAATGCGCATAAGGAATGTTGGTGTGCCATCAAAGCGTGTCACAAACGCATATTTTTAAAGTCTAAAAGTTCTGTTGTGTGTCTTTAAGTAATTTTCTCTTATTTTGAGAGTGTTGAGATATTTTGACTAGAAATTAGAAAAATATACTTGCTAAGATTTGAGTTTTTGCAGTGCACTGTGTGTAGAGACAAAACTGTCATGACTAACAGTTTTTGTCAGAAAAACACCTTTTTTTTTCTCTGGTTCTGGAGGCAACTGGTGGACAGGGACGGACTGGGACAAAAAAACAGCCCTGGACTTTGGCTCAGCCCGGCCCACAACAATTGATGCACGGAAACTCAACACACTACCTGGTACGGATACTATAGGGGATTATCACGCTTTCCGGAACTTTCCGGGATTTAGGCATTTCCTCTTCCAGGCCATTTTAACAATAGCTGTCCCTGCTCTGTTACACTTTGTAAATCGGATAAACGCCAACCATACTTAAGTTTTCATTGATTCCCGACTGAAGTGATGCTAAAGAAGAAGTAAATCAAAGCGATCAATTCGCCGCCGTGAAGGGCCAAACTTTATAATAAAACAACACAGCACGTTTTTTGTAGCCGGCACACTACACAGCTGGTGTTAGCAGCAGGCTAATGTTAGCCAGCTTGATGACATGCCTAACTTTGTGCGGCTGAAAACACTCAAGCATCTGAAAGCGTCTCCTTTCTTGGCCGTCCCCAGTTGTTCCACTGGAAACGGGAGGGTACAGACCCGATTTTCAGATGCTTGTGTTTTAAGACGCACAAAGTTAGGCACGTCAGCTAATGCTAGCCTACTAATGCTAGCCTGCTAACGCTAGCTGTGTAGTCTGCATCATTGAAGTGCCGGTGTTGTGCTGCACCGGCAACAAACAAACGTGCTACGTTGTTTTATTATAAAGTTCGGCCCTTCTCTCTGGCGAATCGCTTCGATCCAGTTCTTCCTTGGTATCACTTCAGTCTGGAATCCATGAAATTTTAAGAAGGGCTGGTGTTTATTCAATTTACAAAGTGGAACAGAGCACGGACATTGAACTGGCCCGGAAGTGGACCAGCTAAGTGTTTTAAGTTCTGGAAACCGGAACACGGAAGCGTGATAATCCCCTATACTGTCTAAATTATACCAATAGCACTGGCCTTATCTAAAATACTAGATGTTGTGTTGTGAGTATTGTCGGGTAAGTATGGGTAAACTGAGACACTTTCTGAAAATGTAATCTCAACGTAATTTCTGATTATGAACCAAACATCCACATCATCCACACACAACCTTTTTGTTTTAATTTCATGCTGCTCTATGATTAGCTCAATGGTGATTTTTTTGTAACAGAAGTAAACACATGTAAAGATAAAGCTTAACTGTCCCACTTTACCCATTCTCACTCTATAGGGCTTGAACCTGAATACTCACAAATAAAATTAAGCTGTATTTACGCTCTAGTCCCTCTGACTGAGCCAGTACAAAACATGCATCTTAAATGCATAACACATACTCTTTGGCTTATCATAAATCAGTATCACCAGAATATCACCATAATCAATCCACAATTTGGGGACCATGTATCAAGCTGGCTATATCTGACTTTGATGCTTCCGCACAACCTCTGTGCACGTTGCTGCTTTCATGTTCCTCAGCCCTTGGACTGACAGAGTTCCAGTCCTGTATTCCTCTTATGAAGGGATTGTTTATAGTTGGTTTGGCAAATGCTAAACATACTGCATAATACCATGTATGGTTTTCTTCACAGTATGAGTCAGTTTTGGTTCATGCCATCTTTGTGTTTAAAAACCCTCTGTACTTACAAGTATTTTGTGATAAGAAAAAAAAAAACAAACATTATATGGAGCAACACAAACTGGGTAGCCCTTTCTTTTCCAAGAAGTGTAACAACCAGAATAACATCAGCCCAAGCATGTCGCTCTTTCTAAGGTTCCTTACTTGCTCTGCATCTGTTTGTAGAACTTCCACCAGCTCTCTCTGTTCCTCATCATCACGTGGTGCGGGCGCTTCTCACTTCTTGAACACGGCTTCATTTACATGGACTTGTGCTGTAGAGGCGTTGCTGCCGCTCTGGCTGTGTTGCTGTTTGTCTCGCTTCTGAACATTTCAGTGAGTTTGCATCATTTGGCATCTTCATCCTCAAAAATGTGGCTTTTTTCTCCTTCGCCTTCTAAGCATCAGCCTTTTCTTTACATTTTTTACTATCCATATTCAAATAGCTTTACTATTATCTTCCTCTTAGTTTTCGTATTCTTCTTCTGCTCCACAATTGGTGCGCACTGTTCTTCTTCGGATGGCATCCAACTTTAAGCGAACCACTGCCACCTACAGGACTGAGGTGTTAAACTGTAGATTAATAGGAAAAACACTGATGACGATGTAGCTTAATGTGGCCGGCTATCAGCAGCTATGTGACAGCCGGCCGACAACTTTCACATAACGGCTGCCGTCCTGAAGCTCCGGCCGTTCTGTGATTCTCCAGAACTCACAGATGGCCAGTTTGCCCCTGGTGGTGGACCTGATTATTGTGGGACTGGTCAGACATTTGAGCTGTTTGAATGATGGAAGTGGAGACAAACAACCTCAATAAACACAAGCATGAGGACACCGCCTAATGTACCCTGCCTCCAGGCCACAGGCAAAGACTCAAGATAAATTTGAAATTACTGGCTCAACTGTTCAATGCACACAAACATACGATCCCCCCACGACGCTGATCCGAAACGTATGGATATGAACATAGATAACTTCTTTATAGCAACATTGAAAATAAGGACAAAGCTCTTGCTTGGGAGTAGGTAGTAGTATATTTGGAGTACATAGTAGTATACTGTGGTATCTGATGTTCTGCCAACAAGCTAGTACACCTGCTGTATTTTACTAAACTAATGGCAAAATCTTCTTGGCCTACTCTAAGCTCAGGAAGGAGGCGGAGATTCACATGTTTTCCTGTTTTATTCCCTGTAGTTTTCTTTTTTGTGGTACCTCTTATGCTTGTTTTTACTGTTTTAGCTTCCTGTTTTTAATGCACAGAGTCTTTGGGTGCTTTGAGAGGGCACTTTCAAATAAAATGCACTATTATTATTATTATTACATGTAGGGATTTTGGATATTATCGGCCAACCGATATTATCGGCTGATATTGGCATTAAAATGTGACATTGTAAAATATCTGTATGGGTTTTGTTTTTGTTTTTGTTTTGTTTTTTTTGGGGGGGGGGCCAATATTTTGAAAGATGAAATCTCGCGAGATTTTGTTCCATTAGCATCAGTCCAGCATGTAGAAAAGTCCCTGTTATTGTGGAAGAACTTCATATCCCAGCATTCATTTTAGAGTCATGTGACTACAGTGCAGCTGCTGCTGCTACAGACTGGTCTTAAGCTGTTGGTCAAGTTACCATGTTGTCAGAAGCGTTATAATTAGCCACATGTTGGCAGCCAGATGTCCAAAATGAACTCCTCTGACTGAGTTAAAGATATTATGGGATCTTTGCTCTCAGAGCAGAATATAGTTGCATTTCTCAAAATATGAGAGATACAACCTCACAGTTCTCTGCATATATCGGTATCAGTTTATATCGGGATTTAAGAGTTGGACAATATCGGTATATCGGATTTTGGTAAAAAAAGCCTATAGTGAACATCCCTAATTACATGCACGTACATGCATGTGAGGGCAGATAACCCTTGTAAACAAGAGGCTGGATCTCAACACAGAGAATGTGTGTGATGTCATTCTCTGTTCCAGATGAAATTACACATCTAGAGCAAATTTTTAATTCCTTCAACCTGGAAGTGATGAATTTTCACTTATTCTTTTAAAACAGCAAAAGCACCTAAAGATGATTTTTTTTGCAGCAGGTTACCTGATGCGAGCCATTTCAGAATATGACATGTTTTCCTGTAGCTACTGTGTGCCTTATGAAAGTTTAATGAGCAGGAAAAATCTGTTAATATACTCTGTGCTGGAAAAATCTGAGTTGCAGCAACCTAAGAGAGAGAGGCATAAAGACTCCTGCTTTAAGTCCCTCTTCGGTCTCCAGTCATAAACCTCCATCTGACAGGCCACACAATCAAACCCCATCCTCCCCAAACCAGTTACAGTTGCACTCTATCTTGTTTCTCTGGCCTTTGAGTGTCCCCTCCAGTCCACCTCCTCCATTCAGCTCTTCCCCTCGGCTGCCGTGTAACTTCACCCACCCAGAATCTCTTTCAGACAGTCTTCTCTCCATGTTTTGCTCCGAGTGGTCATAAACAAAAATCCCTGAAACCGGTCGGCTTTTATTCCCACAACAGGTCCGAGGGCATGGAATTCATCACTCGCTTTGACTGAGTTACACCTCGTCCAGCTCAAGGTCAAAGCAATTACTGGACTTTCACTCTCTCCCTGACCTCCCTCTTCTCCCTTTCCTCCGCTCTCCTCTCCACATAACTCTACTTCTCCTGCTCCCCCATGGCCATGCCTCCTTCTGCTTCACCACTCTGCACACTCTTTGGTTACCACATCCACACTTGTACTTGTGGATTTTCTTTGCTGCTCTTTTTCCAGCTTCGTGTCTTTCGCTGCGTCGCTTTAGGATCAAAGTTCTCGCTGGACTTTGACTCCGACCAGTTTTCTATAACACTGGCGGGTCAGCAGTAGTGATCTGGTGTCCTGGTTGTTAGTCACTCGCTGATGAAAGATGGAAGACGGACCACAGCAGAGTAGCTTCGCTGCTTCAGTGCAGAGTTGGAGAGGCAGCTTGTCCTGACCATTAGCGGCTGAAGTAAACAGTTTATTCAGGTGTAACACAGACTTGCGCTGAGTAAGCTTAGTGCCCCTCTAAGTTTTAAGGGTGATGGCTTAAAGGAGTGATGACGTAACAGTATGAAATATTTCATGTAGTTAATATTGCTGCATATGTCAATTCTCCAAAGAAAAATAATGTCACTTGTCAGACTTCCCTCTCAGTAGAATGATATGATCTGCCCAGAGACCAAGTTAACTTCATTTTTGATTGACTACAACCTTATTTGGCTATAACCTTATTCACATACTAAAAATTCCCTAAAAACTTTGATCCACTGCTGGGTTAAAAAGGGACCAACTAATTTTTGGGTCACTTTGACTTTCCAGAATTTTTTTTTTTTTTTTTTTTTACCCAACTTCCAGGTTGAATATTTGACCCAGAAGTTGAGTTATGTTGACAACAATGTTGGGTTATTTTAACCCAAAGGTTGAGTCAACAACCCAAATGTCTGGGTTGAAAAGACCCAGAAGTGAACCATCAGGGTGAAAAATGAAACTCCCCCCTGTGGAGTTTCCTGGTCAATAAAAGCTCTGTTGTCGCCGTAACCCTCCGTTTAAGTAAAAACCCACACTGCCTCTGCGTCAGCTGCGTAGACCTGACTGGACACAGACGCCACACAAGCATAAATCCAGCTTAAGTGGGGTAGATTATCGTTTGGGTTGGAGGAAAAACAAAGCAAACAATGCACATTCGAATAAGCCGAGGCCAAGACAAGAACCAAAAAATGCGAAAAATGTCTTGTTGACAGAGATGGAGTAGCCTTATTATAAGAAGCAGGAAGATTTCTACTTTAATCACGGAGTCCGGTTTTCTTCTTCGTCCTGCTTCTTCATCATTGATCGGTGGTTGTATTGGGTAGCATCGCCCCCTAGTGAGCAGTTGTTTAACTATGGTGGTTTAACGGTTTGGTCCACTTCAGTTACCGTAGTTTGGAAGAAAACTGAAGCAAAAAAGGTGTGAAATTTTTCAGAAAGCACCACCCAGTTGGACCGAGTCCCTGGACTATCCTGGTGTGAATGAACTCTAAGGGCCCGATTTACGAAAGGTTTGCGCTTGTTAAAACAGGCGCTGTCTTCATTACGCACGCAATAATCCGCCAGAGCTGATTTACAAAGCAGGGCAAAAGGAGGTTTGCGCCTGTCAAGGGGCAAAATAGCGCCTGTCAAGGGGCAAAATAGCGCCGCTGTCCATTTTGCGCATCTGCTGCAGATGAATATGCAAACTGGGCGTTTCTGCCAGAAAGCGCAAAATACTGGGAGGAGACTATGCAAAACCTCAGTTTAACACGCGCAATGTGATCTATCAACCGTTCAACGGAAAGCGGGGGCAAAAGATTGCGTGTAATTTAGCACGTCTCAAAAGCAGGTATAACTGGCATTTATAACTATAATGGCTGAAAGAATGCTGCACACAGGACTGCAGACATCGGGTCAGAATCATTTCTCATGATGTGTTCAGGCGACACGTCAAGTTTTCATTATTCAATTAAATAACAATCAACATCACTGTTAAACACAGATTATTCTAGACATGAACCAGAACATCTGCAGCTGCAGCATCATGGTAGTTAAAGCTGACATTAATTATGTCTTTTTATTTTCTTTTACTTTTTGCCAATGGCATATTTTTAAATTAAAATCATCTCCTGCTCCTCCACACCGTAGCAACTGCTGCTGCTGTTCTGAGGTTGCTGTCCTGTGTGAAGTTGGCCCCCACCCCACAAAAAACTCAGTGAAAATAACCAGTAACGCACAAACTATTGATACTACTTTAGTTTTGCGTGGGGTGGGGGGCAATTACACAGGTCCCGCGCAGTGGCGGCTGGTGATTAAATTTGTAGGGGGGGCGCAGTTGCTTGTGAGAGGTCAAAAGGCACGCCATCAACACCATGCAACATCTGTAAACCCTTTTCAATAGACCTTTGATATCAGTGCAACAACTACCTTGGATAGTGATTATCTAAAATAAATTTTAAGGTTGAATAGATTTTTATAAGTAGTCTACTTGAGCACCAGTTACACCATACCATTGATAAACCATCAATAAAATGAGAGAGAAAGAATGAAGTTTTAGGGCAGATAAAGTTTTCAAAAGTAGGCTACTTTATTAATAATCATTATTGATAACAAATAGCCGTAATAATAATAATAATAATAATAAGAAGAAGTAGTAGGAGTAGTTTTGTTCACCATAGCACTAGTTAAACTAAATAAATTCAAACCATCAATACAAATCAGAGACAGGTAATGGATATTGTTCAACTATTAACAGATTTAAGAGAATGACATTGGGAACTGATGAACTATTAATACACTAAAGAGAAACATTGGCATGAAGTTGACTTTAACCAAGAAAGGATAGAGATACCAGTCAGTAGTGTCCACTACTTGTAAAGAAATTTAGCTCTCCTGTCTTTCTGGCTCGCAAATTTGTCAATGACTTTCTGATTAAAGTCTGTTATCTCGGTCACAAGCTTTTTCTCCATAGATAACATGGCTAAGGCATTCAACCCGTCTTGAGTCATGGTGTTCCTGAGGAAAGGTTGAAAAACCCCTCTCAGCCTCTGCAGTGGACATGGGTGTGGTGATAATAATTTTGAGCAGTGTGACGTCTCAGAAAATACCTGTGACAGGCTATTTTCCACAAATAAGTGAAAAAGGTCCACAGCACCACAGCAGGACTTGAATTCATCCTTGCTGTAGATCAGACTCAGCTCCGTTCTCAGCTTACTTCCATTCAGCGTGGGATATGCCTTCAAGGTTGACTTCAGTGCATCTTCAGGGAATGTGTTGTGGTACTCTTCAAACCTGTTGGCCTGCAGCAAGGTGGCACTGATGAGGTGGTCCATGAAGGCGAAACGTTCTTTTGTGTGTCCCATTATGGTATCACAAACCTACACAAACAGAGAATTTATTATAAAGAAAAAGATGTTTGAATGCCATATCACCTCTACAGGCCTACTGTAGGCAACACCAACTTTTGCAAATTCCATTCTGAAGTCATATTTCTGAAGTGAGAAGCCCATAGCTGAATTAAAATAAGCTAGACACTGCATTATTTAGACTGTCATAAATCTGCTGTGATGAAAAATAAATGTAAGAGAAATTAGTAAATTAAGTTCCTAATTAATCCTTAATGCTTGAATCCATTTACAGTACAATTACACAATAAAAAAACCCTAAAAGTTAATATACAATATAAATAAGCAGTATGAAAACAAAAACAAATAGTAAATAGAAACAAATTAAATCTATGAAATAAATTATGTGTTCATAAATAAAATAAACAAAGGCCAGAACTGGTTTGTCTCACATTTGCAACACCAGGCATAAAGGGATTACCCCCAGGTTACCCAATGTTAGTAATTTCTGTTGCTTTTTTTCTCCCCTCTCTATAACTGGTCTGAACTTCTTATTTTATTGCAAAATGTAACAGCATAGGAATATTGAGGAAAAGTAAAAAGCTTTTAAGATAGGTGTGTTTTTACCATACAAACTTTGTATATAAAAGCACCCCAATACAAAGTGTTGAAAAAAAACAAAGTGCTGTACATAGATAAAATAAAGATTTATAACATAAACAACTGCATTGAAACAGGGGTAACAATAAGTTCTACAACAGACTCACTTCTGCAGCAATCCTACTGTGGTCTTTTTCCCCAACAACTCGGCGCTTCCTCGGTGGCTCAGACACACTGTTTCGCTCTGCCACCATTGTGTCGATTGAATCTCTATGAACAAAAATAATTTTGGTTAGTCTTATAGTTAATATTCTCTAGAAGATAAGAACATAATCACAATATCACAAATACCTTGTTTACTGTATGCTCTCTTGAAACTGCTGAATGTATTCATTGATGTGAACTGCATCAATGTTTCTCTTCTGGAGCTTGGCGTAGAGGAAATCCACTTGCGGCATGATGTGATGGAACAGTTGAAGAAAAAAAATAGGGTCAGGATCTTCCAGGAGCCTAATGTGTCCTCCTGCTTCTTCTTATCGGAGCTCTCGCTCTCGTCATGGCCACGCAAAGCCAACTCAAAAGCACCACAAAACTTAACGCAGTCGATAATTCTTGAGAGGATGTGTCTGTTTCTTGTCACTTCTTCGTTGTGCTTCTTGATGCCAATCCTGTAGCCTTCATTGAGCTGCTCGGCGATGCTAAGCCTTCCAAAAAAGTTTAGCTTCAAGCTACTGTCAAGGTGGCTGCGGCTACATTCATGTTTTTTTGCTTTTTCGGACAAATGTTTTAAGTCCTTCATTCCCGTTGTGGTCCATAACATTTCGGTCCCAGGACTTTGAAATAACAGGCAGGGGAAACAAAACAACGCATTACTCACTGGGCATCCAGTTAGCCAGTCCCGTTTGGTATATACGTTTGAGGAAAAGCTGCAGGTGTATGTCCTCCCACGATCTGTTGACTGCTGAGATATGTTTAAATCTGGGCGGTCAGGTCCCAAGTCCTTCACCCTTCCCTTCTCTTCGTCGGACCGACGGGAAAAGGGTCTGCCGCGTAACAAAACCACCGAGTTTTCTTTTACTGCAGTTTCCATGATGCACAATGCTGAGTTTGCTAGTTCTAGCTAGCGTGCGTGACGTCTTTTATCTGGCTGTGAGCAGCAATTGGCGCAGGTGTGGGGTCTGATGATGGACGTATTGAATTTGAGTAAATGTCCAATCACGTTAAGATTAAACAATACGGGGAAACAACTCCATTGGCCTGGGCGCACGAAATGCGCCCTAGAAGTGTTTTTTTTATGCACCAATGAAAAGCTCCATCTGCTTGGGCGGGAGCAAAAAGTTTCATAGCTTTCATACACTTCAGTGTAACCGGCGCCCCTGAATTGGAGGAGGGCTTAATAATAATAATTGGCAAGCACTGGCGTAAATTGGTTAGGTAATGCCAGAACTACTGCAATACATGATTATCATTATCACAATACAATATTAGGAAAACATGTTGTTATTGTTTTATTTAATAATTATTTAGTTGCTTGATTTAAACTTGGTCATTATTTTATGGGTGGGCGGCGCCCTAGCGCCCCCTATTGACCCACCGCCACTGGTCCCGCGCCTGGCATTGTGCCAAAGAGCGCGCAGTCTGTGCGTAAAATCAGATTATCTTTACCAGCGTTTCGTTATCCATGTCCTTAAACTGGCCTCTTCTTACGATCCACAGGGAAACCTGCTGCATTGTTTTTATTTATAGTTATTATATGTAGAGTTCATTTGCAAAAACAGACAAATGCCACTGTGGAAAAACGGAGTTAACTGCTTTTGTTGCTGTTGGGTACAAACGTCATATCTCCATTTTACATCATTAAAACTCTACTTCACGTGAGCTTGATTTGCTGAAAATATTAAAAAAGTAAATGAAGAGTTTATGTGCAAAAGCAGTTAACTCCGTTTTTTCTAAATGGCGTTTGTCTATTTTTGCAAATGAACTCTTCATATTTATCTTATATTCTGTTTTTTATTTGCCTCATATTATATCTCTGGAACTAACATCTCTCTATCAGGATGAATTTCATTTTGCGTTTACCACATGCTCTTCTGAACTTTCCGTGGCGCAGGGAGAGCGCACGCTAAATCCTCATTTAAATCCTGCTGTTTGCGCCTGTTACAGATTGCGCGTGTAATCTTTGTAGATCACCCGCAAACGCTAAAATGACAGCGCACGCTATTTTTTTTGCGAGGCAAAGACATTAGACTCGCAATTTGGATTCTTTGTAAATCAGGCCCAAAGTGTCAGTACTTCACCAAGGGACCGAGAAAAGCTCCATCCAACAACTTTGGTCACTGGGTACTTTTACATAAACAAACCAATGCCGTGAATTGTTTTTTAAAAAAGTAATAATCAGATGAAAATCTGTACATGTACCATGTCTGTCACTACAACAGTACAATATCCTTAAAAAATGCAAAAACATACCGCAATATTAAGCATACACTTGTTAAATAAGGAAAGAGAAAGTGTATTAATCAAAATGGGGGCAGTTCAGGGAGAAAAGTTTATCATCCAATGGAGGTTGGTGGTTTGAATCCCCTTCATCCCTGCCAGTCTGTTGTGTCCTTGGGCATTATGCATCACCCTCCCACCAGCGCCGGCTTTTCCTGGTGCATGAATGTGAATGAGTGTTCAGTGTTGGAGGCCGTTGGTGCAGACTGGCTGCATTTCCATCTGTCCCAGTGCAGCTGTGGCTACATGTGGTTTACCACCACTGAATGTGCTATGAATGATTAATCGATTCCCTGTAAAACATTTTTGATGCCTTGAAAAGCACTCCAGTATGTAAACCTAATCTATTGTTATTATTGAAATTAATTGATGTGAAAGAAATTACTTTAGAAGCAATTTTGTTTGGTGTCATGAATAAATGAAGGAAGTAGGATAGATTCTCCCCTGCATGGATGAGCAGAGATAGAAGCTGTCGGATCCTCCAGATGATGTTCGTGTAGAAAAGGCAGCGATGGGGAGAAGATGGGTTGCAGGAAATTTGCCTGAAAGAAGGATGACAGAACCGAAGCACCGAGTTTTAAAGATCAAAGATGAAAGTAATTGGCTCAAAATGTAGCAGGTGAGAAGACCATTGGAGCTGAAGAGGTGGTGGAATTAAAAAATGAGGTCTGTTTGACAGCGTGGGAAACAGAAGAGATGAAGAGGGGAACATGAAAAGCCCAAACACCGGGGAGCGCGAGCAGACATGAGGGAAAGATCCTTTTTATTCAAGCTTAATTATGAAAGGTAGGTGTCAATACTTTTAGTTTAAAGGATAACTTTCTTTATTTTCAACCTGGATTTTATTTCTAGGAGTTTATATGTGCATTTACTCACCGGTAAAATTTCTGTATCATTTTGACTCTTTTGGAAGATATTACATTGAGTCGGCCTTCAGCGTGCATCCATATAACGCGAGAGATGAAGCAGCCTTTCTATAAGGCATCATCCGCAGAAAACTCTCATTTCACTAATAATTTAAGAAGAATGAATGAACAAATGAGTACTTTTGTCCCGTGAGTTCAGAGGTTAAAAGTTTTCAGTTTGGTGGTGTCTGGGTCGTGAGCTGCTCTTCTCAGCTGCACTGCAGCGGAGTGCATCGGGAACGCGCACCGCCCGTTGTGTAGAGAAACCCGCAATACCTAACGGAGAGTTAATTCTGAACAGTAGTACTCATTCATTCGTTCATTCTACTTCAGGCATTGATGAAATCAAGGAGTTTTGCAGCAGATAATGCCTTATAGAAACGCTACCCCATCTCTTGCGTTACTGTATATGGATGTACACCGAAGGGCGACTCAACGTAATATCTTCTGAAGGCGTCAAAGTGATACATAAATTTTACCGGTGAGTAAATGCAAATACAAACTCCTAGAAATAAGGTCCAGGTTGAAAAAAAGATATTATGTAACCCTTTGACTGGAGGAATGGCAATTTGTATTGTGCTGCTGTAGTAATACTTCTATGAAAGTAAAGTCTGTGAATAGTTTGTCAGGTCATTTTATGCTGCAACATTTTTTTTTCTTCCTAACTCAGGAGACTGAAGGACGACTGCACTGATGTTTAAAGAGAGAAAAGACTTTGTCAGTTGTGTGATCTTGCAAACCTTTTAACAAAACAGTGCTGCCAACAAATGCACGAGGTTGTTTGAATCCATGTTTGTTTTTCAGGACACCATATTTCTGTGAAGTAGCTTCTCTTTTATTCTGGGACTGAAAAATGGAAAGGAGGTAATTATATCTGTCCTGAATTCCCCTCCTCATCTCTGAAGCTTACAACGCAACAATGCGCTACCATCATCACACACCTGAATTACTGTAAACTTACAGCATCATTGATATTTGGCAGATTCTGACATTTTTGCAGAAGTCTAGATATATGCTATGAAAAAGGGTCCAAAGTGATATAAAGAACAAATTTGTACTATTTCAACCTAAGGGTACCTGCAGCATTGAAAAATGTGCGTAGCTTGTACAATAACTATAAATAGCAGTCCTTCTAAACAGTATAATTATAGTTATTATATTATGATTTTCATAATAATCATATAATCATACATGTAATTATTACTATATGTGTTTGGCCTAATATCTATTTAATAATTATTCATTTATTAGTAGCATCTTTGATTGTTGTCATAATCTGTATTTTATTGACTTTTATTCATCATTCTTAATTGGTTTAATTGTACTTTATTAACTCATATAGCTTGATAAGGTACAAAAATGGAACAGGACCGAAGGTACAGAAATGTCTTTCAAAAAGGAATACCCCCCAGCGACAAGCTTTGTACCCTTTTGAGTACAAATTGGTACCTCTATTTTTGAGTGTGTATTGAATATCAGCTCTGATATTGACTAATTAAATGGATCAGATATCAGATAAATGAGGCCGATCCAGAATTCCCATTCAGTCATTTCTTTTTCCATTAATATCATACGCAGCAATTCAGCCATCTAGTCACTTCTGTTCTATGTTTACAACCTGGTTACATCATCACACAGAGCAGAGCGTGTTATTTATTTATTTTTGCTGCTAATGCTAATGTACTTTTTAATTGTTAATAAATAGTATTAAGTACATTTATATCTTTGTTAATTTGTTACCTCACTGCTTAATGTTTATGTCAAGCCGGATGCTGTCACTTACATAGCGAGGTACACCATCTGTCATTCAGTAGTAATGAATCGGTATCGGGTATCGGTCGATACGCTCAGTTCAGGTATCGGTATTGGATTAAGTTGGATAGGACAAAACTTGATTGGTGCATCTCTGACTGTGAATTCCTCTTGTTTATTTCTTGCTTCCTCCGATGATCATGTCATCTTGCATTTCTTTGGTAAATCAGAAGCCAGAACGACCAGTGTGTTGATGCGGCTGCTGGCATGTAGAGTTGCTCCAATACCAGTATCGGAAATGTCTGCCCAAAATTCTGGTATCTGTATCGAGTACTGCAGCTCAGATACTGATCACACATAATTTATCAGAACAGGAATCTATTTACTGATTAGCTCTGACATACTTCTTCTTTGCTGCTCTTAAAACTGTAGCCTGTGCTGCCATCTGCAGCCTGCTGGTTTAGAGGGGTGAGGAAGAACACCCGTTAGAAGACATCTGTTAGAGCTAATAGTGATCATGTCGGTGGTGTGGCAGTATTTCACACTGGATTCTCCCACCAGCAAAACTGCATTTATAGATAAATGGCTTTAATCTGCTGTATTCATTCATGTCTTACATGTTTTACCTGAGCCAGATAATCAAATCACAGTCAGGCAGGTGGAATATGATATTTTTTTTTATGACATAGTGGTATTGGTACACAGCCCAAATATTGGAATCAGTTTCGGGAGGGAACACTGGTATTGGAACATCACTACTGGCATGTGATGTGGAGCCTAAACGTAGCTGTCATGTGATCCTTCGGGCTGGAAAAAAAGGATGTGCAGTTTCTCAACCTGGGGATGCTGCAGGACTCAGGCAACCTACGTAATGAACATCAGTGTTTCATCAAAACAAGCATGGTCAGAAAGTTGTGTAGTGTTGCTTTAACATCAAAATCTTTATGGCTTTCTTTCTTTCTTTCTTTCTTTCTTTCTTTCTTTCTTTCTTTCTTTCTTTCTTTCTTTCTTTCTTTTTTATTTTTTTTTGCAACAGCCAAATCGGACTTTTGCCTGTGGCAGAGTCACTCAGACTCGCTGGCATAAAGTAGAAATCTGTTTTAAATAAGGCACAAATGAGAGATTTTTTTTTTTGCTGGTTAATATTCCCAACTTTGGTACAGTTATTCATTTTTCTAAGCAGTTTATAGTTGTCTTGCAGTGAAAAAGATGCAGTTAATCTACAGCAAACTAAAGTACAGAATACTGCAGGTTATCTGAAATGCAAGGCTGTTATCCTCTTAGAACGAATATTAGAGCCAGTATATGTCTCTCACTCCAACAAACACTACTTGTCTGTTCCCCATTGCCACAGCGAAGGGAAAAGACAATCATCATTACCTGTAAATAGTGAAAGAAATGGCTTTAAAGGGGCTATTTAAACATTCAGCCTATTTTTTCCACTTAAGCTCAATTTAGGAGTCAGTCAACTACAAACGCAACACAAAACTGCCTGAGGCTATTTCAGAATCATCACTTTAGCTACCAGAGGCGAAAAACCTCTTCACGGTTGAGTACATACTGACCCTTTACCTTTCCCTCCAAAATGACAGCAAAAGAAAGGCTCAAGATTGCGGTCAGGATCAATTATCTGCAGCCCATTGCTGTTACAGCGACCGTCGTGACCTTGGGGAAGAATGTCAGAATGTTTCTTTACCCAAAACCAACCGGAAATGATTTTCCTGAGCTGAAGGACTGTCGTGATATGGCGAGAAACGAGTCGCCGCAGGCTCTGAGTTACACAGAAGAAGAAAAGGGAGAAGACAAGAGCCCCCCCTAGAGGTTTGAGAACCTTATTCCAAAAACCGCGGCATTAGATTACACAGGTTAATAAGAGGATTTTTCTCTGTTTCCGCCCCCCATCTTCCCGTGGATGTTGATGATAATGATGTGTTAGATTTAAACCTGAGCGCCTCGTCCAAAAGCCTTTGAGACGTCTCATGAGCAGCTGGACAGCAGCCGTTAGAACGTCGTCATCACTTCAAATGCAAATTCAAAGGCTTTCCACCGAAGCGCCCGCACTTCTTCTACTACCAGACCTTCATTTCAAAAGCGCTTTCAAGCTAATTGATCTATTTTCACTGTAATGACAATGCCTATTTGTTATTTGTGCTGTTTCTTCTGTTCTCTCATTGAACACGTTTTCATTTTTTCCTCTTTATATGGTGATGATGAAAATAACTTCTTTGCTTATTCTGAGTCAACCATCTTCCCAGAGTACTTTGAATTTAAACAAAGCATCTCCTTACACCAAGAGTTTCATTAGCTGTTAAGAATGGGATGATTTGTATTTGTGCTCGTGTTTTTCCTCATAAAAGCATGATGTTCATGTATAAACAAGCCTGCACAGAGCGCTGTGTAGCAGCTCGCCGCCTCATTCCTCAGCCGTTATTAATTGCAGCTGTTTGGTTCTGTGTAACAAACACAGAGGTTCGCCAAGACGAAGCTCCACAATGATCCATGCTGATTAATGTGATGTTTCCTCAGGTGAGTGTGTCACATATTACACCTGACGCTGGTGTGATGGATTTCTAGGCCCGTGGGTTGAAGGAAATGCACACACAGATACACAAACACACACACACACGCATTTTGGAGCTGAAACACACACAGCAGGAAAAAGGTGTTCACACTGCAGCACCTTCATAAAACACGAAGCTAAAACAACAGGAAGTGTATGGCACATTATTTGTGTATTTTACTTTTTGACTCACCATAAGTAAATCAGTTATGTTTCACATGATGCGCAGTGTTACCAGCGCCTTTCTTGAAAGGAGGAATGATGTCATATACTGCCTCACATCTGTCTGGATAAATAGGTCTGATGGAAACTCTATTTTTATAAAACTCTCTTTTTTTGCATGTTACAATAAAAGAACTATAGTTTAATATATTACTCAAACCTTTATATGAACAGCTGAACACAGAACTACAGAAAACAAATAAAACTAGAAAAGCACTCTAAGAGCGCAGACCTCCGCCAAGCAGCTCGACTCCCTTATTTTTGTGTGTTCTGGATCATCGTATCCAGAATTTTCTCAAGATCCGGATAAACTTTTGAAACATTGCAGAACTCATTGAGATCCTTTCTTGTAATTTTTTTTTTTTTTACCAAACACTCGGGCCATTTGTATTTGAGTTATATGGAAATAAATCCATAAACTTGGCCTATTCAGGTGAAGTTCATATAAGACTGTTTAGGTGTTAGTAAGGAGGTTTTGATGTTCACCATGGGGTGTCGGTCAGAACACACAGGACTCACTTGTACAGTTAACTGTCTTTACTGGTCACTCTTAATCACAACAGCACAGAAATGCAACAAACAAACAAACGTTCGGCAAACAAACAAATTCAAGGTATTAATTATTACTAATAAATCCCTTCCAGTTAGGACTAAACATGCACATGTGTTCAAGGTTAACAGTTACAGTAACTGGCATGTAACAGGTCAGCTAGCTTAATAGCATAAAAAGGCACATGGTGAATGGAGGAACACTTCTGAATAAGCAAATCAGCTAAATAACATTAAAGGCTAAATAAACATCATGTTCAGGCAGAAATACAACTAGTTACTTACAGTTCTTCACAGATGCACACGGTTCACCATATTCAACTGGCTAGAAGTCTGTCCAACAGTCTTCTCTTCTCGTGCTCACTGCTGCTCATAAGTTTCATTTTTGCATCCTCACCATCATGTGCTCAGTAGCGCAGCTGCACACTTTTGCCACAAGGGGCCACTCACGCCTCATCAACAGCCTTTCCAATATGGCCGATCTCACAATAATAAAGAATCCTTTAAAAACATTCCTGGATCCAGAAGGTGATCCGGATCACCACCAAAATTTAATGGGTTCGTCCTTGGGCTGAGGCACACGGCTGGTGAAAATTTCAGGTCAATCCATCCAGAACTTTTTCTGTTAAGTTGCTGACAGACAGACAACAAAGCCGACAACATTACCTCCTTGGCAGAGGTAATAAGAACGTGTTCTTGAATGGTTCTTCAGAAGGAACGGCTCCTCAAGATCCGGCTCCCTTCAAAGAGCCATAAATCCCATCTCTGTAGCAGAACTATTTTTCTAATTTTGCACAAAGAATGACTATTACATCATTTTCAGCTTTAGTATCATATCAGCCATGAGAAGCAAAAAATTATGGTTTAATGGTATCGGTTGAAATTGTTCATATTGTGCATAACTAAAAATTACTTCATTATACTACTTTATTATAATAACCCATGTTTTGAGTGACTTTATAAAGAACATGATGTAAAATCAGTAGTTTTTTTTTTATGTGTGTGTGTGTGTGGGGGGGGGGGGGGGTGTCATCATCAGATATTATGGCTATTAATCCTACTCCTATAGTAAACCATTTGGAAGTTCTTCCTCTGAAATAGTAGCAGGACTTAATCGGTTAAATCAAATAAAACAGCGTGTTTTTATGTGCTGATATTACTGCAGCGCATTTGTACCATCTGAGCTGCCATCATTACTATTAGGAAAACTAGTCAGAGGCACTCAGCTGTAATATGATGTTTCCAACATGGGAGTTCAAACTGTGGATTTAATGTGACTGCTTGGTTCAAATTTCACAGAAATTGCTGGAATACAACGAAGATCTGAATAAACACACGAGTATCTCCAGGCCCAGCGTGTATTTTTTATTAATTCATTACTTAGAAACATTTCCAACACAAGCCTTGTCAGAATTTATCAGATGTGGGGAAAAACACATTAAATGGTTGGAGCTGGGGAGCCCTGTAGGGAACACAGATATGTGCTTTGCTTATTTGAAATCAGTTTATGTTTCTGCTATAGGCGAATACAGGCTGTTATTTTGTACAGTACAATCACAGGAGCTTGCTTGAGGGACAAGTAAATTACAGTGTAATTGGACAGATGATACAGCTTAGCCCATGGCTTCATATCCTCACCACAGGTGGTTGATAAATAACCCTCTGAGCTGATAAAGCTGCAGCCGTGATCTGCAAGGTAAGACTTGACAGATGATTGAAGAGATCCTGCAGGATGGCTGGAATTAAAGTCTTTTTCCATGTGGTTGGATTGTTTTCTCACGTACTCGCCCGTAGATAAAACTATCAAAAGCGTTTGTCTGTGTAGCATGATGTGTGTGTGTGTTCTTGCATTTTGACCCAAGTTGTGAATTCATCCGACTGGGTTACAACGCAGTGGCCCCAGTCATCCGTCTGTTCCTCGGTCTCTGTGCAGTTGTAATTGCATTAGTGCAGTGTTGATTTTTTATTAGACACCTCCCAAAGTCCCCAGGCTCATTTTCCTTTATTAGACAAAGTCTGGGAAGACAATGCAGCACCTCGCGTCGCAGAATCCCTCCAGACAGAGCTCCATTCCAACACAAACAGTGATAACTGGGCAGAACCGGGCCCATTGAGGGGATTTGGGGAGGAATGCTGCAGGGCTGCCTTTGTGTCTACCGCGGTCCTGTTCACATGAGACTTTCTACACAGCTGGAAAGACACATGTACAACACAATCTGAAGGTGTGGCACAGTAAAGTTTTAGTTAACATAAAGATGCTTCTTTGTTTTATAATAGATGCTAAACGGAGCAGAGTAGTCAGAAGCAGCGGCGGTCGGCTGATTGTTCTGCATGCAGAATAGTGGTGGAAAACATGAACGATGCTCCAGAGCAGCTAGATTGGAACTGGTTTGTGTGGTGGGATCATCAGCCAGTTCTGAAGAGTTTGATGATGCTGAGGAATTTGGGGACATCTGACCTGACAGGTTAGAACCGGACTGTCCTTCTCCCAGCCCCGAGCCCATTCGGTTCAGCTCCAAGACCCACACTAAGTGGACTCAGAACTGTGACCCCGTTTTCACACCGGACGCCTCCATTCACATATGTGCCTAGATTTCAATGCACGAATGATGGATGTTTACTCTCTTGCTTCGGGCGTTTTTTGTTTTTTTTCTTCTTTTTTGCGTGAATAGAGCGTATGATTCGCGTGACTGAAACATATACAGTAGTCTTCGTGAATAACGCTTCGTTCGCACGTCAGGTTGAACTTTCTGCAGTGTGGGATGGTGGTTTGTCACACGTCAGTCACTTCAGTCAGGTGAACATGGCAGAACCCGAGTATTTTAGTAATTTGAGAGTTGTGGCGTTGTACCTGCTTTGGAAGTCGGAGAACCAAAGACGCCGGCGTGTTTGGGTCCACCAGATTCTCCAGAGGCGTTCGGAGCTCGGTGAATTTCATCACCTGATCCAGGAGTTACGTCTGGATGGCGGGGGATTCCAGGGGGATTTCCCGAGCCCAGTTTGATGATCTGTCGGGAAGGATCGGTGCTGCATGTCCCTACAGGATACAAACTACAGGCGCTGTATTCCAGCTGCTGAGCATCTGTCCATCTGCATTCAGTGAGTAAGCTAGCTGCAGCTAGTTAGCGCTTCCAGCTAAACTTCCAACAACTTCCAGCAAAAGAACGTGGCTGCTGTCGCTAGCTGCTGTAGCTCAGTTTAACGAGTCTCTGTCGTCTCCTCGCCTCCACCTCTCAGAATTTAACCAGCTGATTAAATGTAACTCATAACTGACCGCTTTCCTGCTGTTTTCATCCTCTGGATCACAACACAGAGCGAGTGTTTGTTTACCATCAGCTGAGGCTGAACTCCTGGTACTGGAGCATCATCTAGTGACCAAACTGAATACTACACTAGTCTGAACACAGACTCATATTGAATTATATGGACGTTTGATAATAAACAACCCCAATTTATTTATGTTGCGAGGACAGAGCTGCATCTTCCTCCAGGAACTACAGGTTCTCTGTTGCAGAGTGTCGGCGTTGTGACATCTTGTCTCGTCAAACACCGGCTGCAGAGACAAGCAGCTTTTAGTTAAAGAGGTTTTGTCTGACCAGGTTTTCAGACCTAAATTTATGGTATTATCACACCGCTTCTGTGTGCAGCACTTTGTGATTTTATCTGTGAAAAGTGCTTTTCTCTTACTATAGAAGAGAGCAGCGAGCTGCAGAGTGTCTGTCTGTTCACATCACGTCTCATTCATTTTCAACAACGGGGCTCATATTATTCGCGCGTATAAAACGCTTGAGTTCAATCAATCAATAGGCTAAATATGCTCAATCCGCGCGAGTAGGACGCCTCATTCACGCGAGTAAAACGCAACATTTGTGCAAACAAGACACACATTTGAGGCTTGTCACGCTGCAAATTCACATCAAACTTGCCACCCCAAGCAAACGCATGTCTATTGGTGTCTGTACATTGACTTAATATGTAATTCATTTGTGCAAATAATTTTATTTGTGTCTGGTGTGAACACAGGGTAAGGAGCAGCTTAGAATTGCACTGGTACGACACAGAATCAGGAGTGATGATGCAGAGGCACTCGTTCCATGTGGTAGCCGTGGGCTAACGGTTAGCCTGCAGCTAACTCGTGGCAAATAATTAGCCTTTAAAAATGAGAAGATAACAACTGACATGGTTACAACTGAGTTTTAGATAGTTATAAAGATGAGGATGGAGGGGGGAAGGATGCATCTTTGGAAGCAGCTGGATGAGATCTGATGACCGGAGAAGTCCTCATATAACCGAGCAGCAGCTGTCTGTCCATACAGTAGCTGCATCACCAATCTGATTATCCAATGCTGGTGAAGGAATCATTTCCAGCAGACATGTCTGCAGTTCCAAGTGTTAGAAGTCTCAACACATCGGTGGCTGAAGCTGCAGTAAACAGAAGCTGTGGACAGGAGATCTTTACAGGCAGAGACGTGCTAGAGGGCTACAACTGGTACCACTGGTACCTGGTAAGTCCGACCTGCTTCCACTGTGATTCAGAATCTTTAAAAAAAACTAATGCATCCTTACGAGCTTTAAAACATTAACTGGCAATACAACTTGAAGGCTGAGCCACTACTGTCTGTCTGTAAAAGGAACTTAAAAACTGCTATAAAGCCATTGACTTCTATGTTGAATGAGCTGCAGTGTATGAAATTAAATTAAATGAAAAATACTTTCTTCATCCCAGGAGGAAAATTCAACATTGTAAAAAGCTCACTCTTTTTTTTTTTTTTTTTTTTTTTTTTTTTTTTTTGTTTTGTTTTTTGTTTTTAACAATATAACATAAACAATAAATAATCTAACAATAATAGGTCAGTAAGTCTTGTTTTTTAGGGTGATGGCTGCTGGTAGGAATGAATTTCAGTATCTCTCCGTCCTACAGCGAATCTGACGCAGACTCCCACTGAACACACTCTGTTGATTCTTCACTGTGTTGTGGTGGGGATGGGAAGAATCCTCCATCATCTTCATCAGCTTGTGCAGCATTCTTTTTGAACGATCAGCTCCAGCGGCTCCAGAGTTATTCCCAGCACAGAACCAGCTTTCTTGATCAGCTTGTTTAGTTTCTTCAAGTCTCTGGTTCTGATGCTGCTGCCCCAGCAGATGCTGCAAAGCTGATTGCACTTTCTACAACAGACTTGTAGAAGATCTGCAACATCTTGGTGCAGATGTTGAATGATCTTAGATTCCTTAAGAAGTAGAGTCTGCTCTGACCTTTCTTGTAGATGTAGTCAGTGTTGCATTTCCAGTCTAGTCTGTTGTCCAGCTGAACTCCAAGCTATTTGTAGTTCTCCACCACCTCCACCTTCTCTCCCAGGATGTAGACAGGACTATGCTGCTTATTCTTGATCCTCCTGACGTCAACAATCATCTCTCTAGTCTTGCTGGTATTTAAGATGAGGTGATTGTTACCACCATTTCACAATCTTGCACTAACATCACATCCTGTTGCGGCGAACAGCGCCACTGTTTGGTCAAATGTGCTGAAATGCAGCAGTGTTTCCTAATAACTGATTTATGCCAGCACGCCTGTACAATATCTGCTACATAGATAATCATGAAAAACATTTTGGTCCATAAAACATGGCAAAAAATGTCAAAATCATGTCATCAGCACTTTAAGATCAGTCTTCACTTTGGAAATCATCATTCAAAGCGGCCAAATTTGTCCTAAATTATGATAATAAAATCAAATAATTATGAGAAATTAAAAGAAACACCCCATTTTATTTCCTCTGAGCTCTATGAGACTTCACAGCATCTTTGTATGGATTGGAGCGATATGGCTCATGCTCTCATGGTGATACATTTGTCTGAAACACGAAATATCAAGTCAGTGGCTCACGGCGAGAGCCACTGATGGGCTCATTGATGGAGCTCCTCAGTTATGTTGGTCGTTGTGATGAATGTGACCTCATGTCCCCCTCCTTCGCATATATAATCAAAATCTTTGCTGATTATGATCCTGAGATGTGGTTGACAGTCAGAGAAAGCTGGTGGACCTTCTGTAACGCAGAAATAATGGCATCTGTCTGACTCTAAAAGCATGAAAGTCCAGTGAAATGCGTCATGACGTTTCAGATTGAGATCATTTGAAAACTACCAGATATGTGTCTGATGAAGCCTCTTATCATTCCAGCAGGTCACCGGTGGACGCAACGTTTTCTCGACAAAGCCGGAGTTATATGCAGGTCCTCTTTTAATGTACCGACACATGCTGCACGCTGTTAAAAAGCTGAGATTATGACGATTCGAATCATGTACACCGTTACAGCACACGATCTATAGGCTACTTTAGACTCAGTAAGCACTTTTGTCAAAAGGCAGAGACGATGACTTCCCTACCTTCTGATGCTTACAGTCTTCCATGAGCCAATTTATCTCCAGCAAAAACAGTCCGGTTACATCAGCAAGGGTTCAGTAAATACAGAAAGATAGTCCGCCTGCAGCAAGTTTTATTTCCATAAAGACAGTTTGCTGCTGTAAACGTTAGAAATGTCCATTGGACATGCTTATTATACAGCTCTTTAGAATGCTCCGTTGACTTGAATGGTTTTTCCCAACGTCTCAGCAGTCATTATTTTCATATAATGACCACGGAAACAATATAATTGACCAACATAATGTCAAGGGCAACTGATCTTTTTCTTGTTTTTAAACCTGTGATCTTACAGTTAATCTAATATTTCTCCACATCGCAAGTAGTCCGGTCACTTAACGGCAACAAAAACAACGAGCGAGCACTAAGAAACACTTAGTTGTAAAAAAAAAATGGATAACTTCCCAATTAACTTGAGCATTTTTGGCGAGTGTGGGCATTTTGAGCACTGGGTCCAGGCCAAGTTTAAGGATTCACCCTCTCCAAAACGAAAAAGACAAAAAGAAGACCAGTGAGCAAGATGCATATGGCTAACAGCAGAGGAGGAAATGTCCAATTCAGCATACAGAAATAGCCAGTGCTAGCCCAAATTGTTCTGACGTGTGCTGCTGCCTTTCTTGGCCACGTCATGAGCTAGCTTACAGTTGTTAGCCTCACCGTGCTGCTGCAGCTGCTGTACCCTCTCTGAACTTTTGATTGACACCTCCCCTCATCCCATAAATAGCCCCTTCCTCTATTTGCATCGCCACAACAGCCAGTGAGAGGCTGAGCCTCTGTAGGAGCTTCCCTTATTCTGACAAATTACACCAATATTGGCAGATATTGACTCAGGTGTTTGAATGGCTAATAAGAAGGTGAAAACAATGATAGCGGGAGGGCTCTTCAGACCACCCATATAAACCTGCGCGTAACAGAAGACACCTGAGCCTGTCTTTGTTCAAACCTCTGTAAAATCCTCATTTTTGATGTATTGTAGTAATATTTGAAATGTGAGTCTGTAAGACTTCGGACTGTAAGTCTGTTGTGTTTTCCAGGTCACCACCCTAGGACACAGCCATTTATCAGGCAAATGTGTTTGTATAAGAATTAGGCATTTTCTGTTGTAGTGAATTCAAACCCCTGTTCCTCAGATCCAATAGCTGGACAGAATCTGATTGTTTGGGTGAAAAATTCAGTGCTACCTTTCAGAAGACACCCAACCATCCCTGTAACTGGTGCAGAAATAGCATTAGATTTATTTGGGGTATGCTTTTCCTTTGGGTGTTCCTGGGATCCAACAGGAATGCCAAGGGTTTAAGGCTGCATATGAAAGTAGAAACCAGATCTGATTTGGGGGGAAAAAAACTGTTCAGACTGTCATACAAAATCAGATGAGCAAAAAAGTCGAATTAAACCCACATTTTCCTGTGGTATGGACATATAAGTTGTTATTCTGTAACTCATTTCTATTTATCCAACAGATAAATTCAAACTGTGTTTATAATAAGTCCATATAATCAAGCTTTGCCTTTTTCATTAAGCCTTTAATTCACTGAAAAACTGCTGCAATTTATCTCTGTGTTCATCTCTGCTATATTTGTCCGTAGCTTTATCTCCGTTCGTCTGTCAGCAGTTTCCTCTGCCACCTGCAGATAGAGATGTTTGCTGTCACGGCTCAGATGCAGCAGCTTCACCGCAGCTCCGTGCAGCCTTGTTTGCCAGCAGTGTCACACACTAATCTTTGTAATTTCTCTAAAAGATGTGTCCAGGGCCTCAGCTGTTTGCGCATCATCTTTTATTGCCATCTCACCTGCTGCTGTGAAATCTAAAAAAATGACAGCAGATCTTTGACAGTCAGACAACTAAGAGAGAGTCTGCACCTCAGAGGAGTCAAACAGCTGAACAGCAGCACAAGCTGTGTTAGATAAGCTTCTCTGAAATCTTCTCTTAAAAATTACATTTGGCCTTCCAGGATTTAACGTCAGAAACACTGGCTGTGAGGCTTTAAAAGCTGCTAGGATCTGTGGACTTTATGCACATGTACAACCGAGTGTCATCAGCAAAAAAATTGATCATTTACATCGTGGGCCTGAATAAGCTGACCAAGAGGTAGCATGTAACAGGGTTCTTGCAGGGTCTTGAAAACTCTAAAAATGTCTTAAAGTCTAAACTTTGAATTCAAGGCCCGAAAAGGTCTTAAAAACAGACAGTTTTTCATCCAAAGTCTTAAATTTGATTTAGACCAGTCTTAATCTTTCACTTCCATTCATTCCTGAGAAATGTTGACCACATAGAATATGCTGAATAAAACGCAATCAGAAGTTTATTGTGTCCATCTTTCTAAGTGGCTTGAATAGCTCTGAGTGTTGGTACGTGGTGATTAAACTACCAATCCTGTGGTGACCAGTGATGGGAATAACGGCGTTAGAAATAAACGGCGTTACTAACGGCACTACTTTTTCAGTAACGGGTTAATCTAACTAATTACTAAGTCTATCGTCACAACGCCGTTACCGTTACTGGCCTTCACTGACAGCGCGTTACTATTGTTATGTGAGATTCATTTTTGTTCCTACTGAACAGAAGTTTCACAGTTGTTGGGACTATATTGTGCTGGTCCTCTCGCAAAGAGGAGGCGGAGTGATACGCAAACACCTGGAGACACTCGCCCATACACTCAGCAGCAACCTGCGGTCTCCAGGGCTGCAGACACGCGCCTCTCCACACACTCATGTTGGAGTAAAAAGTTTGCTGCAAGACCTGCGGACCTATACAGGGAATACGGCGTCACCAGCCTGACAGACGCAGCGCGATTACATCCAGTTTAAGAAGAAAACAGCATCATAGTTCCAGTATCACGTTTCCCTGAATTATTTCTTTCACCCATGACCCGGATTCAGTTCATAGTTAATACTAAAGATACTCGAGTTCTGCACATTGGATCTGTCTTGATCTGACCGGAGCGGTACAGAAACAGTGATTATTCTATAGTTTCCATTGATTTCATTCATTAGTCAGATCTGATATTCACTTTTATATTAATTCAACATAAAGATTAATTTAAAAGGCTAATTGAGATTAATTTAAAATTACATCTAAAGGAACATTAACAAGTTACCGTAAAATTACTTTTCCAAGTAATTCGTTATTTTTATAAAGCTGTAACTCAGTTACTAGCGCCATTACTATTTTGGAGAAGTAATTAGTAACTATGATTAATTACTTTTTTAAGTAATGTTCCCAACACTGGTGGTGAAGTAATGGCCCAGTTTGCGGCCATGAGTGAGTCCAAAACCATGTCACAATCATACAGTACATGCTAGAATACAAACCTTTGGCAGCTTGTTTTTACAATTTAAAGTTTTCTCTCTCAGTTTTTCTCAGAAAATAATCATGTCAATCATGTCTACAGTTATGCTGACAGCCACGGTGTGATGGCTGGATATAGACAGATATTAGTGTTATGTTGGGAAGGTAAGGGCGCATTCAGAAAGCATAGTCCGCGAGTCTCGGTCCATTTGGGGACTCGGTTTGGTTGGGGGCGAGGGTGGTCTTCCGGACGTTGCACTATTGCCAAACGGGCCAAGAATGAGAATCTCAGGTGGTGCTGCTTTCAGATTCACCGTAGGTGAGGACAAGACGTACGAACAAGAAGGTTCTTGCAACTTCTCTTCCCTCCACTAAGCAACATTATTTTTGTACGAGGAGCTGGGATATGGTTTCATCAGATCAAATATCGATTAAAGCACTGCAGTCCCACACGTGTGTTTGTTGTCGTGGTGTTTACCCACATTGTCCAACGTTTGACCCACAATGACAATGCAATTTGTAGTCCACTTCCTGTCTTTGGTTCACTTGAATCGGACCGAGACCTGCGATTGCAGGCGGACCGAGTCCGGTTGTTTGTTCCGGATCAGAGTCCATTTGCGCATTCACAAATCCCCTAAGTGAAGCAGACTTTTTCGAGCAAACAGACTCTGATTCGAATCATGAATCATGAGTGAATGCGCCCTAAGTTGATTTCAGAAGATAGCGTTTTTTTATACCAGTTTTAGTCCTGAATTGATTTAGTCTGTTTGTAATGCAAAAGAAATTTTATTGTTGTTTCATCACTAACTTAAAAAAGTAAAAGGTTTAAAATTTCTGGGATCATTTGCATTTTTCTGGTAATGTTAGCCTTGAATTGAATTCATAAAGGCCGTAAAAGGTTAGCCTGTACACCAGCCTGACCAACGCCATGTATGAGATACATGGCGAGTCAGTCTGGGTTCCCTCCATTGGAGAATGATTTGATTAACAGGAACAAATTGAACTGGAGCAAACCAATCAGAGAAACACAGAGGTGACACAAACGTCTTTTTGTAAGAGGAAAACCCTCAGAGCTGCAAGCTGTTACGGTTTTAAGGACACTTGCAGCTCATTTTAGACATAAGAAAGAGCATCGTTATATTGTCGCACCTCGATGGCCGCCATTCTGACAGTTTATGGTTAGAGAGCAGAGTCGCCGAAAAACACGTATCGTAAAGTCCCGCCTCCTGCACTGTGATTGGTCCGGTTAATTTTTTACCGGTGTGGAAATCAGTTTCCAACGGAGGAAACCCAGACTGACTTGCTGTGTATCTCATACATGGGGCTGGTCAGGCTGGTGTACCAGGCTATTAAAAGGTCTTTTAAAAGATCTGAAATTGAATTTGCTGAAACCTGCATGAGCCCTGATGTAAACAGAACAGAGAAGGATGAAGGAATGAGTCCTGTGGTATGACACAACTATGCTGGGCCACTGCAAAGGTGAACTTATTCAGTATTAGATAAAATTACTTTGAGAGATGAGTGTAATAAGCAAAGAGCTGAATAATTGCTTAATTGTGGAGGATATTGTGATTGACAGTATCTATAACCCACCACCAGGTCCACGCTGGGTGGAGGATGTTCTGGTAACTCCTCCAGATAGGGCTAGCTGCATTAGCTACATAATAGCATGATGTCAACGCAGCGTGATGCCAGCTTTGGATTATAAAGAAGAACATCGCACAGGAACAAGGATGGAAATGGCTGACGTCCAGCAGTTTGTGTTATTTATTCTTGGCTTGTGGCTTTAAATCACAAAAAAATCAACCATATACATCTAATTATAGCGCTGATGTCGCTTTGTTCTTGGTGCAAGTTGCACAGGAAGTGATGACTCTTTCAACCAATCAGTGGATAGTTGTGTGTCAAGCTTCGCTTTTGGGTCAGATTGGTAAGCTTGATACTGTACGCAGGGTCCCAAAAAAGTAGGACCTGCCGGGTCTGATATCAGGGTACCTGTCCCAGCTTTTGCCTCTAGAAATGCAAAACAAAAAAATGTAATGTTCAAACCGACCTGACCCGTCTCAACCCAGACCCACTGGTGGAAACGGGGCCAACACTTCTCCTCTATCTGCACTTAACAGATATTCAAGTTCACAACTGGTTTATAAAAAGATGAAATGGTCGAAACTAATTGAAAACAAACAGTTGTGCTTCAGGTTTTTGCTGAATTTGCTCTAAAAGTTGATGCTTCTTTACGGAACATTATAAATTCTCTATTTGCTTCGTTAATATTCTGCTTACATCTAGGTTTTTCAGCTGTTGTGTCCTTTCCTATGAGTTACAGATGTACATCAAAGAACGGCAAAGCTGAAGTCTGTTCTTGTGGAATATTAGTTTGTATGAGCGAAACCTAAATCATAACAGCTTTCAGTGAACCTTAAACCTACAAACCTGAGTAGCACGTCACACAATGCCACAACGGCAACACATTAAAAATAACATTACTACGTAACGGAAATACTTGTATGCATATTCCACCTGTCGGTGTCGAAGCTTACATCAACCTCAGCTGTGGTTTGACATCCTATTCCACACAAAACAAGGGAAATCACTCATTTGAAACCTATGCAAGGCTTTTCTACATCATGGAAAGGTCTAACAAGTAAAATTAGATTAAATTAGAAAAAAAAACTGCACAACCTTTGAAACAACTTGTGTTTGACTTGTTTCGCCTTGCATCAATGTCCTTGCACAGCACTGTGCTGTGAGGGGAACATGGCACCTGCACCTACAGCATTCTGGAAATCTGATTCTACTGTCACAACTTAGCGTCTGAGTTCTGGTAGAAATGGAAAAGGACACTGTAAAAGTTGATTAAATAGATCTCCAAATGTGAGACTTAGATTTTGGGGTTAGTAAAATCAGAAGTCTAAAAACAAGTGAGTGGAACCAAAAACAAACCAAGCCCTGGATAGGAAGGAGCAGAGAGCAGAGAATGAAGCTTTATGTTTTAAAGGGGAGTGGATAGCCTGGTGGCTAATGTTGTAAGGTTTGGTCCTGAGTGGGTAGCGTCCAGAATTTACTGGAAACAAGGTCATTTAGTATATTTTTAGAGCCTAAACAGTAGTACATCTTATGCATATGCGCATTCACAAAACTACGGAAGCCTCGGCGTTCAGAGCCTTCTCTGCCGATAATGCAAGCGTAGAAGAAGAAATTTGCTTTTTACATTGTGCTAAGAGCACTAGAGCTGCAGACAAACCGGGACAAACACAAGAGGGGTTGGATATTGATTTAAAACAAACAAAGAAAGAAAAAGTCTGCTGCGGCTTCCGTAGTTTCGTGAACGCGCATCGGGCGTGCTCGCAGGAGATGTGATGTGTACTATTTAGGCTCTAAAAAATAATATACTAAATGACATTGTTTGAGTAAATTATGGATGCTACCCACTCAGGACACTTGGATTACATTGGACCAGCAGTATGGAGGAATATTGACAAGTTTTTGTGGACTTTCATGGACCTCTTTGGCTCAGGCCCCGGCGAACTCCATTATATGAAAGTTGGGGGAAAACAAGAAGCCTTCCTGATCGCCGGCTGCATTTGAGATATTAAAAAAGTGCTCCAGAGTCACATCATTCTGTGGCTGAACTATTCCTTTAACCCCTCCCAGCTGCTCCCCAGGAGCTGTAGTTGGCAACTCTCTGGTTAATCTAGCGATGGGTTGAAAGCAGAGTCAAACTTCCCAGTTGGAATTAATAAAGTAAAAATTATTATTACTGTATTAGCGGGCATGTCTCCATGAGTTGTTCTCCTACTGCTTTTGGATGTTTCCACCTGCAGCACCTGAATCAGATGGATCAATATGTTGGGCATCACCTTAAAACAGGCTGTTGAGGAGAGCCATTTCATTTCAGAGCCATTTCAGGTGTGTTGGAGCAGGGAAACATCTGCTACATGCAGGACCACAGCCCTCGAGGACCAGAGCTGGACATCTCCATCTTAATTAATCATAATCATAATTAATAATACCTTGTGGGGCAGTAAAACCCAATTTCATCAAATATTGTGAAAGATATTCAAAGAAACATCTTCTATAACACCTT
>JALJCO010012360.1:0-45259 GCA_023101725.1 Atherinomorus stipes
TTTTTTTGCCAAAAATATTTTTTATTGAAATTTTTAGCAGTTTAAACACACACAGCACAATTACTATGAGCTTTAACAAACAGCATTGGTATTCCTCAAGACACTGTGTTCTAACCAAATCAAAATGGTAATTACAAAGAAACAAAAAAGAGAACCCCAACAAAGTGCCCTTCACATAATCCTGATCATATTGCAACTTATCGTAATCTACACATCTATATTCTGAGGTATCAAATACAACAGTTACTACACATAAAAGGAACTGCAGTGTATGCCTCCCTTAGTCTCTTGCACTGTCCTCTGGCATATTTAGATTTTTAACATAAATGATGAAAGGGTTCCAAATAAATTCAAACAAGTCCTGTTTCCCCTTTAATGTATATGTTATCTTTTCAATAGGGAGAATAATTAACATCTGTCGAATCCATTGGTTAATCGTCGGTCTATGAGTCCTTTTCCAAAATAATGATATACATCTTTTTGCATTGAGCAAACTTAAGTTTGAAATCTTGAAAATTTTGACGTTCCAGCTGGTCAACTTGGCTCCCATTGACCCCCAGAACCCAAATTTTCCATGCAGCAATGCATCACATCTTGTACTTCGTTCAGTTACGTATTGCTCTTAACCTCTTTCCAAAATAGTATGATTTTGCTGCAGTTCCACATACAGTGAGCCAGAGGTCCCCCTACTTCAGCATTTTGGGCATACATCTGGTATGTCCTTGTTATACCTATTGAGATCTGCTGGTGTTATATAAACCCGCATTAACCATTTGAATTGAATCATTTTAAGACCCATGTTGATGGAACTAGTGTGGGCCAGTGTACATGCTACTTGCCAATCATCTTCAGATAACTCCAACAGTAAATCTTCCTTCCAAGCCATGAGTTTATCATGTGATCCCTCAAACATGCATCATCATTGAGTGATAGAACTCTGATATGATACCTTTTTCAGACTATCCTTGGTCAACATTTTTTCTAGAGCTGATAGGGTAGGTTTTGTCAGATCGTTATTTTGATTCGTTCTTATAAAGTTCCTAAGTTGGAGGTATTTGAAAGAGTGTTTCTTATCTAAATGGAATTTGTTTTGAAGATCCTGAAAGGTCATTAATATATTATAATCTTGTAAATATAGATTCTGTACCATTTGGAGTCCCTTATCTTTCCATGCTTTAAATGTTGCATCAGCTCTGCCAGGTATAAACAGTTGGTTACCCCATATTGGACTGAACTGAGACAAACAAATTGGTTCATTTAAAAGTTTCTTTACATTCTCCTTACTTTTATCATATTTCTAAGAAAATGGGGTTTTCAGTCTGGTTCAGCAGTTTGGCTGTTGTATTTGAGTACAAATATGAGGGGTAGAGTCAAGTTTAATCCTTGGGTCTCCATGTCAGTCCAATGTGGAGAGTGATTGGTATAGTAAAACATCATAGATCTCAACTGCACAGCATAATAATACAGATGGAAATTTGGACAATTCAAGTCCTCCGCGATTCGTAGGGAAGATATAGTAGGGTCAAACAAAGCCTTGACTTCCTGTTTTCATATAAAGTGTATCATTCTTCTTTATTTGTGGAAAGAAATCAGGAGGTGGTGGGAGGGCAATGTTCTGAAATATATACAGCAACTTTGGTAATATATTCATTTTTATTGCATTAATTCTTCCAATCATAGATATCGGCAGTTGCATCCATCTCTCAACTGAACTATCAATTTCACTTGTTAAGAGTCCGTAGTTGGTCTCGACTTCACTTGTTTGAGATCTGAAGAAATTTGTATTCCCAAATATTTAAAATTCTGTCACAATCTTAAATTGTGCTACGTCTGAGATTGATTTACTTGTCTTGCTGTATTTAGTAACAGTATTGAAGATTTGGTTTTATTTATGTTGTAACCAGATATTTTACTAAATGATTGAATTATTTCTAAAATAACTTGTATTGATCTATTTAATTTTGATAAAAACAAGATCACATCATCTGCGAATCAAGATATTCTATGTTCTGTAGGTCAACAGTGATTCCACTAAGTTGAGGGTGTGAGCGTACTGCAATAGCGAATGGCTCTATTGCTAGAGTGAATAATAGAGGTGATAATGGGCAGCCTTGTCTGCAGCTATTGATTTTTATTGGTTTAGATATATTTCTGTTAGTTATGATTTCTGCTGAGGGATTATTGTACAGTATTTTGACCCATTTTACAAAATTGTTTCCCATTCAAATTTTTCTAGAACTTGAAAAGATATAACCAGTGAACCCTGTCGGACGCCTTTTCGGCGTCTAGTGATAAAAGAGCTGGAGTCTGATGCACCTTTGTTATAGTGAATTATATTCAATACTCTCTTCCATTGTCAAAATCCCTCCCTCCCCATAACAAACCATTTTGATCCAGGTCAATTATATGTGGTAAGTCCTTTTGTAAACGTTGAGCTAGTACCTTGGAGATGATTTTCAGATCTGAATTTAGTAAACTAATTGGCCTGAAGTTCTCGCATTTAGATGGAGGTCTGCCTGGTTTTAGTAAAAGGGTAATCATGGCAGCATTCATTGAAGGAGGGAGAAAATTTGAGTGGAAAATTTCTTCAAATAGATCTAACAGTGGGGTTAAAAGTTTGTCTTTAAAAGTCTTGTACAAATCTATTGGAAGACCGTCTGGCTCCTGCTCTTTTTCCGGATTTCATATTATCTATAGCTAGCCCAAGTTCCTCTTTTGTAATTTCTAAATTTAAAGAGTTTTTGTGTTCATCTGAGAATTTAGGAATGTCTGGACTATGTAAAAATGTATCTATATCTTTTAATTCTATACTTTGTGCTTTATACAATTCTTCATAATAGTCCTTAAAAACAACACTAATGTCCAGGGGATCTTGTAAAGTTGCCCATTAAATGTAATAGATGTAATTGTTCTTTTAGTTTGCAATTGTTTTATTTGCCATGCTAGCAGCTTGCCCGTTTTTATCGCCCTGTTCATAGAATGTTTGTTTGAGACGTAGAAGACTCGATGCAGCTCTTGAAGCTGAGAATTTATCGTATTCCGCTCTCAAAATCAATAATTCTTTTTCTAGCTGTGGATCATTTTCCTTGTTTACTTTGGCTTGAAGTATTTTTATTTTATTCTCAAATGTAGCCTAGTTTTTTTAGTTTGTTTGGATTTAGAGCCTATGTAGCTAATAATATGACCTCTAATGAAAGCCTTGAATGCTTCCCATTTTGTACATGCCGTTGTTTGTGTAGTATTAAGTTGAAAATACTCATCAATTTGTTTTCCTAAATATTTGACAAAGCTTTCATCTTGCAGCCATTTATGTTGAAACTGCCATCTCGGGGTCTCTCCTTAAGTTGTCATCTTTATAGACAAAATGACATGGAGCATGGTCTGAAATTGCAATAATATCATAAGAGCAGTCTTGGATTCTAAACTGTAATTCTGTGGAAATTAAGAAAAAATCTATTCTGGAATGGGTTTTAAAGGTACTTGAGTAACAAGAATAAGTTTTAGTGTCTGGGTTATTTTCTCTCCATATATCCACCAGTTTCAGCTCCTACACCTTACCTGTGAATTGCGGCTCTGCAATTACTATGTGATTGATCAGTTCCAGTTGACCTGTCCATACTTGGGTCTAATGTGCAATTAAAGTCCCCCCCAATTATGTGTGATCCCTTAAGTGACGAGAGGTGAGAAAAAGGTCATTATAAAAGTTGCTGTCATCTACATTGGGACCATAAATGTTAGTCAAAAATTAAAGTTTCTGACAAGAGAGAGCCTTGAAGTATTAAGTATCTTCCTCTTTTTTGTCTTTTATAATGTTTTTAATTTGTAGAGGGACTGACTCATGAATTAGAGTCATTACTCCTCTGACTGGGATATAAAAGGTGCTGTATATACATTGCCTCTCCATCTTCTCCTCACCTTTAAGTTATCTTGATCAAGGGAAGATGCGTCTCCTGAAGGAACACAACTTTGGAGTCCATTTCTTTTAATCTATTCATGACTTGTTTGACTTTTGGAGGCGTTGCAAACCTCTGCAATTCCATGAAGTAAAATTAAATTTTACACTCTGAGACATACTGTGACATAACAAGTAAGTTGCTCAGTATCATAGTTATATGAGGCACATCAAACTGGATGTTAGAACATACATCCAACACAGAACAAAAACAATTCCCTTCTTCCATACCCCTTCCCCATATTGGGGAGGTCCCACCCACAGTCATTATTACTCCCGTTATTGCCATAAACCAATCCACACCTCGTGAGGATTAGTAAGACCACTCTCTTAATTCACAAAATACCGCTGTCACTGCTTAGAGAAACGTTTTGACTAGCCTACTGTTCACCAAGCTAAAAACTAAAGGACAACTTAATACTTATGTAGTTATCAGTACATATTAAGGAACAAATATGTAGAAAATCAAATCAAATGCACTGTATGAGAGAATAGAAACGAACTAAAAAAGTTGTCTTAAGAGTTATTTGGTTATCAACAGTCAATTCTTAACTACATATTATCTTACGCACCCTTTAGTACATGTCCTCCTTATTTCGAGCCTCCTTGTATTTTCGTAAGAAATCCACTTGCTTCCGCTGGTGTTTTGAATGTCAGTGTTTTGTTTTCATAAGTCACTAGGAGCATCGCCGGGTAAGTTACTCCATTACGAATGCCCAGTTTACGAAGTTCATCTCGAATCGGATCAAATTTCTTCCGCTGCTGGAGCACTCCTGTGGCCAAATCGGGGTAGAAGCGAACCCTTTGATCCTTGAAGTAGATGTCCTTCTTCTCTCGTGCAGCTCGAATGACAGCTTGTTTTTCTCTGGAGCTAATGAACCTCATTATCAGAGCTCTTGGGCCCGCTGCACTGTCTCTTCGTGGACCAATTCTGTGAGCCCTTTCTAACTTCACCGAGAGCCGCGATGTCCCACTCGCCAATGCTTCGGGAATCCGACTTCTCCAAGAAAGCGCAAACATCTGGTCCCTCCGTGTCTTCTGGCAAATTCTCAAGCCGCAAATTATTCAAGCGAGACCTGGTTTCAGATCCACCCAAGCTTTCCCTCCATTGTTTTGTTTTTAGCCTGCAAGTCACAAACTTTAGCTTGCAAGTTAGCCACTTCATCTTCCGCTGTGGCAATGCGCTCCTCTGCTTGCGACATGCGTTCATTATAGTCTCTCATCTCCTTCTTCACATCTTGAAGTGTCACCATTACATTATCAAGTTTCGATGAAAACTCGTTTTTCAATTACTCCAGTGCGGCCAGTATTTGATCAGATTTGCTATTTCCTGACTCACTTTCCCTTTCTTGCGTAGCCATCCGCTCGTTAGCTTCCGGAGCTTCTTTCCGGAGGTCGTGGTCAAACAACTTTGTTTGTTTGGATGCTTGACTTTTCCTTTATGTCCCTTTGTCGAGCTAGGCATTATACCTTAAATTGTCCTTATTTGATGCAAATTGTGTGTGAACAGCAGTTTTAAGGGCACATTACAGGCGGGGCAGAATTCTGCGTGTATTTCTACGTGGCCGCCATAACCGGAAGTCCAGCTAAATGACTTTTTAAGAGAAAACAACTGTTATGATGTCTTTCAGTCAGGTTTCAGACTGCTTCCCAGCACCAGACTGCTCTGACCAAAGTCATGAATGACATATGTCTGAATACTGACACTGGTAAAATGTCAGTGTTGGTTTTACTGGATCTCAGCGCTGCATTTGATACGTTTGACCACATTATATTACTCCAACGACTGGAGAAGTGGGCGGGTCTCTCTAGTTCTGTACTAAACTGGTTCAAAACATACTTGGAGAACAGGAAGTACTTTGTGTCAGTAGGCAATTTTACATCTGAGCAGACAAAAATGACCTGTGGAGTTCCCCAGGGCTCTATCCTGGGGCCTCTCCTGTTTAACATCTACATGCTCCCACTGGCTCAGGTTATAAAGAACAACAATATTAGTTACCATAGCTACGCAGATGACACACAGCTATATATTACAGTATCACCAGGAGACCGGGGCCCTGTACAGGCTCTTGGTAAATGTATTGATGAGATTAATGACTGGATGTGCCTCAACTTTCTTCAGCTGAACAAAAACAAAACTGAGGTGATTGTTTTTGGAGCCAAGAGAAACGACAGCAGGTTGTCACAGAACTTCAGTCCATCCACATAAAAACCACCAATCAGGCCAGAAATCTGGGTGTAGTGATGGACTCAGACCTAAACTTTGAAAAACACATCAAAGCGATCACTAAATCAGCCGACTATCACCTGAAGAACATCTCAAGGATAAAAGATCTGATGTCTCAGGAAAATCTGGAAAAACTAGTCCATGCATTCATCTTCAGTCGGTTTGACTGCTGTAACAGCGTCTTTACTGGTCTACCTAAAAACCAGTTAAACAGCTGCAGCTCATTCAGAACTCTGCTGCCCGAGTTCTCACAAAGACCAGAAAAGTGGACCACATCAGTCCAGTTCTCAGGTCTTTACACTGGCTGCCGGTCCATCAGAGAATAGACTTTAAAATTCTGCTGCTGGTCTATAAAGCTCTGAATAGTTTAGGCCCAAAATACATCAGTGACCTCTGACCCAGTATGAACCTGCTAGACCCCTCAGGTCATCTGGATCCGGCCTTTTATCAGTTCCCAGAGTCAGAACCAGACATGGAGAAGCTGGATCCGGTCTTTTATCAGTTCCAGAGTCAGAACCAGACATGGATCAGCTGCGTTCAGCTTCTATGCTCCACATGTCTGGATCAAACTCCCAGAAAGTCTCAGATCAGCTGAAACACTTAGTTTATTTAAATCCAGGCTGAAGACCCACCTGTTCTCAGCTGCTTTTACGTAGATTTTTATTCAAAAGTTAAAATCCGCACGTCTCTGTATTCTCTCTTTTTAATCTTAAATGCTTTTAATTTTGAATCATGCTTCTAATTGTTTTTTTTTCTCCCTTTTGCTTATAATGTTTTATGTAAAGCACTTTGAATTGTTCTGTACATGAAATGTGCTATACAAATAAACTTGCCTTGTCTAATAACATACAACTACCAAATAGTTTCACCTCTTTAAACATTTCCCCCTCATTTTTATAGGTCCGAGGTCCTTTTTTACCTTGTAACTTCAGTCCTAGTGTATACCATGATACCCCCATGATACCATGATATCCCCAAACACACTAACGCTGGCCAACTACCAGAAAATAACCTGTGGTAATTACTTGATGTTACAAGGTAATTACTTGGCTATTACCTCTATTACCTACTGTTACCATGTTATTGCTGTACTGTCATGTAAAGTGCTACCAAATAAATTGGATTTGATCTGATTTCTTAAAATAAGATGCATTGCCTTAAAACAAGTTCCTATCTCTCACTGAAATGTTTCTTTGTGGTAATTTTGTCTTATTTTTAGTATGAGATATTTTGTCCAGAAACTGAAAAAAATATACTCGGTAGCTCTGACCAAACCCTCGGCAGGTACGTCAGGGGACACGGGAGATCGGCCATCCAGAGTGCTAAAGGTCTGCCTGGTCTGGATGTGATTGTGGTTTATCCTCGAGGACGCATCACTCCGGTGCGGGAGAAGCACATGACCACCTGTCTGGAGGACAAACGTCCACGTCTCCTGCAGGTACCCCCCGTCCTCTGACGCCTCATTCCTGCTCACGTCCGTGTCCCTGGACTCCCCGTGTTGTCACCGTGCCGCGGACGGCGGCTCAGAGCGCCATAGACCCGGCCTCTCCGCCGGCTCTTTGCAGACCAGGAGCTGGTGAGAGACTCACAGACTCATGAGTCTCAACTCGGTCAACTGGTCCAGGGTCATGGTCCAGCTAGCCACTTCATCCTGGCTTACCTGGAGCTCAGTGGTCTGGAGGATGCTGGCACAGATCTGCCTGAGGTGGAGGTGGTGGTTCCGACAGGAGGGGCGGGGAACATCGCAGGTGGGCTGGACCGAGCGGTTTCATTTAGAAACAGGACTGAAGTGATGCAAGTAAACGCTGCTCTGACACAGAGGTGGGACTTGTGAAGTCAACAAATTCATGTATTTGTTCTGCCTGAACCAGGCGAGTCCAATCGGCACAGTGAATTAAATCAGGCTTAGTGGACTCACCTGGTCAGTGGCTGGAAAGAACAAATACATGACATGGAAAGACTTGTTGACTCCACAATTCCCACCCTCTGATATGACATAATAACCTGATCAGATATGAGGACGACACAGCGGTGGTTTTATTTCTGCTATCACTGGAACACATCCAGAATCACACCAGTCTGAGATCTGATTACTAACATTATTATTTTTACTCATTTTTGGTCAATTAGGTTCAACTTTTCTGAATGGTTTTTTATTTGATCTTATCTGTTTGTATTTATTTTATTTTATTTATCTTTTTGTTTTACATTAAGTTTAATTCTTTTTTTAAATCTAATTTGTGGTTTAATTTGCTCTATAAAATGTTGCTTTAATTGAATTTAGTCTTATCTTACTTTAAATTCAATTTTAAATTAAAAGTAAGACAAGACCTTACGTTTGATTAATTTTTTAAAATTTTTAAATTCAATGTCATTTTAAAATGAAATCAAATTTAATTTGATTTAACATTTAATTGTATGTTTTCTTACCTTATTCTGATATCTATTACTGTATTTAATTTAATTTGATTTCATCTTTAAAATCTTTTATTTTTTACAATTTATTTCAATCTATGATTTCATTTTATGCAATCTTTAAATTGAATTAATTTGATCTTATTGTATTTGATTTTTATTTTATTTTATCATATCTTAATTTTTATTTTATTCGTATTATTATAAAATTGCATTTAAATTTAAATAAATTTAATCTTATCTAACTTTTTCTATTTTATCTTATTTAATTCTATCTTTTTTTTTTTTACCTAATTCTATTATTTATCATTTATTAATATTTTATACAATTAAATTGAATCTTTTTAATGTTTTTTATTTTAAAAGTTTTTTAAGTATATAATTTCATCTTTTGCTTTTTTTAATTTGATTTCATTTTATCTTAATGTATTTAATTTTTTCATTTTATTTTGCCATGTCTTTCTTTTTATCTTTATTATAAAATGTTATTTAAATTAAATTAAATTTACTTATATTTTTTCTTACCTTACTGTAATTCATATTATTTAGTTTGATTAGATTTTTTTTAAATATTTAATCTTTTTCTACAACATGTTTTTACATTTTATTTTAATCTGGTTTTATCTTATGTTATTTTTTAATTTAATTTAATTTAATTTAATACTCTTTTCCCAACCTTAGGCTGGTTTAAATTTGATTAGATGCTAAACAGTGGACACATTGTGCAGAGATTGAGGAAAGACCTGCATGTTTTAGGTTCTCTTCTTCTTCTGTTTATTTCTGTGTCAGCTGGCTACATCGTACAGCAGATGGGGCTGCCCCTGAAACTGGTTGCCATGGTGAACTCTAATGACATTGTGCACAGGACGGTAACCATGGGTGACTTTTGCATGGCTCCTCATGTCACCCAGACTTTGGCCCCTGCCATAGACATCCAGGTACTCAGTCTTCAGTAGTCTCTCTGAGCATCAGTGAATAAGGAAATCCTCTCTGTGACCACCTCGTCAGCTTCCCACTGTCATGGAGCCCTGCAGAATAAACTTTCCTTTTATCCTTGATGGATTGTTTTTTAATAATTAATTAATTACAGATTTGCTCTCCCTACAAACTCCTCCAACAAGCTTTCTGACCATTTGCTTTTTAATTTTTTTTTTATATTTTGGTTATTTTAATGGAGGTCAGACTGACCCTGACTTCGTAGGTTGTCCTCTTAGGATAATGCTTTTTCTGACCTGTAGGACCCGTATAACATGGAGCGAGTCTTCTGGCTGCTGTTGGACCGAGACAGTGCCTCAGTCAAGACAATGATGGAAACGTTTCAAAGTTCCCACAGATTCGTGCTGCCTGAAAACCAGCGTAAACTGGTAGCAGTCATTCAACATTTACATTTAGTCATCTGAATGCTGTCATCAGACCTGTTAACGTGACGGAAAACTTCTGTCTCTTTTTCGTGTAGCTGTCACAGGTTTTGTCAACTGGCACAGTAACTGATGAGGGAATTTTGGAGACCATGAAGATGTGTTGGGAGGAAAACCAGTATGTGTTGTGTCCTCACACAGCTGTTGCTGTATGGCATCATTACCACGGTCCTCACAGCCCTGCGCGAAACAGGTTTGGTTCCTGGTTTGGTTACGATATTCTGACTATTCACATGTAAACACAAAGGTTAATTCAGAAAAACACCTTCAAAATGAGACGACTTACAATGTAGCCACATCCAAATAGCATCCTAATAACATCCCAATAACATCCTGACAACATCCAGATCACATCCCAATAACATCCTGATAAAATTCAGATCACATACCAAGAACATCCTAATAACATCCAGATAACATCCTGATAAAATTCAGATCACATCCCAAGAACATCCTCATAACATCCAGATAACATCCTGATTACATCGGGACCACATCCCAATAATGTCCCAGTAACAATAGTGATAACACCCCAATAATGTCCCAGTAACAATACTGATAACACCCCACAGATCCAGATCACATCCCAACATCCTCCTGGGATAAAATTCCAGATCACATACCAAGAACATCCTGATAACACCCTGATAACATCCTGATAACATCCTGATAACATCCCACTAACATCTGACGCATCTCGACCACATACCAAGAACATCTCCATCATATCCCCAATTACATCCCCAATAACATCTCGATGACATCCCAGTTACATCTCGATCACATCCCAGTTACATCTTTATCACATACCACTAACATCTAGATCACATCCCAATTACATCTCGATCACATCCCCCAATAACATCTTGATCAGATCCCAACAATATCCTGATCACATCACAATAACATCTTGATCATAACATAATTACCTTCCATTCACATTCTGATCGCATCCAAATATCTCAATCACATCCCAATTACATCTCGATCACATCCTGATTGCACCCTGATCGCATCCCAATTACATCCCAATTACAACCAGATCACATCCTAATTACATCCCGAACACATCCCACTTACATCTTGATCATAACATAATTACATCCCATTCACATTCTGATCGCATCCAAATATCTCGATCACATCCCAATTACCTCTCGATCACATCCTGATTGCACCCTGATCGCATCCCAATAACATCTTGATCAGATCCCAATTACATCCCGAACACATCCTACTTACATCTCGATCACATCCTGATCACATCCCAATTACATCTTGATCACATCCCAAATACATCCAGATCACATCCCAATAACATCCTGATCACATCCCAATTACATCCTTATCACATCCCAATAACATCTTGATCACATCCCAATTACATCCTTATCACATCCCAATAACATCTTGATCACATCCCAATTACATCCTTATCACATCCCAATAACATCTTGATCACATCCCAATTACATCCTTATCACATCCCAATAACATCTTGATCACATCCCAATTACATCCTTATCACATCCCAATAACATCTTGATCACATCTCAAATACATCCAGATCACATCCCACTTACATCTTGATCACATCCCAGTTACATTCCGATCACATCCCACTTACATCTTGATCACATCCCAGTTACATTCCGATCACATCCCACTAACATCTTGATCACATCCCAATTACAACCAGATCACATCCCAATTACATCCCGGTCACATACTGATCGCATCCCAATAACATCTTGATCACATCCCAATTACATCCCAATCATATCCAGGCCTCTGATTCCAGGTTTCTGAATCCAGATCTCTGGGTCCAGGTCTTTTGGTCCAGATCTCTGGTTTCAGGTCTTTAGGTTCAGGTCTCTTGGTTCAGGTCTTTAGGTCCAGGTCTCTGGTTTCAGGTATCTAGGTTCAGGTCTCTGGTTCCAGGTATCTAGGTTCAGGTCTTTAGGTCCAAGTCTCTGGTTTCAGGTCTCTAGGTCCAGGTCTCTGGTTTCAGGTCTCTAGGTTCAGGTCTTTAGGTTCAGGTCTCTAGGTTCAGGTCTTTAGGTCCAGGTCTCTGGGTTCAGGTCTTGCTGTGTCTGCAGGTGTTACATCGCCACAGCGTCTCCAGCGAAGTTTGAGGCAGCGGTTCAGAAGGCTGGCCTGTCTCTGGACCTACCTGAGGCGGTCCTCGCCTTGGACAGGTCTCCCACCCGTGTCCAGAACCTGGAGAGGAGCCTGAACTGGTGCGTGGACTGGGAGGACCGGCTGAGGGACTGGATCCGGTCTGTGAGCGATGTCAGGAAGGAGAGGGGCATTTATTACAGCTGAAACCTCAGATGTGATGGCTCTGTGGACCAGGTCTCTGGGACCAGGTCAGAGGTCTCTGGGACCTGGTCAGAGGTCTCTGGGACCTGGTCAGAGGTCAGAGGTCTCTGGGACCTGGTCAGAGGTCTCTGGGACCAGAGGTCTCTGGGACCTGGTCAGAGGTCTCTGGGACCTGGGACCTGGTCTGAGGTCTCTGGGACCTGGTCAGAGGTCTCTGGGACCTGGTCAGAGGTCTCTGGGACCAGGTCCTCTCACACCCTGATCAGAGCTTTTACAGCCGTGCTGGATGCAAATCCCTCTTCTGGTCTCCTTGATGGACTTTGGTCTGGATTGACAGATGACCTCATCTTTTTGTTTGCACAGTGATGTCATGATCAGCTGTCCCAGCGTCATCATCACATGGAGAATAAAGCCGGCTGTTTACACGTCTCAGTGTGTTTGTTTACGTTGACCCACGAGCTCCGCAGGAACGACGCGGTAGAGAAAATAACTCAATGAAGAATAACTTTTGGACTATAACAGTAAGAATCTGTGAATGGTTGAGATGAATGTTATTAATGGAGCAACAACAGTCAAAACTAGACAGTGATGAGATAACACACGGTTACTTTAATAGTACAGACCCACATCACACATATGTGAACAAAATTCACTATCATCACTGAAACGTGAAGCTGAAACCGTAGAGGAGGAAGATGAGGGATGAAGGAGACAGTAAACATCATTTAGATGTTTATTTAAGGAGGTTTTTTTATCCCACCTGCCCAATCTGTGATGTCTGATGTTGCTATAGTAACTGTTTTTATACTGTACAAATACAAATCTATATCAGTCACATTGCTGTCTGTAGACAAGGTTATATGTAAGATCTAAATTTTGGAAATATTTCTTTAATTTTCCATAAAAATTTATTTATACACTACATGCATTGTTTGTGGGGGTAACTGTTTATACTATACTATACTATACTATAATATAATATAATATAATATAATACAGTATAATATAATATAAGATAAGATAAGATAAATATATATAAATAATATAAATATAATAATATAAAATGTTAAATTATGTAATTAAATGTATTAAATAAGATAACTAATCTAATCTAATGTAATCTAATTTAATATAATAATAATATAAAATAATATATAATATAATATAAAATAATATGTAATGTAATCTAATATATGAAATAAGATAACTGATCTAATGTAATGTAATCTAATAATATATTAAAATATAAAATAAAATATGTAATTTAATACATGAAATAAGATAACTATAATCTAATGTAATATCATATAATATAATAAAATAATATATAATGTAATCTAATATATGAAATAAGATAACTGATCTAATGTAATGTAATCTAATATATCATAATGTAAAAGAATATATGTTATTTAATATATGAAATAAGATAACTATAATGTAATGTTATATAATATAATACAATATAATGTAATATAAAATGAATTACATTATATATATTGAACTAAATCATATATATAATTAAATTCATTGATATATTCAATACTATAATATGTTTGCATATATTTTGTATTGATACTATAGCTAGCTTATATAAATAGTGTAGTTACAATATTTTCCATGGGAGGACATAAAGATATTGTATTTCACAAAAGTTTATTTTTCCATCTATCAAGTTTTGATGCTTTGTATGTTCATCCATGAATTAATATGTAAAATATAAATCTATAAATCTGTATTTCCCAGTGTTAAACATGTTAATGGGAAACAGAACGGTCAGACAGAAGAACATGAATCCTGACAGAGGTACGTGATAATAGTTACAACCACAACCAGGAAGTAAAATCATAAACTGGGGAATAATTTATACTTTTGGCCAAATACTTTATACATAAATACTGATTCTTTAAACTCACCCTCTTTGTAATGTTTTTTTGAATGAAATACTCATATTTGCAAAGCTATTGTTATTTTCCTAAAATATCAAGCCTTAGTTTGACGCTCCCTCATTCGTGATCCACGTTTCTATGAAAAGGAAAAAACTCCACTGGATTCCAAAAGGTTCAGTTCAAGTCTTTACTTGCTGCATATATGTAAAAATTGTACAGTGGATCTTCATAACATAAAAACAAAAACAATTTCCAGAAATAAAGAAAATAGGAGGTCAAAAAACTGTGCGGCTCTACTCCACACCTGCCTGTCTTTCTCTGTCCACGTGCTCAGGCTGCAAGCGATCAAATATGCAAATTAGTTGAGCCGCAGTATCCTTTCTCTCAGGTAGCAAATGGACTATGTGAAATCAAATGAACATTTTTAAGTCTTAATTTTAGATCAAACTAAAACAAATATAGTTAAAATATATTACTAACAAACATTAATCTCTCTCCTTTGACAATTAACTTATTAATTATCCAAAAATGGCATTTAGGCTCCTACATTACCAGCCCCTAATTGTTGTCAATGTCCTTGAAACAATTACTCAAAAAGGTGTAAACTTAACATTGAAAGGAGCCTGAATAAAATAACAAGTACCGAAAGAAGTCTCTTGTATTTGTTTCCTGATCTTCCCCTCATGTAAAATGAGGACTTGGCTTCAGAACAGTTTACCAGGTATCTTCTGATTCCTGAAGCAGGCATAGCTTTGTGATGGGGTGACAAAGCTCGTTAGTCTCCGTCTTCACTTTCACCTGACGAACAAGGCCATTTTTGTCAGGGAATGTCTCCACAGTTCTTCCTAGTGGCCATGAATTTCTGGGCGCTGTATCATCAACAATAAGCACCACATCGCCAACGCAGAAGTTTCTTCTAGGGGTAGACCATAGGGGATTATCACGCTTACCGGAAGTTCCCGGATTTTGACACTTCCTCTTCCGGGCCATGTTAACGACAGCCGTTCCTGCTCTGTTATACTGTTTAAATCGGATAAACTCCAAACATACTTAAGTTTTCATTCCAGACTGAAGTGATACTGGATCAAAAGCTGGATCAAAGCGATCGATTCGCCGCGGTGAAGGACCGAACTTTATAATAAAACACACGTTTGTTTGTCGCCGGTGGGGCACAACACCGGCACTTCACAGCATGCTAGCATTAGCCAGCTAACGTTTACTGTCGTGCTTAACATTGTGCGTCTTAAAACACACAAACGTCTGAAAATCGGGTCTGTACCTCCCCGTTTCCAGTGGAACAACTGGGGACTGCCAAGAAAGGAGACGCTTTCAGATGCTTGTGTGTTTTCAGCCGCACAATGTTAGGCACGTCATCAAGCTGGCTAATGCTAACCTGCTAACAGTAGTCCGCCAGCTACTACTCTGTTAAACTTTGTAAATCGGATAAACACCAATGCCAAGTTTTCATTCCAGACTGAAGTGATGCTGAGGAAGAAGTGGATCAAAACGACCGATTCGCCGCAGTGAAGGACCGAACTTTATAATAAAACGACACACGTTTGTTTGTGGCCGGCAGACTGCGCAGTCGTGTTAGCAGGTTAGCATTAGCCAGCTCGATAACGTGCCTAACTTTGTGCGGCTGAAAACACACAAGCATCTGAAAGCGTCTCCTTTCTTGGCAGTCCCCAGTTGTTCCACTGGAAACGGGGAGGTACAGACCCGATTTTCAGATGTTTGTGTGTTTTAAGACGCACAATGTTAAGCACGACAGTAAACGTTAGCTGGCTAATGCTAGCATGCTGTGAAGTGCCGGTGTTGTGCCCCACCGGCGACAAACAAACGTGTGTTTTATTATAAAGTTCGGCCCTTCACCGCGGCGAATCGATCGCTTTGATCCAGCTTTTGATCCAGTATCACTTCAGTCTAGAATGAAAACTTAAGTATGTTTGGAGTTTATACGATTTAAACAGTATAACAGAGCAGGAACGGCTGTCGTTAACATGGCCCGGAAGAGGAAGTGCCAAATGTTTCAACTTCCGGAAACCGGAACGCGGAAGCGTGATAATCCCCTATTGTTGACGTTCATGAAGCTGGGTGAGGTATTCTTTGCACCAGCGTTTCCAGAAGACATCTGCAAGGTGCTGAACCTGTTTCCATCTGCGATTGGCATATTGGTCATCCTTTTGAAATACTCCTGGAGGTAAGGCGGGTTTGACCTTGAGCAACAGCAGATGATTGGGTGTTAAGGCTTCTAGATCATGGAGGTCAGGTGATGCCTTTGTGATGGGCCTACTGTTTATAACCGCTTCTGCTTCGCATAGTAAGGTGTGCAGACCTTCTTCATCTAAAGGTTGCTCCTTCACAGTGACGTTGAGAATCTTTCTTACTGAACGGATTAACCATTCCCAACTTCCTCCGTGGTGCGAACCTGTTGGCGGACTAAAATGCCACTGAACGCCTCTCTGTTGCAAGTGTTTCTCAATCTTGCTTGTGTTCCATTCCTTGATAGATTTCTTTAACTCACTGTCTGCTGACCGGAAGTTGGTGCCGTTGTCCGAATACATTTCCCTGACTTGTCCTCTTCTGGCGAGAAATCTTCTGATTGCATTGAGACATGCATCAGTGTCGAGAGATGATGCTGCTTCTAAATGCACGGCTTGTATGGCGAGACATGTAAAGATAACACCATATCTCTTTACTTATCCTCTTCCTCTTTTAACTTGGAATGGGCCAAAATAATCAATCCCAACTCTGGTGAATGGAGGTTCGTCCGGTAAGACGCTGCATCTTGGGAGATCTGCCATAAGTTGCTTGCCAACAGTTCCATGTTGTCTTCGGCAGATGACACACTTAGACAACAACCTTCTGATGACCTCCACTGGCTCCAGGGACCCAGAATCTCTGACGCAGCTGAGCCAGCATGGGATTTCTTCCAGCATGAACTGTAATGTTGTGAATGTGTCTCAGCACGAGCTTAGTGATGTGCGAGTCTTTGGGCAAGATGGCTGGCTGTTTGGAATCATCAGGCATCGAGGCACGGCTTAACCTACCAGAAACTCTCATGACTCCATCTTGGAGCACTGGGTTTAGCTTGGAAAGTGAGCTACTTTTCTTTACCTTCAGATGTTCCTTTAGCATAGTCAGATCTTCCTTGAAGCCCTGTTTTTGACAGTACTTTACAATTTCTGTTTCAGCTTCTGTCAAGTCATGACACATCAGGTTCTTTGCCTTTAAAGTTTTCTTAAACTCAATCATGCTGCCTTCTTTTCCTAGCATCTTGAGTTCCTTTCTCTTTGCAGTCAGCTCCTTGAGCAGATCTTTCAGTTTCAAAAACCAGGCAACAGCACGTTTTCATTTTGTCCAGGAAGAGTGGTGGTTCATCCAGTAGCCCAGGGGTTCTTTCAGCTCTTGTGCCTGGATGACATGAACTTGAGCCACCTTCTTCACCTCAGGGTCGTCGATATCCAGCATTCCAGGATCTGGGTTTTTGGGCCACTGGTCCTGTGAGCCGAGCAAGAAACTTGGTCCTGACAGCCAGCTCTTGTTTCTCAAAATGCCTCAACAGTTTGTCCTCTTGAAACGCAATCAGCAGGATTCAGAGCAGTGTTGATGTACCTACAATGTGATGTCTGAGAGTACTCCAAGATTGCTGATACTCTATTAGCGACAAACGTCTTGAATCTGGCGCTCTCACTATTCAGATACTTTAGCACAGCCGTGCTATCTGTCCAAAATATTGATTCCTGAAGCTCCAGCTCCAGTTCTTTCCTCAGAAGCTTGTCCATTTTTACAGCAACTGTGGCTGCAGTCAGCTCCATTCGTGGGATAGTTGGAGACTTCAGAGGAGCGACCCTCGTCTTCGCCATTACCAAGGTTGACTGAGTTTCACCAGCAGCAGAGCGTAGTAGCAGGTAGCTTGTTGTTCCATAAGCATCTTCACTTGCGTCAGCAAAGTGATGAAGCTGAGCAAAGATTGGTGCACCAAACTGCTTTGACTTGACACATCTGTCAACTCCAAAATTCTCAAGTTCTGGCAGACTTGAGATCCACTTTTTTCCAGCCTTTAACAACAGTGTCTGGCAGCTCTTCATCCCAGCCATACTTCTGCCGACATAAATCCTGCAGGATTCTTTTGGCAGGCAGTATGACTGGAGCGAGGAAGCCCAATGGGTCAAAGATGGAACTAACCAGGGAAAGCAGGCCTCTCCTAGTGTGTGGACGATCTTTGAGGTTGATCTTGAACCTGAACTGATCTAACTCGGCACACCACTGGATGCCCAACGTTCTCTCCATCGGTAAGCTGTCTTCATCCAAATCCAGATCTTGAAACCCTTGTGCTCTTTCCTTCTCTGGGATTGAGTTGAGCAACTTCCTGCTGTTGCTTGACCATTTTGTCAGGTGAAATCCACCCTTTGCCAACATATTCCTCAATTCAGTACAAAGAGTGATGGCTGTGTCTTCATCAGGAGATGACTTAAGACAGTCATCGACATAGAAATTGTTCTGGACTGTTTTTGCCACATCCTGACCAAATTCATCCGCAAAATCAGTTGCACACTTCTGAAGTGCAAAAGTTGCAACACTTGGTTAAGATATTGCACCAAAAATGTGAACCAACATCTTATGTTCGCCGAGGTCCAGGTCGTAGTTACCCCTCCGGCCACCACAGAAACCTGAGAAGATTTGTGTCTTCACCCTGACTCTGACTTGGTGGAACATGGCTTCCACATCAGCCATAGTCATGGCTGTCATCCCATCACTGGCTCCTGTCTGAACCTCAGCAGGACCCCCCACCAAAGAACTTGTCAGGTCTGGCCCCTGCAGGAGCTGCTGGTTCAAGGATGTTCCACTGAAGCTTGCTCCACAATCGAAAACAACGCAAAGCTTTCTTGGTTGGATGTCTGACTCCATGGTGGGGCAGATACCACGTTTGTCCCTCAACGCGTTCACATCCAGCAGCATCGAGCCGTACCGCATAGCCTTTTCTTGAGGAGATTATCTATGAAGGCAACGTAGTCCTTGTAAAACTGGGCGTCTTTCATGAATCTTTTCTTCAAGTTTAAAGCAGGCTGCTCTGTGACTGCCCTGTTTGGCATGCTCAGAGGCTTCTTCCTCACTGGAAGACAAATGCTGTAATGACTGTCCTCAAGTGTAGTAGATTGTGACACCATCTTTATAAACTGACGGTCTTCCTTTGACATCTCAATGTCTTCCTTTTGTCCATCATCAGGAAAATCCTGCTTGAACTGCAGCTGAATGAGCTGTTCTAGTTTCGCAACAGAGATTCGGTTTGCAGTTATTCCTGTCAGTGTTTTTTGACTAATGTTATTTTCCTAAAATATCAAGCCTTAGTTTGACGCTCCTCATTCGCGATCCACGTTTCTATGAAAAGGAAAAACTCCACTGGATTCCAAAAGGTTCATTTCAAGTCTTTACTTGCTGCATATATGTAAAATTGTACAGTGGGTCTTCATAACATAAAAACAAAAACAATTTCCAGAAATAAAGAAAATAGGAGGTCAAAAAACTGTGCGGCTCTACTCCACACCCGCCTGTCTTTCTCTGTCCATGTGCTCAGGCTGCAAGCGATCAAATATGCAAATTAGTTGAGCCGCAGTATCCTCTCTCTCAGGTAGCAAATGGACTATGTGAAATCAAATGAACATTTTTAAGTCTTAATTTTAGATCAAACTAAAACAAATATAGTTAAAATATATTACTAACAAACATTAATTCTCCTTTGACAATTAACTTATTAATTATCCAAAAATGGCATTTAGGCTCCTACAGCTATTATCTCAATGTAAAGTGTCAAAAGTGCAACTTTTGTTTGATTTCATGAATAATTTGATACATAAATGTTTTTCCTGCTGTTTTTCTTTAAATGATTGCACTTTTTGTTAATTTTTCCTAAATATTACTGCTCAGTTGTATTCAAGTGACATGCAGAATGTTGATTTTGACCCGTGCCTTATTGAGACTTAAAACAGAATATTTTATATTTTATACATTTAAAAGAAAACTGGGGAAAAGAAATCTCATCCTTTTTTTGACAAGTATATAATTAAGCCAAGCCAACTTTTATTTATACAGAGCGCTTTAAAAAGACAGCCAATGCTGACCACACTACTGAACATTAATACGTAACACACGAAAGACATGAACATTTTCACAATACAAGAAGCAAAAATGTAATCGTGAAAGGCAAATTAATCATATTAAAATAAAAGAGAATAAAATAAAAATGAAATAAAAAAAAAAAACAGGCAACATACAGTTGTCCTCAAAATTATTCACACCTCTCCCATTAAAGAAAAGGCTAAATTAACAATAGTAATTAAAAACAAAAAAAAACTAAAGAAATTAATAAATAAAAATATACTTAATTATAATTTAGTGAAATAAAATATTGCTTTTAAATTAAGGTTGAAAATAATAATCAAAACAAGTAAACGAAACTGTCTCAGACACATCAGAGCATCTTTCATAAACATGGACCAACATACAGTACCTGTCAGCAGGTGCAGACGTCTGATTGGATCAGAATGATGCTCAACAACATTTTAGCTTCAGAGCCCCATCATGCTTGTTTACTTGTTTTATTTTTTGAAGTTTATTAGTTTTTAATATTTCTGTTGAACCGCAATTCAGAATCAATGTCATGATTTTCATACAATTTTGATTTATTATCACTTTTGTCAGTTTCATCTTATTTCATTAACAGCTGATTTATAGATTTTTTTCTTTCTTTAATTGGAAGGTATGAATAAGTTTGAGGATGATTGTATATATATATATATATATATATATATATATATATATATATATACTTACACTTTTTCAGTGTAAGAGTACTTTTAGAAATAAAGTGAACTTGAACTATATATATATATAATTAAAAAAAACAATTATGTAAGTGTACAAGAATGATAGAATATATATATATATATATATATATATATATATATATATATATATATATATATATATATATATATATATATATATTCAAACAAAATTATATATATATATGAAGAGTACAAGAATGCCTGAAAAAATATCTTATATATTTTAAACATTCTTTTACGCTTAAAACAATAAAATTAACACTTCATAATGTTGAGATTATTTTATTTTATTTTATTTTATTTTAAAGGAAGCTTCACGGTTTCGTGTCTGTCCCGTTGTCCATTGCGTTTCACATCTCCGAGCAACCGTGAACGCAGCACGACGCTTGACAGCTAAACAAGCCAACATGGCGGCCGCTCGCTAGGCAGCGCAGCTGAACACACCTTTCGCTCTTTTATGGTCCCTGTCAGCAGTCAGGAAGTCACCGGGGCCGGTGGAGGATCTCTGGGGGACTCTGTCCTGCTTTCTGGAGGCCGTTCAGCGCGAGGCGGCGATGCGCGAGCTGAGAGGCAGAGAAGCAGAAGCGCAGGCTGGACACAAGTGACGACAGCAGCGATCCGGCTGTCCGCGCGCTCCCCTCACCTGACGACCAGGATGTCCCGCAGGTAAGACGGGCCGGGCTTCAGATCTCACGGGGGGAAATAAGAATAAGCCGCGGACAGTGAAGGCGCGTGTGTGCTCAGAGGGACGCAGTGATACTGAGGCTTATGAAGCCAGAGAGCACGCGGAAACATCACGTCACTGACCTGCTGCGGGACAGCAGCGGTGTCACATCACCTGCAACACACAAAACTCACCAGAAACGCGATTTACTGGATCGTATGACTGAAGTCTGGAGACAAACGAGACAAACTGGAGACTTAAAGGGACAGTACACCCGCAGAATGACGCTCCTTCATCTTCCACTCATCCTCACGCTGAGCAAGACTCTGGAGCACGTTTATAATCTCTCAGTTTTACTGGAAACCACATCATTTACTAGATTTTCATAGCTGAAACAGGAGAACATCGTACCTCTGCCATGCGCGTTCATGCCAGTTCACGCAAGTGTATCTATCTGCGGCTTGTAACCCAGTGGGCGTGTCCTATAGTGGGCGTGTCCCTGCAGCTGGGCCTTATGTGGCTAGGGGGGGCTGGCTCCTGGTGCGAATGGATCCCCAAGATATCGTTTCCTCACAGCAGTGTCATGCCAGATGGTTTTTACAGTTACTGTTTTTATACCTGTTCACTTAGAAGAGAGGAGTTGGGGGTTTGTAGCTAGGTGTGGAATCGGGAGGGGGTTGGGTGTGTGCATGTGTGTGTTTTGTGTTGAATCTGGATGTGTGAAGGCTTGTTTTTATTTGAATTCACATTTTGTTTTTACTATGTCAAGCACTTTGTGTTGCTTTTTAATGGTATGAAAAGTGCTTTATAAATAAAGCTTGATTTGATTTGATTTGATTTGATATAGTGGGCGTGTCGCATTGTGGGTGGGTCTGGTTAGGTTTAGGGGAAGGGTCAGGGGTCGGGCTAGATTTTACTGTCCTCTCATTGGCCTGGTGGGCGTGTCGTCGAGTAATGTCACACTACGACACGCCCACTATATGACACGCCCACTCTGACACGCCCACTCTACGACACGCCCCTGTCTTGCGAGCCGCAGACAGATCCTTCTCTGTTCACGACCCTTGCGGCGTTCAGCGCCTACTCTGCTGATAATGCAAGCATAGAAGAAGAAATTAGCTGTTCACATTGTGGGTCGGTGTTGGCAAAGACTTGACGATACGAAACGTATCATGATACATGGGTGACGACACGATACCGTATTGTGATATTGTAACATGATATATTGCGATATGCTAGGTACTTCAGAGTAATGTAAAATGTAGCCTGAAATAAAAGTCGTACTTGTGTACAAACATCGATGACTGATCCAACAAAACGAGTCTAAATCAGTGAAATCCAGCTCCTCCAGGTCCCGTTGGTTAAACTGGGACAGGTTTCCTTCCACCTGGATCTCAGTAAAACCGTTTACAATCCCCCTGGACATGAATATTTCTCACTTTGGGAAAATCAAACTGCACAGACATGACGATAAAATAAAAATAAAGTGTTTTTGAGAGCAATATTACCCCCGCTGAGCCGGAATCGTAGAAATGTACACGGATTTATGTGGAATTAGGAAAACAGACAAACAAAGTAGTGTAAGTGTTTTTAAAATGCATATTCGTTAGAGGTGGGAAAAGATATTGATACACTGAAATATTGCGATATTTTCATATGTTGATATATCAATATTTAAAAACGCGGTATAAATCTATTTTACTTAAGAAATGTTGTGAGATTTCATCGGTTTGTTGCAAAATCTCGCGATATTTCACAAAACTTAGCGAGATTTCGTCACAGAACAATGAACTCCCGCGAAATTTCGTGAGTAGAATAGATTGATACGCATTTTCTAATATTGATATATCGTCATATGAAAATGTTGCGATATTTCAGTGTATCGATATGTTTTCCCACCTCTAGTTTATATTGTGCTAAGAGCGACTGAGCTGCAGACAAACAGCAAACTGATCAGAAACAGTCAGTTGTTACAAGAATCTCACCAATTATTATTTTGATAATTGATTAGTCACTGATTATTTGGCAATTAGTTATTATCAGATCATGCAAAGAATGCAACATACGTACACACACACACATATATATGTATGTATGAATATTCATACATATGTATTTATGTGTGTATGATTTATATATATATATATATATGTATATATGTGTATATTTGGGGTGCAACAATACGTGTTCCTATGGCAGTGTTCAGTACAGGTGTGTATCTACTTTGGTTTTCATGTTAAAGGCATATGCCACCTCCAGGTGAAATTGTGCCCCCCCCAAAGACTAAGCACTTATAAAAGCAACACCACAATTTTAAACACATTAAATGATACCATAAATGGATAACGTTTCCTCCCAACATTCTTAAAAAACATCCAAAATACATCCAGATGAGAGATTTAGTCCTTTTAGAGGATAAAGGTCTCAGAGACGTCCACGTGGTGCCTTCACTGCCCTCCGCCAAACATTTCTGCTGCATCTGAGGCACTGATGCTGCGTTCACTGGCAGTCAGCAGCATCACCGCCAGGTTTCAAAGCGCCATATTCACGATTTTACCATAAACAATAATACCAACCGTCAGGAATTATATCATGATTCATGTTTTATGGCTCATTGTTCCATCCCGAATATGAACGAATGTGATGTCATCAGTTACAGTAAGATAACACCAAGGAATCAGGAGCTTTAACCATGATTGTTAGTACAACCCTGCTCCTTCATCATCATCATCATCATATTGTTCTTTTAGGCCCCTTTGCTTTTTGGTTCCTGTTTGTTATTGTTTTTATTCTCCAAAAAAAGTAAAAATTGTTTTATTTTTTTTAGAAAAAGTTCTTCAGAGATTCAACGTCTTCATCAGGGATGCACCGAAATGAAAATTCTTGACTGAAACCAACAAAATGAGCAAACCAAGGCCGAAAACCGAAACACAGAAAGAAATTCCTATGTCAGCAGGAACCATAGTATTTTTGGCTGGGATGTACTACCATCACTACCATCACTACCATCACAGCATTGCAATAAAGCAGTTAGAAAAGTATCAACATATTCATTTACCTCTGACATTACAGCAATGCACAATGAAAAATAACATTCAAAATGAAATATTTCCTTTGACCCCACTCATGTACATTACATAAGGCCTTTTACATGTTTGTCTGTAGTACTACTACAACAAATACTCATACCCAGGCTGATAACTGCCTGAAAGACTGAAATGAACACGTTCTGACATAAAAACAGCACGTGCAGAAGTCATGATGCTGTTTGCCGTCATCACAAGTTTCACTGAGGTCAGGTCATTTTCGGATGAAACTTTCAGTGGCTGAATTTTCGATGCGTCTCTTCTCTGAATACCTGAATTCATTTAGAGTTTCACAAATACAGTTAAAAATTAATCATATGAAGTAATCATAGATAAGAAAGTAAGATCATTTATTACAAAAAAGAAATGAAGAGGTCCAACAGTTTCCAGAGAGGCTGTGTGTGCGTGTGTGCGTGTGAACGTGCTTGTGTGTGTGTGTGTGTGTGTGTGTGTGTGTGTGTGTGTGTGTGTGTGTGTGTGTGTGTGTGTGTGTGTGTGTGTGTGTGTGTGTGTGCGTGTGCGTGTGTGTGTGGACGCGTAATTGCAACATTGTGGGGACTGTGTTCTGGATTTTTTACCATCACTGTGGGGACGTCTTGCCCTCGCGGGGACATTTTCCCGGTCCCCATGGGGATGAACCCCGATTTGAGGGTCAAGATTAGGTTTTAGAGATTAAGTTCCAATTAGGTTTAGGTTAGGATTAGGACAAGGGTTAGGTTTAGGCAATCAGTTCTGGGAGTTAGGTTTAGGGTTAGGGGCTAGGGAATGCATTATGTCAATGGAAAGACCCCATGAGGAATGAAAACTGGGTGTGTGTGTGTGTGTGTGTGCGTGTGTGTGCGTGCGTGTGCACCTGTATGTGAGAGTGAGTTCATGATTATCAGCGGGCTGAGTAGGTGAGGGTGTAACATTAACACCAGTCCAGGTTATCGTGCACAAAGGTCACCTGACACACAGACGGACGGACAGACCGGAGGCTGATGTTCGTGATCTCCGTGTTTCTGCAGATGTTTGCAGGCAGGACAGAGATGTTTCCCGCCGACTCTGACACAAACATGCTGGTTAGATCAAGCTGGTTCCAGCTAACTAACGCTGCCAGCAGCTATTGATTATTGATCCAGAAGGATGACAGGACAGCTTGGAAGCATTTGGATGCACCTTCTGTTCAAATGTGGGAAAGGAAGAGATGGACTGTTTAGCTCTGCAGACACGAACATTCCTAAAAAGAAAGAAAAGAATTTCGCACATTTATGAAATCCTTACATACGAGTTTTGGAAACCCAAAACCAACCATATATATATATATATATATATATATAATCTTTTTTATGTAAAGCTGTCTTTCACTTTTGTTTTATTTCACCCCTTTATAGGACCTTATTTTGTCAGATTGGGGTTATGTTCATGTGAATGTGAAAGTTAAGAAAATCTCAATAAAAAAATGTTTAAAAATAGTTAACTAAAGGTAATGAAAAAATGAAAACTAAAATTGGAAAAACATTTTCGTTAACTGAAATAAAAAATAAAAATGACAGTGTTTAAAAAAACAGTAACTGAGACCGTATTATGTCTTTACAAAACTAGCAAAAATTATGGCAAAAACTTCCTTAGTTTTAGTCTTTATTTAATACATAAGCCTTTTGGGTTGATATGAAATCTGTTTCTATTTAATCTCTTTACTTTGCTCTACTGGTTTTACTTCGAGTGACATTCTGATGATTTTGAATGTCACACCAGAAAAATTCCTATAATTTATGAAAAAAAAATCCACCAAAAACTTGAACTTACTCTGAAACTAATAAAAACTAAACTAAAGCTGAGCATGTCCCCAAAAAATAAAAAGTAATTTTTGGGGAAAACCTTCAAACCTGCTCTCGAAATCTCGTGAGATTTCATCGTTCTGTTACGAATTCTCGCGGGATTTTGTGAAGTCGCACGAGATTTAATAACAGAACGATGAAATCTCACAAGATTTTGTTAAAATAGATCAATATTTAAAAACGGGGTATTGATCTATTTTACCAATGAAATCTCGCGACATTTCATTGTTCTGTTACAATAGGCTCGTTCGGATTGACTGCGTCTGTCTACCGTCTGACTTCATGGTCAGACGAGAGCTGCGTAAGTCTCGGGGGCGGACCATAAACGCAGCGCATCTCAGCTGGACAAGTTCGCCAACGTGAAGACTGCAATAACGGAGGATCTCGCGGCATTTGCCTTTATTGAGCTCAAAGTTACTGAACGCTGTGCAGATGTGATCAAGCCTGATTTCAGAGTAATGAAACAGCGTGTTGTTGACGCTGATTACATGAACTTGTGCTGGACTGTAGTAGACAGAATGTTGTTTACCTGTTAAGGTGAAACACAGAGGACAATAATCTGGTAAATGTCCTGGCTCAAATATGAAAACCATAAATGCTTTGCCTTGAAGAATAATATAAAAACAAATAAAGAAATAGAAACTTATTTTTTCTATATGGGGCTGGAAATAAATATTATATATTATATATTTTTTATTTTATTTTTATTAAGGATTTGGGTAGCCTACTCATGGATAACATAAGGAGGAGCATGTGGAAAGGTGGATACGCACCAATAAGTCCATCAAATCCAAATTCTGAAGAGGATTTGTGAAAGTTTTGGTATAACTTATTAAGCTTTATATTTATCTGAGTAGAATAACTTGTGGCTGCAACACGTTTGTGTTCCTCTGTTGCTGCAGTCAGATATCAGCCTGTCCAGATATCAGTCTGTCCAGATATCAGCCTGTCCAGATATCAGTCTGTCCAGGTTTGTGAACATCAGCCTAACTACAGTATGAAACACCAAGGCTGATTTTGTAGCCTGTTTAAAACACCTAAATGGATTTATTACTGGGGGGCAGTCCCGTCCAACAATCGGAGCTTGCGTCAGTGAGAGGTGAAACCAATCAGAACCAGGTTCCGGCGGCGGTGGAGGCAGGTCCAAAAGCTGCAGTTGCTGAGGAGGAACTGCACGCTTCGACTGCAGACGGACGGCTCCCGCGATGTTTGATGATCATGTGGTCTGGTCACGTTTTCCGGTGCAGTTCAGGCGCAGTCTGAAGTCGGACAAAGTTTCTAACCAGCATGCAACATTCCAGGACCACAATCCCTCACTTCCAGCCGAGTTGCGCTGCAGATAGCCAAAGTCGAACGAGCCTAATATCTCATGAGACTTCACAAAATCCTGTGAGATTTCGTAACAAAACGACCAAATCTGGCAAGAGATTTAGTTGTTAGCTTCGTTAGTAAAATAGATTGATACTATAGATCTGATATGGGCATATGAAAATAAAGCAAATTTCAGTATATCAATATTTTTTTCACAGCCCTAATATCTATATTTAAAAACTCTATTGATTTATTTTACAAACAAAGTCTTGCGAGATTTCACTGTTCTGTTACGATATTTTGTGAGACTTCACAAAATCCCGCAAGATTTCGTATCAGTTAGGACTGCGAAGAAGTATCAATACACTGAAATATTGCGATATTTTCATATGCAGATTTCATTTTGATATTTAAAAATTAATATTTATCTATTTCACTGATGAAATCGTTCTCTTACAAAATCTTGTGAGATTTCACAACAGAACAACAAAATCTCGTGAGATTTAGTCAAATAGATACCGCATTTTTGAATATTGATGTATCAGCATATGCCCTTAACAGAACTATGAAATCTCATGAGATTTCGTTAGTATAATACTACTATCGATATGATATCAGCATATGAAAATGTCGCGATATATCAGTGTATTTATATTTTTTCGCAGCCCTAATTTCCAATTTTAAAAATGCGGTATCGATCTATTTTACTAAATCTCGAGATTTCGCAATAGAACAATGAAATCTCGTCAGACTTGGAATATCTCACGTGACACACACACAAAATCCTGCGAGATTTAGTAACAGAACGATGAAATCTTGTGAGATTTCATTGGTGAAATTGATTGACACGATAGATATGATATCGGCATATGAAAATATCATGATATGTCAGTGTATTAATGTTTTCTCACCCCTGATAAACAGAAATCATGACAGCTCATGTGGACACCAGGAATTACGGGTACTTAAAATAAAATATTAAAATAAAATAGAATATAAAAATATTTAAATATTATGTTAAATATAGTAAAATTGTAAAAAATAAAAATTAAATATTAGAATATTATAATAAAAATGTTAAAATGTGATATTGTTAATATTGTAATATTGTTTCATAATGTTGAAATATCACAGTTACTACGTTCCTGCCACATTTGCCCCCCCAGCTTCAGAACAGTCCCAACCATGACACCTCCTCCTCCATATCTCCCCATTTCGGTCTGCAGGTAAGCTCCGCCCCCTCTGCGAGCCAGTCCCTGCTGATGACGTCATCACAGTCACCCACCAGGTCCCCGCCGCCGCCCTCCGCCGTCCTGGACTCCCTGTCCATATCCTCCCTCCTGTCCGGTGACCCGGACCAGGACGGGGAGGGAGGAAGAGGAGCAGACGAGGAAGGGCTGGGAGACCTGGAGGTGAACCCGTACGATGGTCTGCCCTTCTCCTCGCGCTACTACTCCCTCCTGGAGGAGAGGAGGCAGCTTCCGGTGTGGAGGCTCCGGCAGAGCGTCCTGGAGCACCTGGAGAGCCACAGCATGGTGCTGGTCAGCTCGCCCAGCGGGGCCGGGAAGAGCACCCAGGTGAGCCCCTTACCTGACACGCTTACTTTGACTTCTCACTTTAAATGTTCCTGAGACTAAGAAAGTACTTCTGATTTGTAGTAGTACTCAGATTAGCACAGATGATTCCAGCTGAGCGTTATCAGACCAAACTGCCGTCCAAATAAAACAGCTGCACAAAAATGTCACATCTTCCACAGCTGTGTTCCAGAGGCGCATATATGGCAGTTCCACTGATATTTCTGTGTGCTGAATGCATAGAATTAGGCCTGGGACGATAATCAATAAACTTATTAATTGCAGGATAAATGAAAATGAACTCAATAATCTCTCCGGCCTCGATACATCTCCGTGTGCATGCGTGTATTGTGTTTTCCTCGTCTCTTGCGTCCAAACACACTGGATGACGAGGAATCGCTCTGAGCATCGTCAGAACCTGGACGCGTTTGTGGCTCAGAATGAAATGAAGGGGAGTGAAGCATCCTGTCACTCATTCAGGATCTTTGTATCTGTGTATCTACTTTATTCATTCCTAGGACTACTTTATTCATTCCTAGGACTACTTTATTCATTCCTAGGATTACTTTACTCTTCCTAGATTACTTTATTCATTCCTAGGATTACTTTACTCTTCCTAGAACTACTTTATTCATTCCTAGAACTACTTTATTCATTCCAAGGATTACTTTATTCATTCCTAGGATTACTTTATTCATTCCTAGGACTACTTTACTCTTCCTAGGACTACTTTATTCATTCCTAGGACTACTTTACTCTTCCTAGGATTACTTTATTCATTCCTAGGACTACTTTATTCATTCCTAGGACTACTTTATTCATTCCTAGGACTACTTTATTCATTCCTAGGATTACTTTACTCTTCCTAGGATTACTTTATTCATTCCTAGGACTACTTTACTCTTCCTAGGACTACTTTATTCATACCTAGGACTACTTTACTCTTCCTAGGATTACTTTATTCATTCCTAGGACTACTTTATTCATTCCTAGGACTACTTTATTCATTCCTAGGACTACTTTATTCATTCCTAGGATTACTTTACTCTTCCTAGGATTACTTTATTCATTCCTAGAACTACTTTATTCATTCCAAGGATTACTTTATTCATTCCTAGGACTACTTTACTTTTCCTAGAACTACTTTATTCATTCCTAGAACTACTTTATTCATTCCAAGGATTACTTTATTCATTCCTAGGATTACTTTATTCATTCCTAGGACTACTTTACTCTTCCTAGGACTACTTTATTCATTCCTAGGACTACTTTACTCTTCCTAGGATTACTTTATTCATTCCTAGGACTACTTTATTCATTCCTAGGACTACTTTATTCATTCCTAGGACTACTTTATTCATTCCTAGGACTACTTTACTCTTCCTAGGACTACTTTATTCATTCCTAGGACTACTTTATTCATTCCTAGGACTACTTTACTCTTCCTAGGACTACTTTATTCATTCCTAGGACTACTTTACTCTTCCTAGGATTACTTTATTCATTCCTAGGACTACTTTACTCTTCCTAGGACTACTTTATTCATTCCTAGGACTACTTTATTCATTCCTAGGACTACTTTATTCATTCCTAGAACTACTTTATTCATTCCTAGGATTACTTTATTCATTCCTAGGATTACTTTACTCTTCCTAGGATTACTTTATTCATTACTAGGATTACTTTACTCTTCCAATGACTACTTCATTCTTTTCTGGGACTACTTTAGTCTACTTTATTCATTCCTAGGACTACTTTACTCTTTCTAGGACTAATTTAATCTTCCTAAGACTACTTCCTTCATTTATAGTACTACTTTCGTCATTCCTAGGATTACTTTACTCTTTCTAGGACTAATTTAATCTTTCTAGTACTACTTCCTTCATTTATAGTACTACTTTAGTCATTCTTAGGATTACTTTACTCTTTCTAGGACTAATTTAATCTTTCTAGTACTACTTCCTTCATTTATAGTACTACTTTAGTCATTCCTAGGATTACTTTACTCTTTCTAGGACTAATTTAATCTTCCTAGGACTACTTCCTTCATTTATAGTACTACTTTAGTCATTCCTAGGATTACTTTACTCTTTCTAGGACTAATTTAATCTTTCTAGTACTACTTCCTTCATTTATAGTACTACTTTAGTCATCCCTAGGATTACTTTACTCTTTCTAGGACTAATTTAATCTTTCTAGTACTACTTCCTTCATTTATAGTACTACTTTAGTAATTCCTAGGATTACTTTACTCTTTCTAGGACTAATTTAATCTTCCTAAGACTACTTCCTTCATTTATAGTACTACTTTAGTCATTCCTAGGATTACTTTACTCTTTCTAGGACTAATTTAATCTTTCTAGTACTACTTCCTTCATTTATAGTACTACTTTAGTCATTCCTAGGATTACTTTACTCTTTCTAGGACTAATTTAATCTTTCTAGTACTACTTCCTTCATTTATAGTACTACTTTAGTCATTCCTAGGATTACTTTACTCTTTCTAGGACTAATTTCATCTTCCTAGGACTACTTCCTTCATTTATAGTACTACTTTAGTCATTCCTAGGATTACGTAACTCTTTCTAGGACTAATTTAATCTTCCTAGGACTACTTCCTTCATTTATAGTACTACTTTAGTCATTCCTAGGATTACGTAACTCTTTCTAGGACTAATTTAATCTTTCTAAGACTACTTCCTTCATTTATAGTACTACTTTAGTCATTCCTAGGATTACTTTACTCTTTCTAACGCCTGGCATACACGGTGCGTTTTTTGCCGTTTCTGAGCCGATTTTCCAGTCGTGCGATAAGTTTGGTGATCGGGCCGACTCTTGGCCAAACCGTGTGTCGTGCATCGTGCATCGTGCAGTATACGAGGGGGTCACCAGAGGCGATTGGCACCTCACGACGTGCTCACGATCAGAAATCAGGAGTCACAAGAAAATCAAACCTGTTTGATATCTTGGTCGTGGCTCGTGAGTGAATCGTATGTTGAAGCGGCGTCACGACCAGACTGAGAACTCTTTCCTCAGAGATTTTCTCATTTCGCATGCGCAAAACAAAGACTGAAGTAAACCAGAGGCAGTACGGCCACCCGGCGTGTCATTTGGATGGAGATCTCGTTGTAGAACCGGCAGACGTACAGCCCACGTCTGCTCAGACAATTCCTCGTCCACACGCGACGCCGTCGCCTTTTATTTTTGGCGAATTCTTCACAAAGAAGAGCCCAAATCGCCAAAGCAGCGCAGTTTTTTTTGGTGATAGCATAATGTTGCTGGTGCTGTTGTTGCTGTTATTTTCTTCTTCTTCTTCTTCGTTTTCTTCTTCTACTACTAGCTGTATTCATTGCGTTGCATGTCGGGATTCTTCAAAACCCCAACGTGTCTTTGAGGACGCACAGTGTGAGTAGTCAGCTCGCATCCGAGCGTTGGTTCGTACAGTATGAGGACATCGCAAGCTGTGAACTTTTGAACTCTGCGACTGATTCGCATCATTTGAGTTGGAGCTGCGAGCAACGATTGAAAAAAATTGCAGTGTATCCCAGACTTAAGACTACTTTCTTCATTCCTAGGACTACTTTACTCTTCCTAGGACTACTTTATTCATTCCTAGGACTACTTTCTTCATTCCTAGGACTACTTTCTTCATTCCTAGGACTACTTTATTCATTCCTAGGACTACTTTCTTCATTCCTAGGACTACTTTATTCATTCCTAGGACTACTTTCTTCATTCCTAGGACTACTTTATTCATTCCTAGGACTACTTTCTTCATTCCTAGGACTACTTTACTCTTCCTAGGACTACTTTATTCATTCCTAGGACTACTTTATTCATTCCTAGGACTACTTTATTCATTCCTAGGACTACTTTCTTCATTCCTAGGACTACTTTATTCATTCCTAGGACTACTTTATTCATTCCTAGGACTACTTTATTCATTTATAGGACTCCTTTACTCATTCTAGGACAACTATTCATTCTTAGGACTACTTCACTCTCAGGACCACTTTATCTGTTCATAGGGTTACTTTAATTCTTCTTACTCTAGTTACTTTCTTACTTTTAGAAATATAAAGAACATCTTGAGTGAAGTGGTAACAGGAAACGGGCAGCACTTTTCTTTATCATGAACAAACATGATCTTTTCATAATCGTCCGTAAGTGTTAGATAAGAAGCATCTCTCTTGTTCCTGCTGCTCTCTTCATGTATCGGGTTTTCTCTGGTATGACCTACTTGTTATAGCTGCTTCTCAGCTCCACTCCTCAGGCTAATGAATGACAGCGTTGACACCTCCCACTCCGCTGTGTTGTAACCTGAACAGACATTTCATCAGCTTTTACCACCTTCACCTGTGCAGGTACCACTGGTCCATTTTAACCCAGCTGTATCCTCCTCACATTTACTCCCTCTGGTGGCCTTAATGGCTAAAAATGGCCACGGACACAGAACTGCTGACACATATTCAAACATCAATATTTTCCCTGTTTTTCTAATTCACTTAATGTCATTTATATGATTTTAACCCTTTAAATGCCAGTTCATATATTTAATTATTACATGAGACCATGGGGGGGGCTTCGTCTGGGGCCACCATCTGGGTGGAAGCACGTGGTGGTGGCCCAGGTCTGGGGTCTCTGGGGGCTGCTGGGGCCCGGGTCTCAGGCCGTGCGGGCTTCCTCCTCCTTGCAGAGATGAGGTTGCATCTGAATTTTTCACACAACTGTAAACTGTCGAGTTTAAATGATCTATTTTTGCTTTTATTTTTTCAGTGGTCAAAGGCTAAAGTTTAAAAACGTAAAAAAAAAACCAAAAACCCCAAAAACAGAATAGCTCAAATTTGACGTGTATGAAAAATTTTGAATGTGTAAATTTTAAATTCATTAAACTTATTTCAAACATTTAAACTGATGGCAAATATAAACAGTGAATTTCTTGCAATGAAATTTTTAGTCTACTTACTACAACATTGAATTTCTGATGGCAGATTTTAAACAGAACATAGTTTGAGCAAGTTTTTTCTTTGAAATTTATTTATAAACCTCCGTTTTAGACTCTTGTAGTTTTAAACATTGAAAAAATAAGAGTCAAAATAAGTAATGAGTTTTCTGGACGATATAATGTCCTACATATTATTGACAATAAACTATATTATTGATGACATTACCAAGATCAAAATAACCACTCATGTAATGTTAATATAATAATGCTTCCTTCCAAATGCATTTTTACCAACAAAATCTCGTGAGATTTCGTTTGGTTACAAAATCTTGTGAGCTTTGGTGAAATCCCATGAGATTACCCAACAGAACGATGAAATCTCGCGAGATTTTGTTAGTAAAATGCAGTAGATCGATACCGGGTATTTGAATATCGATATGATATCGGCATATGAAAATATCGCAACATTTCGGTGTACTGATATTTTTCCCCACCCCTAGAGGAAACGGTTCCTGTTCCTGGACCTGGAAGGTAGTTCTGTCCTTGGAGCACATGCAAAATGCAGCTGCCATGTTACACCTCCGTTCATCCAGTTCAGTCCGGCTTCATTACACTGGCCAGTTCACAAAAAAGTATGACACCATACAGTATGATTTACTGTATCACACCGTACAATAAGATACAGTACAGTATCATAAAGTACAGTGCTGAAGAATACGATACTTGATTGTCCCCAAAGGAAACTCGAGTGCTTCGATACGCAACACATTGATAAGCTAGAAAATTTCAGAAGAAATTTTGAATGCTGCCAATGCAGCTACCCACGTCCAAGAGAGCAGCAACCATGTTACAAAGATGGACAGACAGACAGACAGAAGCTGAATGAGACAGAGACTGTGAGTACCCCGCTGACCTCGGCGTCCCCTCTGACCTCGGCGTCTCCTCTGACCTCGGCGTCTCCTCTGACCTCGGTGTCTCCTCTGACCTCTGCGTCTCCTCTGACCTCTGCGTCTCCTCTGACCTCTGCGTCTCCTCTGACCTCGGCGTCTCCTCTTACCTCGGCGTCTCCTCTGACCTCGGCGTCTCCTCTGACCTCGGTGTCTCCTCTGACCTCGGCGTCTCCTCTGACGTGGCGTCTCCTCTGACCTCGGCGTCTCCTCTGACCTCGGTGTCTCCTCTGACCTCGGCGTCTCCTCTGACCTCGGCGTCTCCTCTGACCTCGGCGTCTCCTCTGACCTCGGTGTCTCCTCTGACCTCGGCGTCTCCTCTGACGTGGCGTCTCCTCTGACCTCGGTGTCTCCTCTGACCTCGGTGTCTCCTCTGACCTCGGCGTCTCCTCTGACCTCGGCGTCTCCTCTGACCTCGGCGTCTCCTCTGACCTCGGTGTCTCCTCTGACCTCGGTGTCTCCTCTGACCTCGGTGTCTCCTCTGACCTCTGCGTCTCCTCTGACCTCGGCGTCTCCTCTGACCTCGGCGTCTCCTCTTACCTCGGCGTCTCCTCTGACCTCGGCGTCTCCTCTGACCTCGGTGTCTCCTCTGACCTCGGCGTCTCCTCTGACCTCGGCGTCTCCTCTGACCTCGGCGTCTCCTCTGACCTCGGTGTCTCCTCTGACCTCGGCGTCTCCTCTGACGTGGCGTCTCCTCTGACCTCGGTGTCTCCTCTGACCTCGGTGTCTCCTCTGACCTCGGCGTCTCCTCTGACCTCGGCGTCTCCTCTGACCTCGGCGTCTCCTCTGACCTCAGTGTCTCCTCTGACCTCGGTGTCTCCTCTGACCTCGGCGTCTCCTCTGACCTCGGTGTCTCCTCTGACTTCGGTGTCTCCTCTGACTTCGGCGTCTCCTCTGACCTCTGTGTCTCCTCTGACCTTGGCGTCTCCTCTGACGTGGCGTCTCCTCTGACGTGGTGTCTCCTCTGACCTCGGCGTCTCCTCTAACCTCGGCGTCTCCTCTGACCTCTGTGTCTCCTCTGACCTCTGTGTCCCCTCTGACCTCGGTGTCTCCTCTGACCTCTGTGTCTCCTCTGACCTCGGCGTCTCCTCTGACCTCGGCGTCTCCTCTGACCTCGGCGTCTCCTCTGACCTTGGCGTCTCCTCTGACCTCGGTGTCTCCTCTGACCTCGGTGTCTCCTCTGACCTCGGCGTCTCCTCTGACCTCGGCGTCTCCTCTGACCTCGGTGTCTCCTCTGACCTCGGTGTCTCCTCTGACCTCGGCGTCTCCTCTGACCTCGGCGTCTCCTCTGACCTCGGCGTCTCCTCTGACCTCGGTGTCTCCTCTGACCTCGGCGTCTCCTCTGACCTCGGTGTCTCCTCTGACCTCGGCGTCCCAGCTGACCTCGGCGTCTCCTCTGACCTCGGTGTCTCCTCTGACTTCGGTGTCTCCTCTGACTTCGGCGTCTCCTCTGACCTCTGTGTCTCCTCTGACCTTGGCGTCTCCTCTGACGTGGCGTCTCCTCTGACGTGGTGTCTCCTCTGACCTCGGCGTCTCCTCTAACCTCGGCGTCTCCTCTGACCTCTGTGTCTCCTCTGACCTCGGCGTCTCCTCTGACCTCGGTGTCTCCTCTGACCTCGGTGTCTCCTCTGACCTCGGCGTCTCCTCTGACGTGGCGTCTCCTCTGACCTCGGTGTCTCCTCTGACCTCGGTGTCTCCTCTGACCTCGGCGTCTCCTCTGACCTCGGTGTCTCCTCTGACTTCGGTGTCTCCTCTGACTTCGGCGTCTCCTCTGACCTCGGTGTCTCCTCTGACCTCTGTGTCTCCTCTGACCTTGGCGTCTCCTCTGACGTGGCGTCTCCTCTGACGTGGTGTCTCCTCTGACCTCGGCGTCTCCTCTAACCTCGGCGTCTCCTCTGACCTCTGTGTCTCCTCTGACCTCTGTGTCCCCTCTGACCTCGGTGTCTCCTCTGACCTCTGTGTCTCCTCTGACCTCGGCGTCTCCTCTGACCTCGGCGTCTCCTCTGACCTCGGCGTCTCCTCTGACCTCGGTGTCTCCTCTGACCTCGGTGTCTCCTCTGACCTCGGTGTCTCCTCTGACCTCGGCGTCTCCTCTGACCTCGGCGTCTCCTCTGACCTCGGTGTCTCCTCTGACCTCGGTGTCTCCTCTGACCTCTGTGTCTCCTCTGACCTCGGTGTGTCCTCTCACCGCTGTGTCTCCTCTGACCTCGGTGTCTCCTCTGACCTCGGTGTCTCCTCTGACCTCTGTGTCTCCTCTGACCTCGGTGTCTCCTCTGACTTCGGTGTCTCCTCTGACCTCTGTGTCTCCTCTGACCTCGGTGTCTCCTCTGACTTCGGTGTCTCCTCTGACCTCGGTGTCTCCTCTGACCTCTGTGTCTCCTCTGACCTCGGCGTCTCCTGACCTCTGCGTCTCCTCTGACCTCTGTGTCTCCTCTGACCTCGGCGTCTCCTCTGACCTCGGCGTCTCCTCTGACCTCGGCGTCTCCTCTGACCTCGGTGTCTCCTCTGACCTCTGTGTCTCCTCTGACCTCGGTGTCTCCTCTGACCTCTGTGTCTCCTCTGACCTCGGTGTCTCCTCTGACCTCTGTGTCTCCTCTGACCTCGGTGTCTCCTCTGACCTCTGTGTCTCCTCTGACCTCGGTGTCTCCTCTGACCTCGGTGTCTCCTCTGACCTCGGCGTCTCCTCTGACCTCGGCGTTTCCTCTGACCTCGGTGTCTCCTCTGACCTCTGTGTCTCCTCTGACCTCTGTGTCTCCTCTGACCTCGGCGTCTCCTCTGACCTCGGTGTCTCCTCTGACCTCGGCGTCTCCTCTGACCTCGGCGTCTCCTCTGACCTCGGTGTCTCCTCTGACCTCGGCGTCTCCTCTGACCTCTGTGTCTCCTCTGACCTCTGTGTCTCCTCTGACCTCGGTGTCTCCTCTGACCTCGTTGTCTCCTCTGACCTCTGTGTCTCCTCTGACCTCGGTGTCTCCCCTGACCTCGGTGTCTCCTCTGACCACTGTGTCTCCTCTGACCTCGGTGTCTCCTCTGACTTCGGTGTCTCCTCTGACCTCTGTGTCTCCTCTGACCTCGGTGTCTCCTCTGACTTCGGTGTCTCCTCTGACCTCGGCGTCTCCTCTGACCTCTGTGTCTCCTCTGACCTCGGTGTCTCCTCTGACCTCTGTGTCCCCTCTGACCTCGGCGTCTCCTCTGACCTCTGTGTCCCCTCTGACCTCTGTGTCCCCTCTGACCTCGGTGTCTCCTCTGACCTCGGCGTCTCCTCTGACCTCTGTGTCTCCTCTGACCTCGGCGTCTCCTCTGACCTCTGTGTCTCCTCTGACCTCTGTGTCTCCTCTGACCTCGGCGTCTCCTCTGACCTCTGTGTCTCCTCTGACCTCGGCGTCTCCTCTGACCTCTGTGTCTCCTCTGACCTCGGTGTCTCCTCTGACCTCGGTGTCTCCTCTGACCTCGGTGTCTCCTCTGACTTCGGTGTCTCCTCTGACCTCGGTGTCTCCTCTGACTTCGGTGTCTCCTCTGACCTCGGCGTCTCCTCTGACTTCGGTGTCTCCTCTGACCTCGGCGTCTCCTCTGACCTCGGTGTCTCCTCTGACCTCGGTGTCTCCTCTGACCTCTGTGTCCCCTCTGACCTTGGCGTCTCCTCTGACCTCTGTGTCCCCTCTGACCTCAGTGTCTCCTCTGACCTCGGTGTCTCCTCTGACCTCTGTGTCCCCTCTGACCTCGGCGTCTCCTCTGACCTCTGTGTCCCCTCTGACCTCTGTGTCCCCTCTGACCTCGGTGTCTCCTCTGACCTCGGTGTCTCCTCTGACCTCTGTGTCTCCTCTGACCTCTGTGTCTCCTCTGACCTCTGTGTCTCCTCTGACCTCTGTGTCTCCTCTGACCTCGGCGTCTCCTCTGACCTCGGCGTCTCCTCTGACCTCGGCGTCTCCTCTGACCTCGGCGTCTCCTCTGACCTCTGTGTCTCCTCTGACCTCGGCGTCTCCTCTGACCTCGGTGTCTCCTCTGACCTCGGCGTCTCCTCTGACCTCGGCGTCTCCTCTGACCTCGGCGTCTCCTCTGACCTCGGTGTCTCTTCTGACCTCTGTGTCTCCTCTGACCTCTGCGTCTCCTCTGACCTCTGTGTCTCCTCTGACCTCGGCGTCTCCTCTGACCTCGGCGTCTCCTCTGACCTCGGCGTCTCCTCTGACCTCGGTGTCTCCTCTGACCTCGGCGTCTCCTCTGACCTCGGCGTCTCCTCTGACCTCTGTGTCTCCTCTGACCTCGGCGTCTCCTCTGACCTCTGTGTCTCCTCTGACCTCTGTGTCTCCTCTGACCTCGGTGTCTCCTCTGACCTCGTTGTCTCCTCTGACCTCTGTGTCTCCTCTGACCTCGGTGTCTCCTCTCACCGCTGTGTCTCCTCTGACCTCGGTGTCTCCTCTGACCTCGGTGTCTCCCCTGACCTCGGTGTCTCCTCTGACCTCTGTGTCTCCTCTGACCTCGGTGTCTCCTCTGACCTCGGTGTCTCCTCTGACTTCGGTGTCTCCTCTGACCTCTGTGTCTCCTCTGACCTCGGTGTCTCCTCTGACTTCGGTGTCTCCTCTGACCTCGGCGTCTCCTCTGGCCTCTGTGTCTCCTCTGACCTCGGCGTCTCCTGACCTCTGCGTCTCCTCTGACCTCTGTGTCTCCTCTGACCTCGGCGTCTCCTCTGACCTCGGCGTCTCCTCTGACCTCGGCGTCTCCTCTGACCTCGGCGTCTCCTCTGACCTCTGCGTCTCCTCTGACCTCTGTGTCTCCTCTGACCTCGGTGTCTCCTCTGACCTCGGTGTCTCCCCTGACCTCTGTGTCTCCTCTGACCTCGGTGTCTCCTCTGACCTCGGCGTCTCCTCTGACCTTGGTGTCTCCTCTGACCTCGGTGTCTCCTCTGATCTCGGCGTCTCCTCTGACCTCGGTGTCTCCTCTGACCTCTGTGTCTCCTCTGACCTCTGTGTCTCCTCTGACCTCGGCGTCTCCTCTGACCTCGGTGTCTCCTCTGACCTCGGTGTCTCCTCTGACCTCGGTGTCTCCTCTGACTTCGGTGTCTCCTCTGACCTCGGCGTCTCCTCTGACCTCTGTGTCTCCTCTGACCTCGGCGTCTCCTCTGACCTCTGTGTCTCCTCTGACCTTGGCGTCTCCTCTGACCTCTGTGTCTCCTCTGACCTCGGCGTCTCCTCTGACCTCTGTGTCTCCTCTGACCTCGGTGTCTCCTCTGACCTCGGTGTCTCCTCTGACTTCGGTGTCTCCTCTGACCTCTGTGTCTCCTCTGACCTCGGTGTCTCCTCTGACCTCGGTGTCTCCTCTGACCTCGGCGTCTCCTCTGACCTTTGTGTCTCCTCTGACCTCGGCGTCTCCTCTGACCTCTGTGTCTCCTCTGACCTCGGCGTCTCCTCTGACCTCGGTGTCTCCTCTGACCTCGGTGTCTCCTCTGACCTCTGTGTCCCCTCTGACCTCTGTGTCCCCTCTGACCTCAGTGTCTCCTCTGACCTCGGTGTCTCCTCTGACCTCTGTGTCCCCTCTGACCTCGGCGTCTCCTCTGACCTCGGCGTCTCCTCTGACCTCGGCGTCTCCTCTGACCTCTGTGTCCCCTCTGACCTCTGTGTCTCCTCTGACCTCGGTGTCTCCTCTGACCTCTGTGTCTCCTCTGACCTCGGTGTCTCCTCTGACCTCTGTGTCTCCTCTTACTTCGGCGTCTCCTCTGACCTCTTCGTCTCCCCTGACCTCGGTGTCTCCTCTGACCTCGGCGTCTCCTCTGACCTCGGCGTCTCCTCTGACCTCGGTGTCTCCTCTGACCTCGGTGTCTCCTCTGACCTCGGCGTCTCCTCTGACCTCGGCGTCTCCTCTGACCTCTGTGTCTCCTCTGACCTCGGTGTCTCCTCTTACTTCGGCGTCTCCTCTGACCTCGGTGTCTCCTCTTACCTCGGTGTCTCCTCTCACCTCTGTGTCTCCTCTTACCTCTGTGTCTCCTCTGACCTCTGTGTCTCCTCTGACCTCGGCGTCTCCTGACCTCTGCGTCTCCTCTGACCTCTGTGTCTCCTCTGACCTCGGCGTCTCCTCTGACCTCGGCGTCTCCTCTGACCTCGGCGTCTCCTCTGACCTCGGCGTCTCCTCTGACCTCTGTGTCTCCTCTGACCTCTGTGTCTCCTCTGACCTCGGTGTCTCCTCTGACCTCGGTGTCTCCTCTGACCTCTGTGTCTCCTCTGACCTCGGTGTCTCCTCTCACCTCGGCGTCTCCTCTGACCTCGGTGTCTCCTCTGACCTCGGTGTCTCCTCTGATCTCGGCGTCTCCTCTGACCTCGGCGTCTCCTCTGACCTCTGTGTCTCCTCTGACCTCTGTGTCTCCTCTGACCTCTGTGTCTCCTCTGACCTCGGCGTCTCCTCTGACCTCGGTGTCTCCTCTGACCTCGGTATCTCCTCTGACCTCGGCGTCTCCTCTGACCTCGGTGTCTCCTCTGACCTCGGTGTCTCCTCTGACCTCGGCGTCTCCTCTGACCTCTGTGTCTCCTCTGACCTCTGTGTCTCCTCTGACCTCGGTGTCTCCTCTGACCTCGGTGTCTCCTCTGACCTCTGTGTCTCCTCTGACCTCGGTGTCTCCTCTCACCGCTGTGTCTCCTCTGACCTCGGTGTCTCCTCTGACCTCTGTGTCTCCTCTGACCTCGGTGTCTCCTCTGACTTCGGTGTCTCCTCTGACCTCTGTGTCTCCTCTGACCTCGGTGTCTCCTCTGACTTCGGTGTCTCCTCTGACCTCGGCGTCTCCTCTGACCTCTGTGTCTCCTCTGACCTCGGCGTCTCCTCTGACCTCTGTGTCTCCTCTGACCTCGGCGTCTCCTCTGACCTCTGTGTCTCCTCTGACCTCGGCGTCTCCTCTGACCTCTGTGTCTCCTCTGACCTCGGTGTCTCCTCTGACCTCGGTGTCTCCTCTGACCTCGGTGTCTCCTCTGACCTCTGTGTCTCCTCTGACCTCTGTGTCTCCTCTGACCTCGGTGTCTCCTCTGACTTCGGTGTCTCCTCTGACCTCGGCGTCTCCTCTGACCTTTGTGTCTCCTCTGACCTCGGCGTCTCCTCTGACCTCTGTGTCTCCTCTGACCTCGGCATCTCCTCTGACCTCGGTGTCTCCTCTGACCTCGGTGTCTCCTCTGACCTCTGTGTCCCCTCTGACCTCTGTGTCCCCTCTGACCTCAGTGTCTCCTCTGACCTCGGTGTCTCCTCTGACCTCTGTGTCCCCTCTGACCTCGGCGTCTCCTCTGACCTCGGCGTCTCCTCTGACCTCGGCGTCTCCTCTGACCTCTGTGTCCCCTCTGACCTCTGTGTCTCCTCTGACCTCGGTGTCTCCTCTGACCTCTGTGTCTCCTCTGACCTCGGTGTCTCCTCTGACCTCTGTGTCTCCTCTTACTTCGGCGTCTCCTCTGACCTCTTCGTCTCCCCTGACCTCGGTGTCTCCTCTGACCTCGGCGTCTCCTCTGACCTCGGCGTCTCCTCTGACCTCGGTGTCTCCTCTGACCTCGGCGTCTCCTCTGACCTCGGCGTCTCCTCTGACCTCTGTGTCTCCTCTGACCTCGGTGTCTCCTCTTACTTCGGCGTCTCCTCTGACCTCGGTGTCTCCTCTTACCTCGGTGTCTCCTCTCACCTCTGTGTCTCCTCTTACCTCTGTGTCTCCTCTGACCTCTGTGTCTCCTCTGACCTCTGTGTCTCCTGACCTCTGCGTCTCCTCTGACCTCTGTGTCTCCTCTGACCTCGGCGTCTCCTCTGACCTCGGCGTCTCCTCTGACCTCGGCGTCTCCTCTGACCTCTGTGTCTCCTCTGACCTCTGTGTCTCCTCTGACCTCGGTGTCTCCTCTGACCTCGGTGTCTCCTCTGACCTCTGTGTCTCCTCTGACCTCGGTGTCTCCTCTGACCTCGGCGTCTCCTCTGACCTCGGTGTCTCCTCTGACCTCGGTGTCTCCTCTGATCTCGGCGTCTCCTCTGACCTCGGTGTCTCCTCTGACCTCTGTGTCTCCTCTGACCTCTGTGTCTCCTCTGACCTCTGTGTCTCCTCTGACCTCGGCGTCTCCTCTGACCTCGGTGTCTCCTCTGACCTCGGTGTCTCCTCTGACCTCGGCGTCTCCTCTGACCTCGGTGTCTCCTCTGACCTCGGTGTCTCCTCTGACCTCGGCGTCTCCTCTGACCTCTGTGTCTCCTCTGACCTCTGTGTCTCCTCTGACTTCGGTGTCTCCTCTGACCTCGGCGTCTCCTCTGACCTTTGTGTCTCCTCTGACCTCGGCGTCTCCTCTGACCTCTGTGTCTCCTCTGACCTCGGCATCTCCTCTGACCTCGGTGTCTCCTCTGACCTCGGTGTCTCCTCTGACCTCTGTGTCTCCTCTGACCTCGGCGTCTCCTCTGACCTCTGTGTCTCCTCTGACCTCGCATCTCCTCTGACCTCGGTGTCTCCTCTGACCTCGGTGTCTCCTCTGACCTCTGTGTCCCCTCTGACCTTGGCGTCTCCTTTGACCTCTGTGTCCCCTCTGACCTCTGTGTCCCCTCTGACCTCAGTGTCTCCTCTGACCTCGGTGTCTCCTCTGACCTCTGTGTCCCCTCTGACCTCGGCGTCTCCTCTGACCTCGGCGTCTCCTCTGACTTCGGTGTCTCCTCTGACCTCTGTGTCCCCTCTGACCTCTGTGTCCCCTCTGACCTCGGCGTCTCCTCTGACCTCTGTGTCCCCTCTGACCTCTGTGTCTCCTCTGACCTCGGTGTCTCCTCTGACCTCGCTTCTTCCTCTGACCTCGGTGTCTCCTCTGACCTAGGTGTCTCCTCTGACCTCTGTGTCTCCTCTGACCTCGGCGTCTCCTCTGACCTCTGTGTCTCCTCTGACCTCGGTGTCTCCTCTGACCTCGGTGTCTCCTCTGACTTCGGTGTCTCCTCTGACCTCTGTGTCTCCTCTGACCTCGGTGTCTCCTCTGACTTCGGTGTCTCCTCTGACCTCGGCGTCTCCTCTGACCTCTGTGTCTCCTCTGACCTCGGCGTCTCCTCTGACCTCTGTGTCTCCTCTGACCTCGGCGTCTCCTCTGACCTCTGTGTCTCCTCTGACCTCGGCGTCTCCTCTGACCTCTGTGTCTCCTCTGACCTCGGTGTCTCCTCTGACCTCGGTGTCTCCTCTGACCTCGGTGTCTCCTCTGACCTCTGTGTCTCCTCTGACCTCTGTGTCTCCTCTGACCTCGGTGTCTCCTCTGACTTCGGTGTCTCCTCTGACCTCGGCGTCTCCTCTGACCTTTGTGTCTCCTCTGACCTCGGCGTCTCCTCTGACCTCTGTGTGTCTCCTCTGACCTCGGCATCTCCTCTGACCTCGGTGTCTCCTCTGACCTCGGTGTCTCCTCTGACCTCTGTGTCCCCTCTGACCTCTGTGTCCCCTCTGACCTCAGTGTCTCCTCTGACCTCGGTGTCTCCTCTGACCTCTGTGTCCCCTCTGACCTCGGCGTCTCCTCTGACCTCGGCGTCTCCTCTGACCTCGGCGTCTCCTCTGACCTCTGTGTCTCCTCTGACCTCTGTGTCTCCTCTGACCTCGGTGTCTCCTCTGACCTCTGTGTCTCCTCTGACCTCGGTGTCTCCTCTGACCTCTGTGTCTCCTCTTACTTCGGCGTCTCCTCTGACCTCTTCGTCTCCCCTGACCTCGGTGTCTCCTCTGACCTCGGCGTCTCCTCTGACCTCGGCGTCTCCTCTGACCTCGGTGTCTCCTCTGACCTCGGCGTCTCCTCTGACCTCGGCGTCTCCTCTGACCTCTGTGTCTCCTCTGACCTCGGTGTCTCCTCTTACTTCGGCGTCTCCTCTGACCTCGGTGTCTCCTCTTACCTCGTGTCTC